>WNMG01000097.1:0-118161 GCA_009769605.1 Bucorvus abyssinicus
TGTCCCCGTCACCCCCCTCCACGCGTGACGCCGGGCTGGTGGCCGCGGAGGGGACCTCAGTGTGGTCACTTGTGGCCATCACCCGTCCTGCTGTCACCGTCCTGGTGGCTGTGGGGGGGACCTCGTTGTGGCCACGTGTCCCTGTCACCCACCTCACGGTGTGTCACCGTGTTGGTGGCCACAGAGAGGACCTCGGCGTGGCAGCCTGTCCCTGTCCCCCACCCCCGTGGGCGTCACCATCCCAGGGACCTCTGCGTGGCCGCTTGTCACCCCCCTCCATGCGTGACCCGGGGCTGGTGGCCGCAGAGGGGACCTCAGTGCAGCGGACCGTCCCCATCACCCACGTCACCGCCTGTCACCGTCCCGGTGGCCCTGGCCGGGCCGTGGCGCAGCGGCCCGTCCCCGTCCCCACGGCTCAGCCCCCCCGTGTCCCCGCAGACGGTGACGACGAGCTGCTGCGGGGCCTCGAGGGCGCCCTGGGGGTGAAGAAGAAGAAACGCGGCCCCCGGAAGCAGAAGGAAAATAAACCCGGAAAACCGCGGAAACGGAAAAAACTGGTGAGTTCCCCCGGCCCGGGACACCCCGCCGGGACACCTCGGTCCTGCTGGGGCGGGTGACGGGGTCTGGGGCTGGGTGACACTGTTGGGGGCGACTGACGGGGTCCTGGGGGGGCCCAGGGGGGGTCTTGGGATGGCCGATGGGGTCTGGGGGACACTGTCGGGGGTGACTGACGGGGTCCTGGGGGTGGCTCAGGGGGGTCTTGGGGTGGCTGACGGGGTCTGGGGCTGGGTGACAGGGTCTGAGGCTGGGGTCTGGGGACGGGTGACACTGTTGGGGACAACTGACGGGGTCCTGGGACAGCTCCTGGAGGTCTCGGGGCAGCTGCCTGGGCGAGGACGCCTGATGGGGGATCCTGGGGTGGCTGATGGGGGTCTTGGGGTGGGCGATGTCCCCGGGGCGGCGGCGGCGGCAGGTGAGCGAGGATGAGCTGGAGTCGGAGCGGGACGAGTACCGGGAGAAGTCGGAGAGCGGGGGCAGCGACTCGGGGGGGGCGGCCCGGAAGCGCCGGCGGAAGCACCGCGAGAAGAAGGAGAAGAAGACCAAGAGGCGGAAAAAGGCTGACGATGAGGCGGGCGGGAAGGTGAAGGTACGGCCCCGGGTGCACCCATGGGTGGGGGGGGGGGGGGGCACCCTGCCCTGCGGGCACCCCCGGGGCTGCCCTGTGTGGGGACCCACGGGGGGTCCCAGCACCCACGTGGATCCTTGTGGGGGTCCTGACACTCATGTGGGTCCTTGTGGGGGTCCCGTCACCCCTGTTGGAGCCCGTGAGGGTCCCAGCACCCACGTGGGTGCCCGTGGGGGTCCCGTCCCTGTGCTAGGGCCCGTGAGGGTCCCATCGTCTGTGTGGGTGCCCACAGGGGCCCCATCGCCCGTGTCAGGCCCCGTGGGGCTCCCGTTGTCCATATGGGTGCTCGTGGGAGTCCTGACACCCATGTATGTGCCCGTGGGGGTCCCGTCACCCGTGTCAAGCCAGATGGGGGTCCTAGTGCTCGTGTGGGTGCCTGTGGGGGTCCCCTTATCCGAGGGGGTGCTCGCGGGAGTCCTGTCGCCCACGTGGGTGCCCGTGGGGGTCCCATCAGCGGCGTTGGGCCCCCTGGGGGTCCGGGCAGGTGAGGCATCTCCTCCTCTTCCTGTCCCTGTGTGGTTCTCATCCGTTTCTCTCCATCTCGGTGCTGGTCTCTGTCATGTCCCCCCCCACCCCGTGTCCCCCCGTGTCCCCCCGTGTCCCCCCGCATCCCCTGTCCCCCGCGGGACGCAGGCGGTGGAGCAGAAGTCCTCGGCGCAGCTGCTGGGTGCCTGGGGGCTGGAGGACGTGGACCATGTCTTCACCGAGGAGGATTATCACACCCTCACCAACTACAAGGCCTTCAGCCAGTTCATGAGGTGGGGTGGGGGGCTCCCGGGCGGGCTGGGGGCACCCTGCTGTCCTGGAGGGTCCTTCAGGGTGCTGGAGGGTCCCTCTTGGTGCTGGAGAGCGCTGCAGGGTGCTGGTGGGGGTCCTTTCAGGGTCCCTCTGGGTTCTGGGGAGCACCTCAGGGTGCTGGTGGGGGTCCTTTTAGGTCATCTTGGGGTGCTGGGGGGCACCTTGGGGTACTGGAGGGTCCCTCGGGGTGTTGGGAGATACTTTAGGGTGCTTGTGAGGGTCGGGGGTGCCCTGGGTGCTCCATCCCAGGCTCCTGGGTGCCCCTCCCAGGGTCCCTGGGTGCCCCTCCTGGACTCCTGGGTCCCTGGGTGCCTCTCTCAGGGTCCCTGGGTGCCCCTCCTGGACTCCTGGGTCCCTGGGTGCCCCTCCCAGGGTCCCTGGGTGCCCCTCCTGGACTCCTGGGTCCCTGGGTGCCCCTCCCAGGGTCCCTGGGTGCCCCTCCTGGACTCCTGGGTCCCTGGGTGCCTCTCTCAGGGTCCCTGGGTGCCCCTCCTGGACTCCTGGGTCCCTGGGTGCCCCTCTCAGGGTCTCTGGGTGCCCCTCCTTGGACTCCTGGGTCCCTGGGTGCCCCTCCCAGGGTCCCTGGGTGCCCCTCCCTGGACTCCTGGGTCCCTGGGTGCCCCTCCCAGGGTCCCTGGGTGCCCCTCCTGGACTCCTGGGTCCCTGGGTGCCCCTCCCAGGGTCTCTTGGTGCCCCTCCCTGGACTCCTGGGTCCCTGGGTGCTCCTCTCAGGGTCCCTGGGTGCCCCTCCTGGACTCCTGGGTCCCTGGGTGCCTCTCTCAGGGTCCCTGGGTGCCCCTCCTGGACTCCTGGGTCCCTGGGTGCCCCTCCCAGGGTCCCTGGATGCCCCTCCTGGACTCCTGGGTCCCTGGGTGCCCCTCCCAGGGTCTCTTGGTGCCCCTCCCTGGACTCCTGGGTCCCTGGGTGCCCCTCCCAGGGTCTCTTGGTGCCCCTCCCTGGACTCCTGGGTCCCTGGGTGCCTCTCTCAGGGTCCCTGGGTGCCCCTCCTTGGACTCCTGGGTCCCTGGGTGCCCCTCCCGGGGTCCCTGGGTGCCCCTCTCTGGACTCCTGGGTCCCTGGGTGCCCCTCCCAGGGTCCCTGGGTGCCCCTGACCCCCCGCCCTGCTGCCCCCAGGCCCCTGATTGCCAAGAAGAACCCCAAGATCCCCATGTCAAAGATGATGACGATCTTGGGGGCCAAGTGGCGCGAGTTCAGCGCCAACAACCCCTTCAAGGGCTCGGCCGCCGCCGTGGCGGCCGCCGCCGCTGCCGCCGCCGCCGCCGTGGCCGAGCAGGTGTCGGCCGCCGTGGCCGCCGTGGCTCCCGAGGGCCCCCCCCCGCCCCTGCGCAAGGCCAAGACCAAGGAGGGCAAAGGTGGGTGATGGGTGGGGGGTGCCTGGGCACCGGGGTCCTCGTGGGGTTGGGTGGGGGGTCCCCGGGGAGGTTTGAGGGTCTGCGGGGACATCCTGGGGGCAGTTCGGGGGTCCCAGGGGGGCTTGGGCATCCCTAGAAGGAAGTTGGGGGCAGTTTGGGGGCCCCCGAGTGTCCCTGGGGGGGATTGGGGGTATCTGGAGCCATCCTGGGGGCAGTTTTGGGGGGCCCGGGGGGGGTGTGAAGGGCCCTGGGGGGATCCTGGGGGCAGTTTGGGGTCCCTGGGGGGATCCTGGGGGCAGTGGGGGGGTCCATGGGGCATTTGGGGGTCTGTGGGGGGGTCTGTGGGGGATTTGGGGGTCTGTGGGGGGCTTTGGGGGTCTGTGGGGGTCTCTGCTGGGATTTGGGGGTTCCTTGGGGTCCTCATGAGGCTGGGGGAGGGGGTGCCCGCATACCTGGGTGCCCCCCCCAACCCCCCCGGTGCCCCCCCAGGCCCCGGGCACAAGAAGCGCAGCAAGAGCCCGCGGGTGCCCGAGCTCAAGAGGAAGATGAAGGGCGGGAGGAAGATGGCGCCGCTCAAGATCAAACTGGGCGTACTGGGAGGGAAACGCAAGAAGAGCAGCTCGGTGGGTGCCCGGACCCCCAGGACCCCTCTGGGGACGTGGGTGACCCTCCTGGGGGGTGCCAGTGGGTCCCCGGCTGCCTGGGTTCCCTCTGGGGGGTGGGTGGGTGCCCCTCCCAGGGGGGTGTCGGTGGGTGCCAGACACCCGAGTCCCCTCCTGGGTCCCCTCCTGTCCCCCAGTGTCCCCAACTGGTGGCACCCGGTGCCCTGGCCCCCTCCCCTCACAGCCCCCCACCTTGTCTCCCCATCTCCCCCCCACCCCCACGTCCCCCGGTCCCCCCGCCCCGTCCCCGCTGTCCCTGGTGTCACCGCTGTCCCCGCAGAGCGAGGACGCCGGCGAGGCGGAGGAGGAGTCGGACGCTGAGAGCCCCGGGGGGGTGCTGGGTGCCCCCCCCCGCCCCGACCCCACCACCCGCCTCAAGAAGCTCAAGCGGGGCCGGCCCGGCCGCAAGAAGAAGAAGGGTGAGCGTCCCCGAGCGTCCCCAACGTCACCTCGGCTGCCACCGCCGCCCCCAGACCCGACCCCCCCACCCCTGCAGCGGGGACGCCGGGTGACACCCTGTGTCACCGCCCCCCACCCCCGTCTCCTTGCAGCCCCCGGCGCCGGCGGGATGGGGATGGGGACGGGCGCAGCCCCCGCCCACGGTGAGATGTCCCCAAGGTGTCACCCAGGGTCCCCCCCAGCCCTTGGGGTCCCCCCCAGCCCTTGGGGTCCCCCCCAGCCCTTGGGGTCCCCCCCAGCAGGGTCCTCGGGCCCGTCCCCTGCTCAGTGGTGGCATCTTGGCGGGGGGGGGGGGCGGTCCCAGCCCCTGGCTTCTTGTCCCCGTGTCCCTGTCCCCTGGTGCCACCGCGTCTTCGGGTCCCAGTGCTCCTGTGCCCTGGTGTCCCCAGTGCTCCCAGTGCCCCCATATCCTCCTGTCCCCAGTGCCCTCATCCCCAGTCCCCCCAGTGCTCCCAGTCTCCCGTGTTGCCCCATCCCCCCATCCCCATTGCTCCCAGTGCCCCCATAGCCCCATTTCCAGTGTCCCCAAATCCCAGTCCCCCATCCCCAGTATCCCTCAGCCCCCTCCCCAGTACCCCCAGTGCTCCCAGTACCCCCATGTCCCCATCCTCAGTGCCCCCAGCTACCCCATACCCCATCCTGCAGTGCCCCTTAGGCCCATCCCCAGTACCCCCAGTGCTCCCAGTACCCCTGTTACCCCACACCCCCATCCCTGGTACCCCTCAGTCCCCATCCCCAGTGCTCCCAGTGCCCCCATGTCCCCGTCCCCAGTGCCCCCAGTTACCCCCCACCCCATCCCGCAGTACCCCTCAGCCCCCTCCCCAGTCCCCCCCCAGTGCCCCCAGTTGCCCCCGCCTCGAGCCGTGGGCTCCCCGCAGGGCCGGGCCCGGAGGAGGAGGGCGATGGCTACGAGACGGACCACCAGGACTACTGCGAGGTTTGCCAGCAGGGGGGGGAGATCATCCTGTGCGACACCTGCCCCCGCGCCTACCACCTCGTCTGCCTCGACCCCGAGCTCGACCGGGCGCCCGAGGGGCGCTGGAGCTGCCCCCACTGCGTGAGTGCCCGGGGTGGAGGCACGGGGGGCAGTTTGGGGGGGTCTGGGGGGGGGGTGGGGGGCACTGGAGCATCCTGGGGGTAGTTTAGGGGGCCCTGGGTGGGGTTGGGGGTCCCCGAGGGCAGCCCCAGGGCAGTGTTTTGGGGGTGTCTCCAGAAGGCGTTGGTGTCCCTAGGGGTGTCCCCAGGAGGTGTTGGGGTCCCTCAGGGTGTCCCCAGGGGGTCTGGATGTCCCTCAGGGTGTCCCCAGGAGATGTTGGGGTCCCTCAGGGTGTCCCTAGGAGATGTTGGTGTCCCTAGGGGTGTCCCCAGGAGGTGTTGGGGTCCCTCAGGGTGTCCCCAGGGGGTCTGGATGTCCCTCAGGGTGTCCCCAGGAGATGTTGGGGTCCCTCAGGGTGTCCCCAGGGGGTCTGGATGTCCCTCAGGGTGTCCCCAGGAGATGTTGGGGTCCCTCAGGGTGTCCCTAGGAGATGTTGGTGTCCCTAGGGGTGTCCCCAGGAGGTGTTGGGGTCCCTCAGGGTGTCCCCAGGAGGTATTGGCCGTCCCTGAGGGTGTCTTGAGGAGGTTTGGGTGTCCCTGGGTTGTCTGTCTGTCTGTCCGTCTGCTCCTGATGGCATTCCCCCTGCCCCAGGAGAAAGAGGGCGTGCAGTGGGAGGCGAAGGAGGAGGAGGAGGAGGAGGAGGAAGAGGAGGAGGAGGGTGACAAGGAGGAGGAAGACGACCACATGGAGTACTGCCGGGTGTGCAAGGACGGCGGGGAGCTGCTGTGCTGCGACGCCTGCGTGTCCTCCTACCACATCCACTGCCTGAACCCCCCCCCTGCCCGAGGTCCCCAACGGCGAGTGGCTCTGCCCCCGCTGCACGGTACGGGGGCGCCGCGGGGGGACGGGGACGCCAGGGACAGGGGGACAACAGGGACACAACGGGGGCAGTGCGGACAGCGGGGAGGCGGGGCGAGCGGGGACAGCGGGGGGACACGGGGACACTGTGGGTGGGTGGGGATGTGGGGACGGTGGGGGGACACGGGGACAGCGGGGGCACACGGGGACAGCGGGGACATGGGGCTGGGACAAGGACCCGGTGGGGACAGGAGAGGGCTGGGGTGGGACACAGAGGAGATGGGACAGGGCTGGGCGTGGGGACGGTGGCGGGGGGACAGCGACAGGACAGGGGTGGGGACAGGGACAGGGCCACCCTTGGGGACAGAGCGGGGACAGTCCCCCTCGACGTGGTGACCTGGCCCCCCCCCATGTCCTCTGGCTGTCCCCGTGTCCCCCTCGTCCCCGTGTCCCCCTCGTCCCCGTGTCCCCCCCATCCCCGTGTCCCCCCCCGTCCCCGTGTCCCCCCCCGTCCCCGTGTCTTCTGGCTGATGTGGGGGGGTCACGACCTGCCCGTGACCGTGTCCCCCCCCGTGTCGTGTCCCCCCAGTGCCCGGTGCTGAAGGGGCGGGTGCAGAAGATCCTGTACTGGCGCTGGGGGGAGCCGCCCCCGCCCGTGGCCGCCCCCCCCGGGGCGCCGCCCCCCCCCGAGGGCCCCCCCCCGCTGCAGGGCCGCTCGGAGCGGGAGTTCTTCGTCAAGTGGGTGGGCCTGTCCTACTGGCACTGCTCCTGGGTGAAGGAGCTGCAGGTACTGGGAGCACTGGGAGCGCTGGGGAGGGGCCGCGAGAGACGCTTCGGGGGGCCCTGAGAACTGGAGGTGGGAGGGGGGGCATCTGCACCCCTCGGTGGGTCCTGGTGTCAGGGTGCCCCAGTTTGGGGGGGGGCTGAAACTGGGAGGACCCTGATGTACCCAGTTTGGGGGGGCCTGATACTGGGAGGACCCTGGTGTACCCAGTCTGGAGGGGGGGCTGATACTGGTGGGGGGTGATAGACCCAGTTTGGGGAGGGGGGGCTGATGCTGGGAGGGGGTGATAGACCCAGTTGGGGGCCCCCCGTATCAGGGTGTCTTGATGAGCCCAGTTTGGGGGGTGACCCAGTACTGGGGGGACCCCAGTACACCCCCCCTCAGGGCACCCCAGTATTGGGGTGTCTTGATATCCCCAGCGGGGGGTTCCCCAGGACTGGGGGCACCCCAGTACCCCCAGCCGGGGTGTCACTGGGACTGGGGACACCCCAGTATACCCAACTGGGGGGTCCCCGGGACTGGGAGCACCCCAGTATACCCCCCTGGGGGGGTCCCCAGTTTGCCCCCCCCACCTCAGGGTCTCCATGATGTGCATATGGCGGGGGCAGGGCCCGAGGGGCAGCCCCCCCATCCCTCCCCCCACCCTTCCAGCACCCCCGGGGGGGGTGTTGTTGCCCCCCACCCCTAATTCGGGGGTCGCCCCCTGTCCCCCCCCCACCCAGCTGGAGATCTTCCACCTCGTGATGTACCGCAACTACCAGCGCAAGAACGACATGGACGAGCCGCCCCCCCTCGACTACGGCTCCGGCGACGACGACCCCAAGAGCGAGAAGCGGGGGGCGGGCGCGGACCCCCTCTTCGGGGGCATGGAGGAGCGCTTCTACCGCTACGGCATCAAGCCCGAGTGGATGACGGTGCACCGCATCATCAACCACAGGTGGGGGCACCCACGGGTGCTGCCGGACCCCCCGGGAACGCCCCCCCGGAATGGGGAGGGTCTGGATGCTGCCGGGGGAGAGCCTGGGGGGGTTGGGGGCACCGCTGGCACCCCTGGGGACACTCCGGGCACCGTCAGGCCGTCTAAGGACTCCCTGGCACCCATGGGTGCCCCCCAGCACCCACAGGGGCCCCTGTGGCACCCAGAGGTGCCCCCCCCCCCACATTTGGAGCAGTTGGACAGTGTCCCCAGGTGACCCCATGTCCTATCTGTGTGTCCCTGTCCCCAGGTGACCCTGTGTCCCCCCACCCCGTGTCCCCAGGTCACCTGTCCGTGTGTCCCCTGTCCCCAGGTGACCCTGTGTCCGTGTGTCCCTGTCCCCAGGTGACCCTGTGTCCTCAAGTGACCCCATGTCCTGTCCATGTGTCCCTGTTCTCGGGTGACCCCTGTGTCCCCTCCATGTCCCTAGGTCACCTGTCTGTGTCTCCTGTCCCCACGTGACCCCGTGTCCCTGTGTCCCCTGTCCCCAGGTGACCCTGTGTCCCCATGTCACCATGTGTCCTGTCCATGTGTCCTTGTCCCTGGGTGACTTTTGTCCTTTCCGTGTCCCTGTGTCACCCCATGTCCTCCCCTGTGTCCCCTGTCCCCAAGTGACCCCATGTGTCCGTGTCCTCACATGACCCTGTGTCCATGTGTCTCTGTCCTCAGGTGACCCCCGTGCTGGGGTGTCCCTGGTGTCTCCCAGTTGTCACCCGTGACCCTGGTGGCACAGGTGACCCTTACACCTGCCCCAGTGTCACCCGTGACACTGGTGGCACTTGGTCACCCCTGCCTGGCCCTGCGTGGCCCCTGGCTGTCCCGTGAGGTGCCCGGTGTCCCTGGTGGGTGCCTGCTGTCACCCATGGGTGCCTGCTGTCCCCATGGGTGCTTCCTGTCACCTGGGGGTGCCCGCTGTCCCCGCGGGTGCCTGGTGTCCCCGGTGCGTGCCCGCTGTCCCCGCGGGTGCCCGGTGTCTCCACGACGCCCCTCGCCCCGCCGCTGCCCGTTGTCCCCCGCGTCGCCGGTGGCCGGCCGGCGTGACGCGGTGCGGCGGTGCCCGCAGTGTGGACCGCAAGGGGCAGTACCACTACCTGGTGAAGTGGCGGGACCTGCCCTACGACCAGGCCACCTGGGAGGAGGACGAGATGCCCATCCCCGACTACGACCTCCACAAACTGGCCTACTGGAAGCACCGGTGAGGACACGGGGACACGGCGGGGACGTGGGGCCGCGGGGATGGGCTTACTGGGATCACCAGTGGGGCACGCGGGGACACGGGGATGTGGGGACGTGGCTACTGGGAGCACTGGTGAGGGACTTGGGGACGCGGGGAGGACGCTTGGGGACGTGGGAGGGACATGGCGGGGGGGACCTGGAGGGGACGCGGGAACACACGGACTGGTCCTGCGGCCTCACGTCCCCACTGTGTCCCCGTGTCCCCGTGTCCCCCGTCTGTCCCTGTGTTGTCCCCTGCCCGTGTTGTCCCCCCTGTGCCCTCCTGTCCCCCCATACCCCTGTGTCCCCCTCATGTCCTCCCCCCGTGTCCCCCCCCGTGTCCCCAGGGAGGTGTTCATGGGGGAGGACCCGGCGCAGCCCCGGCGCTACAAGAAGAAGAAGAAGGAGACGCCGGGGGAGGGACCCCCCGACTCCCCCACCAATGACGTGAGTGCCCTGGGACGCCCCCCCCCGCCCAGCCATGGGACACCCCCCCCCAGCCATGGGAGCCCCCCACCCCTGGGACCCCTGCACCCCATTGGACCCCCTCCCCATCAGACCCCCCCATGGTCCCTTGGGTGCCCTCACCCTAGGGTTCCCTGTCACCTCCGTGTCACCGGTGACCCCCTGGGCTGCCGGGGGGGGGCGGATTTGGTGGCCCGGCCGCCCGGGTCCCTCCACCCCTCACCCCTGCCCGTCCCCCCGGCAGCCGACGGTGAAGTACGAGACGCAGCCGCGGTTCATCACGGCGACGGGCGGGACCCTCCACCTCTACCAGCTCGAGGGGCTCAACTGGCTGCGCTTCTCCTGGGCCCAGAGCACCGACACCATCCTGGCCGACGAGATGGGGCTGGGCAAGACCATCCAGACCATCGTCTTCCTCTACTCGCTCTACAAGGAGGTGAGGGCACCCGCCCGGTCCCCGGGGTCACCCGCCCGGTCCCCGGGGTCACCCGCCCGGTCCCCGGGGTCACCCGCCTGGTCCCTGGGGTCACCCAGCTGGTCTCTGTGTCACCCATCTTGCCCCTGGTGTCACCCACCAGGTCCCCGGGGTCGTTTGCTTGACCCTGGTGTGACCCACCTGGTCCCCTGTGTCACTTGCCTGGTCCCCAGGATCACCCATTGGACCCTGGTGTCACCCGCCATGTCCCCAGCGTCACCCACCTGGTCCCTGGGGTTACTCGCTTGATCCTGGGGTCAACCGGCCAGTCTGGGCATCACCCATCTGGTCTTGCCCCCAGTGCCACCTGCCTCATCCCTGGGGTCACCTACCTGGTCCCCGGTGTCACCTTCCTGATCTTGGTGCCACCTGCCTGGCTCACACAGGCTCCATGTCCCCCTGTGTCACGGTGTCCTCAACGTCCCCACCAAGGGCCCCATCCCCTGGTGTCCCCCGGCTGGTCTTGGTGTCTCCTTCCCGGTCCCCAGTGTCACCCACCTCTTCCTGGTGTCACCAACCTGGCTTCTGGTGTCACCTGCCTGGTTCTTGGTGTCACCAACCTGGCCTCTGGTGTCACCTGCCTGGTTCTTGGTGTCACCAACCTGGCCTCTGGTGTCACCTGCCTGGTTCTTGGTGTCACCAACCTGGCCTCTGTTGTCACCTGCCTGGTTCTTGGTGTCACCAACCTGGCCTCTGGTGTCACCTGCTTGGTTCTTGGTGTCACCAACCTGGCCTCTGGTGTCACCTGCCTGGTTCTTGGTGTCACCAACGTGGCCTCTGGTGTCACCTGCCTGGTTCTTGGTGTCACCAACCTGGCCTCTGTTGTCACCTGCCTGGTTCTTGGTGTCACCAACCTGGCCTCTGTTGTCACCTGCCTGGTTCTTGGTGTCACCAACCTGGCCTCTGGTGTCACCTGCCTGGTTCTTGGTGTCACCAATGTGGCCTCTGGTGTCACCTGCCTGGTTCTTGGTGTCACCTACCTGGTTCTTGGTGTCACCAACCTGGCCTCTGGTGTCACCTGCCTGGTTCTTGGTGTCACCAACCTGGCCTCTGGTGTCACCTGCCTGGTTCTTGGTGTCACCAACCTGGTTCTTGGTGTCACCTACCTGGCGTTCTTGGTGTCACCTGGCGGGTCTTGTCTCCTTCCTCGTCCCCAGTGTCACCCACCTCTTTCTGGTGTCACCCTCCTGGCTCACGCCATCCGCCCGTCCCCTCCACCGTCCCCGCCTGTCCCCCTCCGCCACGCTGTCCCCCACCCCAAGGCCCCCCTTCCCGCCTGTCCCCGAGTGCCCCCCCGTGACGCCTTGTCCCCCAGGGCCACACCAAGGGCCCGTTCCTGGTCAGCGCGCCCCTCTCCACCATCATCAACTGGGAGCGCGAGTTCCAGATGTGGGCGCCGGCCTTCTACGTCGTCACCTACACGGGGGACAAGGACAGCCGGGCCATCATCCGCGAGAACGAGTTCTCCTTCGACGACACCGCCATCAAGGGCGGCAAGAAGGCCTTCAAGATGAAGGTGAGAGCGGGTGGGGCGCACCCGTGGGTGCCTGCGGGGTCGGGGGGGGCGCCTGGTGGGGTGGGAGCACCCGGATAGCTGGGTCCTCCTTAGGGTGGAGGGGAGCACCCAGACAGCTGGGTCCCTTCTGGGGATGTGGGGGTGACCTGGACATGGGGGTCCTGGGGGGGGGTCAGGGTGCCCCGGGGTGTCCCAGCTGCGGGGGTGCCAGGGGGTCAGGGTGCCCCAGTCAGCAGGGTCCTGGGGGGTCAGAGTGCCGGGGGTCAGGGTGCCCCAGCCACCCGCGTCCGGGGGGATTGGGCTGGTGGGTGGTGATGGTGGAGGGGGGTTAGGGTGCCAGGGGATCAGGGTGCTCCAGGGTGCCCTGGTCACTGGGGGTCCTAGAGGGGCCGGGGCACCCTGGTCGCTGTGGGGTCAGGGTGCCTCAGCCGCCGGGGACCCAGGGAAGGGTTAGGGTGGTGGCTGGTAGTGATGGTGCCAGGGGCGTCAGGGTGCCCCTGTCGCCAGGGTCCGGTGGGGGGTCAGGGTGCCAGGGGGGTCAGGGTGCCCTGTCTGTCGGGGTCCCACGATGGTCAGGGGGGTCAGGGTGCCCTGGTCGCCGAGGTTTGTGGAGGGTCAGTGGTGCCAGGGGGGTCAGGGTGGCCCAGCCACCCGCGTCCAGGGGGATGGTGGTGGCGGCGGGTGGCGCCGGCGCGGGGCGCCCCCCGTGGGTGCTGACGGCCGCGGCAGCGGGAGGCGCAGGTGAAGTTCCACGTGCTGCTGACGTCCTACGAGCTGATCACCATCGACCAGGCGGCGCTGGGCTCCATCCGCTGGGCCTGCCTGGTGGTGGACGAGGCCCACCGCCTCAAGAACAACCAGTCCAAGGTGCGCGCCCGGGGCGGGCACCCGCCCGCCTGGGGAGGCGGGGCGGGGGGCACCTGCTGATGAGGGGCGCAGGGCGGGGGACACCCACCGCTGGGGACGGGGGGGTGCCTGGGGCCACTGGGAAGGGTGCCCGGGCATCTGGGTCGTTAGGGTGGGGGCACCCAGATTCTTGGGGCTACTGGGAAGGGTGCCCGGGCACCTGGGACCCCAGGGTGGGGGGGGTACTTCTATGCCTGTGGCCACTGGGTGGGGGGGCGCCTGGGTGCTCTTGGGGGCTGTTCCCCAAATACGGGGTCTGTGAGGGCCCCGAGTGGGTGCTGGGGGGTCGCTCCAGACACGGCTCCGTGGGTGACCCCCCCCCAGTTCTTTCGGGTGCTGAACGGGTACAAGATCGAGCACAAGCTGCTGCTGACGGGGACCCCGCTGCAGAACAACCTGGAGGAGCTCTTCCACCTCCTCAACTTCCTCACCCCCGAGCGCTTCAAGTACGGCCCCGCCGGAGCCCCGCTGCCCCCCGGGTCCCCTCCAGTCCCCCTGGTCCTCTCCCACGGGGTCCACCCCGCCACATTACGGTTGTCCCCGTGTCCCCCCATGTCACAGCTGTCCCTACACCCCCAACACGTCACGGCTGTCCCCGTGTCCCCCCATGCCACGGCTGTCCCCACGTCCCCCCACGCTGTGGGTGTCCCCACGTCCCCCCACGCTGCGGCCGTACCCACGTGCCACTACGTGATGACCGTCCCCGTGTCCCACTGCGCCGTAATTGTCCCCCCGCCACCCCCACCTCTCCCCACATCCCGTCCGTCTCCAATCCCATCCCCGCGCCGCCCCGTCACGTCCCTCCGCCCCGTCCCCCAGCAACCTGGAGGGCTTCCTGGAGGAGTTTGCCGACATCTCCAAGGAGGACCAGATCAAGAAGCTCCACGACCTGCTGGGGCCCCACATGCTGCGGCGCCTCAAGGCCGACGTCTTCAAGAACATGCCAGCCAAGACCGAGCTCATCGTGCGCGTGGAGCTCAGCCCCATGCAGAAGTACGGGCGCCCGGGGCTGGGTGGGGGGCACCCGGGTCCGTGGGAGAAGGGTGCCGGGGTCGGTGGGAGAAGGGTGCTCCTGGGCGCTGGGGTCCGTGGGAGTCGGCGTTGGTGGAGCTCGCTGGGTGGAGACCGGACCCATACGGACGTTGGCCGGCGTCCCGGGGTGCTGGGGTCCCCTGGGTGCTGGGGTGCCCCAGGATGGCAGCGGGGCCTCACCCACGGCCCCGGCGCGCCCGCCCCCCTCGCAGGAAGTACTACAAGTACATCCTGACGCGGAACTTTGAGGCGCTGAACTCACGGGGTGGTGGCAACCAAGTGTCACTGCTCAACATCATGATGGACCTGAAGAAGTGCTGCAACCATCCCTACCTCTTCCCCGTGGCCGCCATGGTGGGGACGCCGGGGGGGATGCGGTGGCAGGGACGGGTTGGAGGGACGTGGGGTGGAGGGATGTGGGGACGTGGTGGGACGTGGAGGGGTTGGAGGGATGTGGGGTGGAGGGATGTGGGGACGTGGTGGGACACGGAGGGGTTGGAGGGACGTGGGGTGGAGGGATGTGGGGACGTGGTGGGACATGGTGGGATGGGGGACGTGGAGGGGTTGGAGGGACGTGGGGTGGAGGGATGTGGCGGACACAGTGGGACGTGGAGGGGTTGGAGGGACGTGGGGTGGAGGGATGTGGGGACGTGGTGGGACATGGAGGGGTTGGAGGGATGTGGGGTGGAGGGATGTGGGGGACACGGTGGGACGTGGAGGGGTTGGAGGGCCGTGGGGTGGAGGGGCCGTGGGGCCGTGGTGGGACATGGGGACATTGCAGACTGTGGGGACATGGGGGGACATGGGTCCCTGGGGGGGCCGGAGGCCCAGGGTGGAGCTGCAGAGGGGACAGCAGGAGGTGGCTGGGGGGCACGGGGGGCTGCGGGTGATGGTCACTAGCGCCCAGCGGGCGAAGGCGGCAGCGGGTGACAGTGGGTTGCGGTGGTAACGGGTGGCAGCGGGTGACGGTGCTGCCCGTCCCCAGGAGTCCCCAAAGCTGCCGAGCGGCGCCTACGAGGGGGGGGCCCTGATCAAGGCCTCGGGGAAGCTGCTGCTGCTCCAGAAGATGCTGCGGAAGCTCAAGGAGCAAAACCACCGGGTGCTGATCTTCTCCCAGGTGGGACCAGCACCCACAGACCCCCCCCCAGCACCCACAGACCACCCATAGACCCCCCCCCCCAGCACCCACAGACCACCCACAGACCACCCCCAGCACCCGTAGACCCCCCCCAGCACCCACAGACCACCCCAGCACCCACACTGACCCCAGAGCCACCGGGTGCTGATCTTCTCCCAGGTGGGACCAGCACCCACAGACACCCCCCCCCCAGCACCCACAGACCACCCACAGACCACCCCCAGCACCCGTAGACCCCCCCCCAGCACCCACAGACCACCCCAGCACCCACACTGACCCCAGAGCCACCGGATGCTGATCTTCTCCCAGGTGGGACCAGCACCCACAGACACCCCCCCCCCAGCACCCCCATGGCACCCCCAGACCCCACACAGCACCCACAGACCCCCCCCAGCACCCACACAGCACCCACATGGCACCCCCAGACCCCACACAGCACCCACAGACCCCCCCCCAGCACCCACACAGCACCCACATGGCACCCCCAGACCCCACACAGCACCCACAGACCCCCCCCCAGCACCCACACAGCACCCACATGGCACCCCCAGACCCCACACAGCACCCACAGCACCCCCATAGCACCCCCAGACCCCCCCCAGCACCCACAGACCCCCCCCAGCACCCACACAGCACCCCCACATCCCAGCCCCCCCAGCTCCTTCCCGGTATGACCTGTACTGGGTGCTCCCAGCCCCACGGGGTGCTCCCAGTCTGCCCAGTGCCCATCCCCGTCCGCCCAGCTCCTCCCAGTATAACCCATACCGGGTGCCTTGGCCCTGCCGGGTGCTCCCAGTCTAACCAGTGGCTGTTCCATCTCCCTTGGGCGCTCCCAGACTAACCGGTTGCCCGTCCCATCACTCCTGAGTGCTCCCACTCTGCCCAGTGCCCATCCCAGCTCCCCCAGCCTCTCCCAGTCTACCCCATGCCGGGTGCCCCCGCCCCGCCAGGTGCTCCCAGTCTAACCAGTGCCTACAGATGACGAAGATGCTGGACCTGCTGGAGGATTTCCTGGACTACGAGGGCTACAAGTACGAGCGCATCGACGGGGGCATCACGGGGGCCCTGCGCCAAGAGGCCATCGACCGCTTCAACGGTAGGACCCCCCCTCGGGGGGCACCCAGCGTCCCGGGGGGGCACCCAGGTGGGTGGGTGGGGGCACACGGGCATTGGTGGGCACTGGGGCGTTGGGAGCACCCAGGGGTTCAGGGGGCACCCAGGTGTCTGGGGGGGACCTAAGGGTGGCAGGGACATCTGAGGGTCCCGGGTGGGGGGGAGCAGCGCTGGGGGGTTTGGGGGGATCCTGGGTGTGGGGGGGTGCTGGGTGGGAGGTGCCGGGGTGGGGGGGTCCTGGAGGGGGGTTACCAGATTGGGGGGGGGCTGCCGGGTGGGGGGTACCAGGCTGTGGGGTGCCGGGGGGGTCCCGGCCCCCCTCGCTGACGCCGCGGGGGCAGCGCCGGGGGCGCAGCAGTTCTGCTTCCTGCTGTCGACGCGGGCCGGGGGCCTGGGCATCAACCTGGCCACCGCCGACACCGTCGTCATCTTCGACTCCGACTGGAACCCCCACAATGACATCCAGGTCTGGGACCCCCCTGCGGCGCCACCCGGCGCCCACCCCCCGCCCTGGCACCCACCCAGCATCACCCACCTGGCACCCTGGCACCCATCCTGGCACCCTCCACAGCATCATGCCACCTACCCACCATCACCCTGTCCCTGCTCTGGCGTGTCACACCTCTGTGTGTCCCACCACCACGTCCCCACTCTGATGTCCTCCTCCCCACGTCCCGCCACCACGTCCCCGCTCTGATGTTCTCCTCCCCACGTCCCACCACCACGTCCCCGCTCTGATGTTCTCCTCCCCGTGTCCCGCCACCACGTCCCCGCTCTGATGTTCTTCTCCCCGTGTCCCGCCACCACGTCCCCGCTCTGATGTTCTCCTCCCCACGTCCCACCACCACGTCCCCGCTCTGATGTTCTCCTCCCCGCGTCCCACCACCACGTCCCCGCTCTGATGTTCTCCTCCCCGCGTCCCACCACCACGTCCCCGCTCTGATGTTCTCCTCCCCGTGTCCCGCCACCACGTCCCCGCTCTGATGTTCTCCTCCCCACGTCCCGCCACCACGTCCCCGCTCTGATGTTCTCCTCCCCGCGTCCCGCCACCACGTCCCCGCTCTGATGTTCTCCTCCCCGCGTCCCGCCACCACGTCCCCGCTCTGATGTTCTCCTCCCCGTGTCCCACCACCACGTCCCCGCTCTGATGTCCTCCTCCCCACGTCCCACCACCACGTCCCCGCTCTGATGTTCTCCTCCCCGTGTCCCGCCACCACGTCCCCGCTCTGATGTTCTCCTCCCCGTGTCCCGCCACCACGTCCCCGCTCTGATGTTCTCCTCCCCACGTCCCGCCACCACGTCCCCGCTCTGATGTTCTCCTCCCCACGTCCCGCCACCACGTCCCCGCTCTGATGTCCTTCCCTGACCTCTCCGCGTCCCCCTCCAGGCCTTCAGCCGGGCCCACCGCATCGGCCAGGCCAACAAGGTGATGATCTACCGCTTCGTGACCCGCGCCTCGGTGGAGGAACGCATCACCCAGGTGGCCAAGCGCAAGATGATGCTGACGCACTTGGTGGTGCGCCCGGGGCTGGGCTCCAAGGCCGGCTCCATGTCCAAGCAGGAGCTCGACGACATCCTCAAGTTCGGCACCGAGGAGCTCTTCAAGGACGAGAACGAGGGTCAGCGTCCGATGGGGCGGCGGGGTGGGGGCGGCCGAGGCTGTGGTGGGACGTGGTGGGCCGCGGGACTCGTGGTAGGACGTGGGAGCCCATGGTGGGCCGTGACTGGGCTGTCAAAGCCGCGAGGGGATGCACGAGGTCCTGAGGGGTCGCTGGGAGCTCCGGTGGGATTGTTTGAGGTCGTGATGGGATGTGGGAGGCCGTGGCAGGACGTGTGGGGCCATGAGGTGTGACGCAAATCCGTGATGGAGCGTGCAAGGCCATGGTGGGGCACTCGAGGCCGCGGTGGGGCACGTGAGGTGGTGCTGGGGCCGTGGCAGGTCACGGAGAGCCGCGATGGGACGTGGTGGGGCCGTGGTGGTGCCCATGAGGCTGCGATGGGACGTGGTGGGGCCGTGGTGGTGCCCATGAGGCTGCGATGGGACGTGGTGGGGCCGTGGTGGTGCCCATGAGGCTGCGATGGGACGTGGTGGGGCCGTGGTGGTGCCCATGAGGCTGCGATGGGACGTGATGGGGCCGTGGTGGTGCCCATGAGGCTGCGATGGGACGTGGTGGGGGCCGTGGTGGTGCCCATGAGGCTGCGATGGGACGTGGTGGGGCCGTGGTGGTGCCCATGAGGCTGCGATGGGACGTGATGGGGCCGTGGTGGTGCCCATGAGGCTGCGATGGGACGTGGTGGGGCCGTGGTGGTGCCCATGAGGCTGCGATGGGACGTGGTGGGGCCGTGGTGGTGCCCATGAGGCTGCGATGGGACGTGATGGGGCCGTGGTGGTGCCCATGAGGCTGCGATGGGCCATGCTGGAGCACGTTGGGACGTGCTGGACTGTGTGGACCGTGTCAGTCCATACGTGTTGGGTTGTACTGGACCTCGCTGGGCTGTACTAGGTCATGTCAGGCCGTGTTGGACCTTGATGGGCTGTACTGGGCCATACTGGTTCACGCCAGGCGGTGTTGGTCCATGCTGGGCCGTACTGGTCCACGGTGGGTGGTGTTGGTCCATACTGGTCCACGATGGGTGGTGTTGGTCCATACTGGGCCCTATTGGTCCACGGTGGGTGGTACCGGCAGGGGAGAACAAGGAGGAGGACAGCAGCGTCATCCACTACGACAACGAGGCCATCGCCCGCCTGCTCGACCGCAACCAGGACGCCACCGACGACGCCGACGTCCAGAACATGAACGAGTACCTCAGCTCCTTCAAGGTGGCCCAGTACGTCGTGCGCGAGGAGGACAAGGTGCGCCCGGGGACCTGGGGACGTGGGGAGGGGGTGTGGAAAGGGTGGGGACAATGGAGGGCGGGGAGGTGGGGATGGTGGAGGTGGGCACGATGGGGACGGTGGAGGTGGGGATGGTGGAGATGGTGGAGATGGGCACGATGGGGACGATGGAAGTGGGGACGATGGGGACGGTGGAGGTGGGGACGGTGGAGGTGGGGATGGTGGAGAAGGGGATGATGGAGATGCAGATGATGGGGATGATGGAGACGAGAATGATGGAGGTGGAGGTGGGGATGATGGAGATGGTGGAGAGAGTGGGGGTGATGGAGATGAAGGAGATGATGGAGACGAGATGGAGGTGATGAGGATGGCGGAGGTGATGAGGATGGCGCAGGTGCTGGAGACGATGGGGACGCTGAAGCTGGGGACAGGGGAGCCAGCGATGGCCGAGCTGGCGGTGGCACCCCGAGGCCCGCGGTGGCACCCCGAGGCCCGCAGGGGCCCTGGGTGGCCGCTGAGGGTGCGTGCGACCCCCCGGCAGATCGAGGAGATCGAGCGGGAGATCATCAAGCAGGAGGAGAACGTGGACCCCGACTACTGGGAGAAGCTGCTGCGGCACCACTACGAGCAGCAGCAGGAGGACCTGGCCCGCAACCTGGGCAAGGGCAAGAGGGTGCGCAAGCAGGTCAACTACAACGACGCCGCCCAGGAGGACCAAGGTGGGCACTGGGAGGCACTGGGAGAGGAGTAGGAGGCACTGGGAAGGTACTGGGAGACGCTGGGAGGACCTGGAGCAGAACCTGGGCAAGGGCAAGAGGGTGCGTGAGCAGGTCAGATACAACGCTGCCACCCAGGGGGACCAGGGTGGGCACTGGGAGGCACTGGGAGAGGAGTAGGAGGTACTGGGAGGTACTGGGAGAGGAGTAGGAGGTACTGGGAGGTACTGGGAGTTACTGGGAGAGGAGGAGGAGGTACTGGGAGTTACTGGGAGAGGAGGAGGAGGTACTGGGAGGACCTGGCCCGCAACCTGGGCAAGGGCAAGAGGGTGCGTGAGCAGGTCAGATACAACGCTGCCACCCAGGGGGACCAGGGTGGGCACTGGGAGGATGCTGGAACACACTGGGAGTTACTGGGAGGGGTTCTGATGCCCTGAGCACCCCTGCCCAGGAGAACGGAGGTGGGTGCAGGGCAGCCGAGGGTACTGGGAAGCACTGGTCAGGTACTGGGACACAGTGGGAGGGCACTGGACAGACTAGGGGGCACTGGGAAGGTACTGGGAAGCCGTGGGAGGACACTGGGTGTTACTGGGAGGCACTGGGGGAAGTCCTGAGGCACTGGGTACCCGCACCCAGGAGGACCAAGGTGGGTGAAGTGCAACTGGGAGTACTGGGATGTTCCTCAGGAGGCACTGGGAGTTACTGAGAGGGCACTGGGAGGGATGGGGAGGCACTGGGAGGGCTCTGAGGCAGACTGGGAGGGTACTGGAACATACTGGGGAGAGCCCCAATGCACTGGGCATCTGCACCCAGGAGGACAAAAGTGGGTGCTCGGCAGCTGGGAGGCACTGGGTGCCGGTGTTGGGGAACGGGAGGCACTGGGAGTGAGCTCTGTGGGCACTGGGATGGACTGGGAGGCACTGGGGGGAGTCCCGGCGCTCCGGGCACTCGCGCTCAGGAGGACCGAGGTGGGGTACAGGGCGACTGGGAGCACTGGGAGACACTGGGTGCTGGCGCGGGGGGCATGGGAGGCACTGGGGGTGAGCTCTGTCGCTACTGGGAGGCACTGGGAGCTCCGGGGTGTTACTGGGATGTTCCTCAGGAGTACTGGGAGGGCACTGGGACAGACTGGGAGGCGCTGGGAGGGTTCTGGGCCAGCCTGTCCTACATCGGGGGGGCGATTTGGGGTGTGGGGCAGGTCTGGGGGGTGTTGGGGGGTTTGGGGCTCGTTGGGGGCTTTGTTGGGGGGGTGGGTATGTTTGGGGGTTCAGGGGGTCTGGGGGGGTCTTTGGGGGTCTGGGGGTGTCCTCAGGGTGTCAGGGGGGGTGGTGGGTGTATGTGGGGTGTCCCCGGGGTCTCAGGGGGTCTTTGGGGTGTCTCTGGGGTGGGGGTGCCGGGTGCTGATGTCCCCCCCCCCATCGCCCCCAGACAACCAGTCCGAGTACTCGGTGGGCTCCGAGGAGGAGGACGAGGACTTCGACGAGCGGCCCGAGGGTGAGCGGACCCCTGACCCCCCCCCCGTGGCCCCCCCACGTCCCCCTCCGTGTCCCCCCACCCCGAGGCTCCCCCTGCCTGGGGAGGGCTCTGGGGTGGCACTGGGGGAACTGGGGGGGACCTGGTGGAGGTGGGTGGGTGGGCAGGGTGCCCTGGCGGGGGGTGTCAGGGTGCCCTGAGGGGGGGAGTCAGGGTCCCCTGAGGGGGGGAGTCAGGGTCCCCTGGGGGGGGGTGTCAGGGTGCCCCAAGGCGGGGGTCAGGGTGCCCCAAGTGGGGGGTCAGGGTGCTGGGGGGGGGATGTCAGGGTGCCCCCAGGTGAAGGTCATGGTGCCTTGAGGGGCATCGGGGTGCCCTGGGGAGGGTCAGGATGTCCCAGGGTGGGGGTCAGGGTGCGGTGGGTGGGGGGTCAGGGTGCCGGGGGTGGGTGCTGACCCCCCCCACACCCCCAGGCCGCCGTCAGTCCAAGCGGCAGCTGCGGAACGAAAAGGACAAGCCCCTGCCCCCGCTGCTGGCCCGGGTCGGGGGCAACATCGAGGTGGGACCCGGGACCCCCAGTTGGGGAGGGGGGGGTTGGCACCCACACGTGGGGGTCACTGCAGAGGGGGAGGGGCCCTGGGTGGGTGGGAAGCCCCGCACCCCCCCACCAAGGACACCTGGGTGCCCCTGGACACCCACGTCCCCCCCAGACACCCATGAGCCCTCTGACCCCCCAGTCCTCCAGGACCGCCCCCCCGACCCCCCCCCAGACCCCCATTTCTGCCACCCACTCATGACCCCCTGACCCCCCTGACCCCCCTGACCCTTGTGACCCGCCCTGGCTGCCATGACCCCCCCCAGACACCCATAACTACCACCCACCCGTGACTCCCCAACCCCTCCGGAGCCCCCTGGCCACCCCAGATCCCCTCGTCCCCCCGCCAGCCACCACCCACCTGTGACCCCCCCGCGCCCCCCGGTGCCCCCCTGACCCCCCCGCGCCCCCCCCCAGGTACTGGGGTTCAACACGCGGCAGCGCAAGGCCTTCCTGAACGCGGTGATGCGCTGGGGGATGCCCCCCCAGGACGCCTTCAGCTCCCAGTGGCTGGTGCGCGACCTGCGCGGCAAGAGCGAGAAGGAGTTCAAGTGGGTGACACTGGGGACACCGGGGACACCCCGGGGATGGAGGTGACATGGGGACAGGCAGGCTGCTGGGACGGGGCGGGTGTCGTGCCCCTCCTGCGCGGCAAGAGCGAGGAGGAGTTCGAGTGGGTGACGCTGGGGACGGGGTGACATGGGGACAGCGGGTGACATAGAGATGGGGTGACACCAGGGACAGGGCATGACACAGGGACAGGCAGCGGGTCCTGGGGACAGGGGGATGGTGCTGGTGACGGTGACATCGTGGATAGGTGGTGGCACCAGGGACAGACGGTGGCACCAAGGACAGGCAGTGGTGACGAGGACAGGCAGTGGTGACGAGGACAGGCGGTGGCATTGGGGACAGGCAGTGACATTGGGGACAGGCAGTGGCGTTGGGGACAGGCGGTGGCATCGGGGACAGGCAGTGATGTCAAGGACAGGCAGTGGCACCAGGGGCAGGCGGTGGCATTGGGGACAGGCGGTGGCACCGGGGACAGGCAGTGGCATTGGGGACAGATGATGACAAGGACAGGCGGTGGCACCAGGGAGAGGTGGGGCAGGACAGAGGGGTTTGTCCTCACGTCGTTCCTGTGTCCGTCTGTCCCCACGTGTCCCTGTGCTTTATTGTCCTCTGTCCCCATGTCCCCCACATGCTTCTCGTGTCCCCATGTCCTGCCCCGTGTGTCCACGGTTGTCACCACGTTCTTATGTCCCCGTGCCCCTCCGTGTGTCCTCATCCTGCCGCGTCCCCACATGTGCCCGTTGTCCCGTGTCCCCCCGTGTCCCCGTGTGTCCCCATCGTCTCACGTCTCCCCATGTCCCCATTGTCCCTTGTCCTTTTCTGCCCCCATGTCTCTGTGTCCCCATGTCCCCCCATTGTCCCTATGCCCCCCGTGTCCCCCCGTGTCCCCCCGCCACGTGATGAGCCCTTACTCAGCCGAGTGCCAGCGCCGTCGGGTTTCCTGGGGACCGGACGAGCCCGTGTCCCCCTCACCCCGACGCAGAGTCACCCCCAGGGTCCCCGTGTCTCCTCGGGGGGCCGGGTCTGGCCCAGGGGACGTCAGAGCGGTGGCAGGACCCGGGCAGAGCTGGCACAGCCCGGGACAGGCGCTGTGACGAGGGGACGGGCTGATGGTGCGGGGACCCTGGGGACTCTGGGGACAAGGACTGTAGGGGACAGGGACAGGGACTGTGGGGACAGGGACTGTGGGGACAAGGGACCCTGGGGACACTGGGGACAGAGGGGACAGGGGACCCTGGGGACAGGAGTCCATGGGGACAGGAGGTCCTGGGATGGGGACACTGGGGATGGGGTCTGTGGGGACAAGAGAGCTCCAGGATGGGGGTCCTGGGGACAGGGACACGGGGAGCAGGGACACTGGCGATGGGGACACGGGGGACAGGGACACGGGGGACAGGGACAGTGGGGATGGGGGTCTGTGAGGACAGGGACCCTGGGACGAGGACCCTGGGAACGGGGGTCTGTGGGGACAAGGGATCCCCAGGCTGGGGGCCCTGGGGACAGGGACAGTGGGGACCAGGGACCTCGGGGACCCTGGGGGGCGGGGGGGTCTGGGGCCCGGGGACCCCGGGGCGGGGGTCTGCGGGGACGGTGGCCCTGAGCGTGTCCCCCAGGGCCTACGTGTCGCTGTTCATGCGGCACCTCTGCGAGCCGGGGGCCGACGGCTCCGAGACCTTCGCGGACGGGGTCCCCCGGGAGGGGCTCTCGCGGCAGCAGGTCCTGACCCGCATCGGCGTCATGTCCCTCGTCAAGAAGAAGGTACCGCCCCCCCCTCCCCACCCCGGGTGCCGGGGGTCCCTCCGGTCACCTGGACCCCCTCCTCCCCCCGGTCTAGGGGTCCACCCCCCCCCCCCACTGCCCTGCACACGAGGGTCCCCTCCAGGGTGACTGGTGCCCCCCCCCGATGCCTGTGTCACCCCCAACCTCCTCGGCCACCCCCCGAATCCTGGTGTGTCCCCACCCCGAATCCTGATGTCCCCCCGCCCCGAATCCTGGTGTCCCCCCGCCCCGAATCCTGGTGTCCCCCACCCCGAATCCTGGTGTCCCCCCGGCGCAGGTGCAGGAGTTCGAGCACATCAACGGGCGCTGGAGCCTGCCCGAGCTGGCCCCGGAGCCCAGCGCCGACTCCAAGCGCTCCTCCCGCGCCTCCTCCCCCGCCAAGACCGGCCCCCCCAGCCCCGAGCAGAGCGGCCCCCCCAGCCCCGGACCCCCCACGCCCGGTACCGGCGGGGGACGGGGGGACATGGCAGGGAGACGCGGGGACGGGGTGGGGAGGCGGGGACAGGGGACACGGATGGGGACGGGATCGGGGGGAGCCAGGGGACACGGGGGATGTGGGGGACGGGATGGGGATACTGGGACAAGATGGGGACAGGGCATAGGGACATGGGGACAGGTGACATCGGGGACATGGGGGACAGGGTATGGGGACAGGGACATGGGGACGCTGGGGACAGGAGACTCAGACAGGGGATGTGGGACACGGCATCGGGATGGGAACATGGGGACAGGGAATGGGGACCCTGGGGACATGGGGGACAGGGTGCGGGGGTGGCGATGCAAGGACACGGGGACAGGGGACGAGCACACTGGAGACAGCGGGACGCGGGGACGGGCACAGGGACACTGGGTCACGGGGGGACGCAGGGACAGGGTGTTGGGGCCACCCGTGTCCCCGTGTCCTGACGTCCCCTGTCCCCAGCCACGCCGGCGCCCAGCGAGCGTGGGGACGGGCCGGGGCCACCCCCGGACAGGGACGACGGTGACACCAGGGACGAGAAGGAGCCCAAAGGACCCGAGAAGATGGAGACGGAGGTGGGTGACAGCGCTGTCCCCAACCCTGTCCCTGTCCCCAGTTGTGTCCTTCCTGTCCCCAACCCTGTCCCCAGTCCCATTCTTGTCCCCAACCCTGTCCCTGTCCCCAGTCATGTCCTTCCTGTCCCCAACCCTGTCCCCAGTCCCATTCTTGTCCCCAACCCTGTCCCTGTCCCCAGTCACGTCCCTGCTGTCCCCATCCTTGTCCCCCAAACGTCCTCCCTGTCCCCAGTCCAGTTCTCCTTGTCCCCAACTGTCTCATCCCTGTCCCCATCCCTGACCCCCCCCCATTGCCCCCACGTCCTCCCCAGGGGGTGTGGGGGGATGATGTCACGACCCCCCCATCCCCACAGCCTCCCGTCCCCGAGGTGCCACCGTCCCCGGGTGACGGCAGCGAGGGCGACGGGCTGCGGAAGGGGGAGGAGGACGAGGGCCCCGCCCAGCGGGACCCCGAGGCCGAGGGACCCCCGGCCCGCGAGGAGCGACCAGGTGAGCCCCCCGCCCCCCGCCCCAGGTGTCCCCCCACCCCCCAGGTGCCTGAGCACCCTTGTCCCCCCCTACAGGCGCCGAGGCCGAGAAGGGTCCCGGCGGGGAGAAGGGTGATGAGAAACCCCCCGAGGAGGAGCCCAAGGAGCGGCTGGGGGACCCCGACCCCAAGCGAGGTACCTGGAGAGGTGGGGCTTGGCGGGGGGCGGGGTGGGGCAGGCGTGGCCTAGACCTCGGGGGTGTGGCCAAGATGGAGAGGGTGGGGCTTAACCAAGGGGACGGACCTAGGGCGGTTGGTCCTAATCTTGGTCCTGTTCACTCTGAAGCCTACTGATGGCTGTGCATGCTCTTCTGCTTCTGGGGGTGGCCGGGGGTGGTTTGGGGGGGCCAGGGGGGTGTGGCCTGGCCCCAGGGGATGTGGCCAAGCTGGAGGGGGCGGGGCTTAACCAAGGGGACGGACCTGGGGCGGTTTGCTCCCAATCTTGGTCCTGTTCACTCTGAAGCCTACTGATGGCTGTGAATATTCTTCTGCTTTTGGGGGGGCCGGGGGCGGTTTGAGGGGGGCGGGGGTGGTTGGGGGGGCCGGAGAGGGGCTGTACCACGGCACTGACCCCCCCGTCTGTCCCCCCCCGCCACACGCAGAGGAGGTGAAGGCAGAGAAAGAGCCCAAGCTGGAGGCTCGCCCCAACGGCCGGCGGGACGACAAGGCCGAGAAGCCGCGGTTCATGTTCAACATCGCTGACGGCGGCTTCACGGGTCAGTGGGGACCTGGGGGGGACACACGCGTGCACAGGGTGGGGGCGGTTCCCGCTGATTGGCCCCGCCCCGCAGAGCTGCACACGCTGTGGCAGAACGAGGAACGGGCCGCCATCTCCTCGGGGAAGCTCAACGAGATCTGGCACCGGCGCCACGACTATTGGCTGCTGGCCGGCATCGTCCTGTATCCTTCTGGCACCCCTGGGCGCCCCCCGGCACGTCTGGGTGCTCCCCGGCACGTCTGGGTGCCCCCCGGCACATCTGGGTGCTCCCCCGGCACTCCTGGGTCCCCCTTGGTGCATCCGGGTGCTCCCCCATTACTCGTGGGTGCCTCCTTGGCACGTCTGGGTGCCCCCCCCGGCACGTCTGGGTGCCCCCTGGGTGCTGTCATCCCCGCCAGAGCCAGTGGCAGTGCCAGCACCGAGGAGGATGACACCAGGGTGGGGGTGGTGCGGGGGTTGGTGACGCGGGGGGCGGTGCTGGTGTTGGGACAGCGGTGATGGTGACAATGGGGACGGTCCTTGAGGTAGGGGGGTAGGTGACGCTGGGGGCACGGTGGCATGGTGACGCGGTGGCTGTCCTTGGGGCGCAGCCAAGGTTCCGTGCGCTGGTGGGGGTGACCTTGGTGACGTGGTGACAGTGACACGGTGACGCGGTGGCAGTCACAGTACAGCCATGGCTCCGCGTGCTGAGCTGGGGGTGGGGGGAGTCAAGAGGCACGCGAGGGACAGGGCGACGCCGTGAGGGTGATGCGGTGACGGTGATGTGACAGTGATACAGTGACGCGGTGACAGTCCTTAGTGTGGGGGACATCGGGGACAGGGGGTCACAGCGATGTGGCGATGGTGACACGGTGACAGGGACACGGTGTTGGTAGCGACACAGTGATGTGGTGACAGTCCTTAGCGTGGGGGTATGACAGGGACATCGGGGACAGGGTGACAGTGACGGTGACACGGTGTTGGTGGCACAGCGACGCGGTGACAGTCCTTAGTGTGGGGGACATCGGGGACAGGGGGTCACAGCGATGTGGCGATGGTGACACGGTGACAGGGACACGGTGTTGGTAGTGACACAGTGATGTGGTGACAGTCCTTAGCATGGGGGTATGACAGGGACATTGGGGACAGGGTGACAGTGATGGTGACACGGTGTTGGTGGCACAGCGACACGGTGACAGTCCTTAGCATAGGGGACATCGGGGACAGGGGGTCACAGCGATGTGGCGATGGTGACACGGTGACAGTGACATGGTGTTGGTAGTGACACAGTGACGTGGTGACAGTCCTTAGTGTGTGGCCACAGGACGTGAGATGGGGGGGGGCAAGAGTGACGCAGGGGACAGGGTGATGGGCTGCCGCAGTGACGGTGGTGTGACGGTGACACAGTGGCGGTGACGGTGACGTGGTCGTGCTGATGAGGAGGTGACAGTCCTTAACGTGCCTCCGCACCTCCCTGCGCTGGCCGGGTGATGACCTGGGGGATGCCGGGGACGTGGCGATGGTGACACGGTGACACGGCAGTGGCGATGTGGTGGTGGTGATGCGGTGACACAGCAGTGGTGACACGGCAGTGGTGACGTGGTGGTGTTGGTGCGGTGACAGTCCTTAGCGCGCAGCCACGGCTCCGTGTGCTGGATCGGGGGTGTGACGGGGACGTTGGTGACAGGGTGACGCGGTGACAGTCCTTAGCGCGCAGCCACGGCTCCGTGTGCTGGATCGGGGGCGTGACGGGGACGTTGGGGACGGGGTGACGCGGTGACAGCGCGCAGCCACGGCTACGCGCGCCGGATCGGGGGGTGTGAGGGGGACGCGGTGACGTGACGCGGTGACGCGGTGACAGTCCTTAGCGCGCAGCCACGGCTACGCGCGCTGGACGGACATCCAGAACGACGGCGCCTTCGGGGTCATCAACGAACCCTTCAAGGGCGAAGCCTCCAAGGGGAACTTCCTGGAGATGAAGAACAAGTTCCTCGCGCGCCGCTTCAAGGTGAGCGCACGGGGGTGGCGCTGGCACGGGGGTGGCGCTGCCGCGGGGGTGGCGCTGCCGCGGGGGGCTCCCGCGAGAGTCTGGGTCCAGCCGGTTCTCGCACAAGTGCCCAGGCGGGGGGGTTTGGCCGTGGGAAGGGGGAGGCGCTTGCACGTGGGCTGCGCGCCAGGGAGTGGGGTGCGGCCAATGAGGGTCCAGCAGTGGGGGGGGTGAGAGGTGACACCAGCGATGGGTGCCCGGAGCGGACCCCCCGGGTCCCCTCTGGGCTCCTGTGATGGGTGCCCGGACCCCCCGGGTGCCCTCTGGGCTCCTGCGGTGGGTGAGGTCAGCGCTGGGTGCCCGGACCCCCTGGGTCCCCTCTGGGCTCCTGTGATGGGTGCCCGGACCCCCCGGGTGCCCTCTGGGCTCTAGCGATAGGCGAGGTCAGCGCTGGGTGCCCGGACCCCCCGGGTCCCCTCTGGGCTCTAGCGATGGGTGAGGTCAGCGCTGGGTGCCCGGACCCCCCGGGTCCCCTCTGGGCTCCTGTGCTGGGTGCCCGGACCCCCCGGGTGCCCTCTGGGCTCTAGCGATGGGTGAGGTCAGCGCTGGGTGCCCAGACACCCTGGGTCCCCTCTGGGCTCATGCGCTGGGTGCCCGGACCCCCTGGGTGCCTACTTGGCTCTAGTGATGGGTGAGGTCAGCGATGGGTGAGGTCAGCGCTGGGTGCCCGGACCCCCCGGGTGCCCTCTGGGATCTAGCGGTGGGTGAGGTCAGCGATGGGTGCCCGGACCCTGGGTCCCCTCTGGGCTCCTGTGCTGGGTGCCCGGACCCCCCGGGTCCCCTCTGGGCTCCTGCAGTGGGTGAGGTCAGTGCTGGGTGCCCGGACCCCCCGGGTGCCCTCTGGGCTCCCGCGGTGGGTGAGGTCAGCGCTGGGTGCCCGGACCCCCTGGGTCCCCTCTGGGCTTCTGCGATAGGTGCCCGGACCCCCTGGGTGCCCTCTGGGCTCTAGCGATGGGTGAGGTCAGCGCTGGGTGCCCGGACCCCCCCGGGTCCCCTCTGGGCTCCCACGGTGGGTGAGGTCAGCGCTGGGTGCCCGGACCCCCTGGGTGCCCTCTGGGCTCTAGCGATGGGTGAGGTCAGCGCTGGGTGCCCGGACCCCCCGGGTCCCCTCTGGGCTCCCGCGGTGGGTGAGGTCAGCGCTGGGTGCCCGGACCCCCCGGCTGCCCTCTGGGCTCCCGTGGTGGGTGAGGTCAGCGCTGGGTGCCCGGACCCCCCGGGTCCCCTCTGGGCTCCCGCGGTGGGTGAGGTCAGCGCTGGGTGCCCGGACCCCCCGGCTGCCCTCCACCGCCCCCCTCTCTCTCCCTCCCCAGCTGCTGGAGCAGGCGCTGGTGATCGAGGAGCAGCTCCGCCGCGCCGCCTACCTGAACATGACGCAGGACCCCAGCCACCCCGCCATGGCCCTCAACACCCGCTTCGCCGAGGTCGAGTGCCTGGCCGAGAGCCACCAGCACTTGTCCAAGGAGTCGCTGGCGGGCAACAAGCCCGCGAACGCCGTCCTGCACAAGGGTAAGAGGCGGGGGGGCCGGCGCGCCCGGCGCGGACGCCCCGTGTAGCGCCTCGCTCCTCTGTACCGCGCTCTCAATCATTAAAGTGGGGTTCTCCTCCCAACCGGCTCCCGGTGTATCCTTGCTCTGCGCGTGCTTTCTGGCGGCTGGAGGGGGCGGGCAGGGGGCGAGGCGGGGGGCGGGCCAGCTGCTGGAAGGTCCCCGAGGGGTTTTTTTTCGGGGTGTGAGTAAACCCGGAGTAAGCTCGGAGTAAGGCGTGGCATGGCCGAGGGGCTTCGGGGTGCGCGAGGAGCAGGCGGGTGCCTCTGTCGCTTTGCGCTAAGATGTATCTGCTGAGTATCTGTCGTGTAAGCCTGGAGTATGTCACTAGTATGTCCCGTGTACTTCTGGAGCATGCGACGCGTTTACCCGGAGTATCCTGGGGGCATGGCAGGAGTATGTGCTGAGTATGCCAGAGCATCCCTGGTGCATGTAATGAAGTAAGCCTGGAGTAATGCTGGTGTACGGGTGGGGTGGCCCCGCTTGTGTGTAACGGCTTTGCCCAGAGTATCCCTGGAGCAGGGACGGGGGCTTCCTGGAGGAGCTCTGGTGTATTTAATGAGTAGGGCTGGAGTGCTCCAGAGGAAGGTGCCGAGTAAGCCCCGAGTATCTCTGGTGTCTCTAAGGTCTTTGCTGGAGTAAGCAAGGAGTATCCTTGGTGTAGGCTGACGGGTCTGTGCGGAGGCTTTCAGGGGCCCCAAGGATCTTGGGGGCTGTGTCAGGAGTATCCCTGGAGTAGCATGATGTGGCTGCAGCCTCTTGGCCCTGAGCAGGAGCAAGTGATGAGGATGCCCAGAGTATCTCTGGTGTGGCTGTTGCTTGGATCTGGAGTCTCTCTGGTGTATCCAAGGAGTAGACCTGGAGTATCTCTGGTGTTGCTAAACATTGGCCCTGGAAGAGCCCTGGTGTGTCTAGAGAGTAACTGGGGAGTATGTCTGGAGTAGCTGCAGCGTAGCTATAGCGTAGGCCCCCGAGAGCCAAAGCTCAGAGTATCTCTGGTGTACCCAGAGCATTGCCAGCATGTCTAGACAGGAGGCCTGGAGTATGTGAGGAGAATCCCCAGAGTATCTCCGGTGTGTCTAGAGAGTATCTTTGGAGTATATTGTGTACCCTGAGTATCTCCCATGTGAGGAAGGAGAACACCCAGAGTTACTCCCAGTATACTCAGGGCTTGTACCCAGAGTAACCTCTGAGTCCTCCCGCCCTGCAGCACAGCCCTGCTCCCCTGAGTAGACGCATCCCCTGAGCAGGTGTAGCCCTGAGTAGGTGCAGCCTCGAGTAGGTGTATCCCTTGAGTAGCTCTCAGGCGTCCCCTCCCTCTCCCCACCCCACCCCGAGTTCTCACGTGAGTATCTCCCGCTACCCGTCCCATGCAGTAGCCTCTGAGTAACTTGAGTAACCTGTGAGTAACCTATGAGTAATCTGTGAGTAAGTTGTGAGTAGGCGCGGGGTGGCCCCCCGGCGCTGACGGGCCCCCCCCTGCCCCTCTCTCTCTCTCTCTCTCTCCCCCCCTCCGCCCCCGGCGCCAGTGCTGAACCAGCTGGAGGAGCTGCTGAGCGACATGAAGGCCGACGTCACCCGCCTCCCCGCCACCCTCTCCCGCATCCCCCCCATCGCCGCCCGCCTCCAGATGTCCGAGCGCAGCATCCTCAGCCGCCTGGCCAGCAAGGGCACCGAGAGCCACCCCCCGCCCGTGAGTCGCAGCTGGGGACAGCCCCCCGCCCTGGGGACAGCCCCCTGCCCTGGGGACAGCCCCCCGCCCTGGGGACAGCCCCCTGCCCTGGGGACAGCCCCCCGCCCTGGGGACAGCCCCCTGCCCTGGGGACAGCCCTCGCTTTGGGGACGTCCCTTCCCCAGGGACCCTCCCTTCTATGGGGGACCCCCCCACACCCCTCCTCCGGGGGCTCCTCGCCCCCACCCCGGTGGCAGTGGGTGACAGTGGTGTCCTCGTCCCTCCAGACCTTCCCGCCGGGGCCCTACGCCACCCCCCAGAGCTATGGGGGCACCTTTGGGACCCCCCCGGCCGGAGCCCTCCCCCCTGGAGGGGCCAATTACAGCCAGATGCCACCCGGCTCCTTCATCACCGGTGAGAGCCTGGACGAGGGGGTCACGGGTGGGGGCGTCTGGGTCACGGGTGGGGTGTCTGGGTCACGGGTGGGGTGTCTGGGTCATGGGTGGGGGCATCTGGGTCACGGGTGGGGGTATTTGGATGCCTGGGTCCATGGGTGGGGTTGTCTGGGTCATGGGTGGGGGCACCCATGGGTGTCTGGGTCCATGGGTGGGGGTGTCTGGGTCATGGGTGGGGGCACCTGGGTCCATGGGGGGGCGTCTGGGTCCATGGGTGGGGTGTCTGGGTCATGGGCGGGGGCACTTGGGTGCATGGGTGGGGGTGTTGGGGACCAGAGGCGGGGGCACCCATGGGTGCCCGGGTCCTTCCCCCCCCTCACAGCCGCCGCCAACGGGCCCCCGGTGCTGGTGAAACGGGAGCGCGAGGCCGAAGGGCCCGAGAAGAAGGAGCCGCGCGGGGGGGAGGTCATCTGCATCGATGACTGAGGGCCGGGGGGGGGCCGGGGGGGGCCGGGGGGGCCCCCCCCCCCCTCCCCCACCCCCAAATCCACCCCCCACTCCCAAACCCCAGAGGAGGGGGGGGGGGGGCCCCCCACTGCCAGAAATGCCCCGTTTCACCCCAAAACGGGGTGCGGGGGCAGGGCAGCACCCGGGGTGGGGGTGTCCTGAGGGGGGGCAACGAGGACCACTGCAACTATAAATAGGAATATATATATATATCCCCGGCGGGGGGGGACACCCCGGGGTGCGGGTGGCCCCGGGGTGGTCCCTGGGGTCCCCTCAGTGTCCCCAGGGCACCCCCCCCCCCCGCCCCGGGGTCTCGGGCACTTGTTTAACCGCAGCAGAATAAAACCCGGTTCCTTGGCTACGGCCCCCGGCTCCGCTCGTCCCTCGGCGGCACCGGCACCCCCCCGCGGCACCGGCGCCCGCCGGTGGCACCGGCGCCCGCTGGCTGTGGGGACGGTCGCCTGGCCACGGGCGTGGGGGCGGCAGCGGTCACGGGCAGCCTGGGGGTGGTCACGCGTGTGGTGGTGGCCGCCAGCCTGGTCGCGGGGCGGTGGGAATGGTCAAGTGGGGGAGCGTGGCCAGCGGCATGGTCACGGGGGTGGCCACCAGCCACTGAGCGTGACCGATTGCGTCACCATGGGGATGGTCACCACCACGGTCAAGGTTAGGGGCCGTGGCCACTTGTGTCACCATGGGGATGGTCACCACCACGGTCAAGGTCAGGGGCTATGGCCACTTGTGTCACCATGGGGATGGTCACCACCACGGTCAAGGTCAGGGGCCGTGGCCACTTGTGTCACCATGGGGGTGGTCACCACCATGGTCAAGGCCAGGGGCCGTGGCCACTTGTGTCACCATGGGGGTGGTCACCACCACGGTCAAGGTCAGGGGCCGTGGCCACTTGTGTCACCATGGGGGTGGTCACCACCATGGTCAAGGCCAGGGGCCGTGGCCACTTGTGTGGTCATGGGGGTGGTCACCACCATGGTCAAGGCCAGGGGCCGTGGCCACTTGTGTGGTCATGGGGATGGCCACTAGCCGCGGCAGCCTGGGCCACCACGAGGCCGGTCAGCATGGCCAGGGCCACGCACCCAGTCCTGGTCTGTGGCGGCGGCCGTGGGCACCACCGTGGTCATGGGGACGGCTCGGCCACGGCGACCACGGGCACCTCCCGGGCTCCCGCCCTGGACACGACTGCGGCGTCGTGGCGGCCGGGAGCGGCTCGTTGCCGTGCCCTGGGTGTCCCCGGACGCCCACAACGCCCCAGGGCCAGCCGGGCTCGTGCCCGGCCCTCGACCCCGTCCCCACCGCGTCCGGCTCTGCGTTGGAGAGCCGTGGGGCGTCGCCGCCGGAGCCGGGTGTCAGCGGCTCCGCCGGCGGCGACCCTCCTGGGACCGGCCCTGGTCGGCGTCTTCACCGGTGACATCGGCACCGCGGCGGCTTCGCGGGCGACGCCAGGCTGAGCGGCGCGGGGGCGCGCCGGAGGGACGGGACGCGGACCGGCCGGCGAGGTGGGACCGAGGGTCAGCCAGGCCGGGGGCAGGGTCCTGGCCATGGGGTGGGGGCGGCCCCCGGTCCCGGCCCAGGCTGGGGCCAAGGGGACGGAGAGCGGAGGAGGACGTGGCGCGGGGAAAGGCTGGGCGGGAGCCGGCACCGGGCGCTGGCGGCCGGCCGGGACGTGTCCTTCGCGACCCCGCGGTGGCCGTCCCTCGTGACTGCGTGGCTCTTGGGACGCCTTCCCGTGGCACCCGGCGCGAGCTCGGGGGCGCCCAGGGGACCCGCGCGCCCGAGACACCCGCTCGCGGGAGGGACCCCGGTGCCAGGAGCGCGGTCGCCGGCGTCTATAGAGGGGCTCAAAGCGTGCGGGGGGGACCCGGGGGTCCGGGGCGCTGGGGCGCCCACCCTGCTGCGCTCGAGGTGTAACGGCCCCGACGAGCCACCCGAGGGCCCTCCGCCCGCCCAGGAGCCGTCGCAGCCCAGCGCCACGGCGGCGGCGCGTGGCCGTCGGCGCCCCCCGAGCGGGACCTTGCCCTGGGGGTGGGATTCTCAGCCGGCCCCCGGCCCTGCCTCCCGCTACCGACTGCTCCGGGAGCCTCCGGCTCGCGTCTGACCCGGGTCGACGCAACCGTCACCGGACCCCCCGACGATGGTAACGGTGCCGAGAAACGCCGAGGGTTCCCCCGCCGGTGGACGGTGGACCTCGGCGACGACACCCCGGCCGTCAACTGCGCTCGCCGCGGCGTGGCCGGGTCGCCGGGACGCGGGCCGGGTCACCGGGCAGCAGCTGGTCTGCAGCTCGGAGGAGGGAGGCGTCGTGAGAGAAGACGCGTTTTCCACCACCCAGCGGGACCCTCCGGCTCCCTTCGGCCACTTCTCCAGCTGGCCCGGAGCGCCGGAGCGCCGGAGCGCCGGAGCGCCGGAGCGCCGGAGCAGCTGCCTGTGATTTGGACGGATCCACTCGTCTCTTGGTGAAATGGGTTTTTGGTTGAAAACCGTGAGAGCCGTTCAGTGGCGCCGCGTGCCCGAGCGGGGTCCGGTTTCCGTGGGAAAAGCTCTTTATTGGCCGGACGGGGCGCGTGCCGCAGCGCCGCGGAACCCAGCCGTCGGTGAACCCCCGGACCGGCGCGGCGCAGCTGGGCGAGACCCGGTGCCGCGGGACCGTCCTTGGCGCAGAGCGGGGACCGGCCGCGCCGGGGGGCGGCGCGAGGGGTTTCCCGAAGCCCGGCAGGGGGAGGGGGAGTCCGGGAGGGTGGGCGAGGTCCGCTCTGGCGCGGTGCGGGCGCTCAGCTCCACTGCAGCGTGTAGTCCGCGCCCAGCTCCAGCTCAAGGCCGGTGATCGCCAGGACCTTTGAAAATGGAACACGTGAAAAAAACCCCCCCGAGTCAGCGCGGCCCCGGCGGCGGCGGCGGCGCCGCGGAGCTCAGAGGAGGCGCCGGGTCCGCGGCGCGGGGCACGGCTCTTCAGCGGCCCAAGTCCTCCTGGTCGTTTGCACCGATTGTCTCAGCTCTCGTGTAGCTCGTAGCTCGTGTGTAGCTCGTAGCTCGTATCTCCTATCTCGCTCCTATCTCCTAGATCTCCTAGATCTCATAGATCTCGTATCGTATGTCGTAGATCTCGTATCATATGTCGTAGATCTCGTATCGTATGTCATAGATGTCATCGTATGTCATAGATCTCGTATCGTATGTCATAGATCTCGTATCGTATGTCATAGATCTCATCGTATGTCATATCTCATAGATCTCATATCATATATCTCATATATCTCATCCCTCATCTCTCATCTCTCATCTATATAATATCTCATATCTCGTATCTGAGATCATAGATCTCATCTCGTGTCATATATCTCATATCTCGCATCTCATATATCTATCTCAGATCATGTATCTCATGTCTCATGTATCTCCTATCTCATATCTATCTCCTATCTCATCTATCTCATATCATCTATCTCATACCATATATCAAATATCTCGTATCTCCTATCATATATATTATATATCTCATATCTATCTCATATCTATATCTCATATCTCTCCTATCTCCTATCTCCTATCCCATATCTCATATCTCATATATCTCATACCATATATCTCATATCACATATTTCATATATCATATATCTCATACCTCATACCTCATATCTCGTATCCTATAGCTCATATCTCATATCACCTACCAATCATATCAATCGTATCATATAGTATCATCTATCATAGCATATATCATACCGTATCTGTCATATCATCTATCATATCACATATCATATCAATCATATCATGTATCCTATCCCACCCCACCCCACCCCACATCACGTACCCCACACCACCCCGTCCCGCGCTGCCCTGACCCACGCTGTGTCACTCCCCCCCCCAACGCCCCGCGTCTCCGTGCTCCCGCTCCACGACGCCCCCTCGGGTGGTGCCTGACGCGTTCCCGGGCCCCGCCCTCCCTCTGTGCCGTAACGGTGCGTTTTGGTGCATCGGTTCGGCCCGCTCCGCCCTCGCGCCCCGCCGAGCCCCGCGGTTAAACCGAGCGGCGGCGGCTCCGAGCGCGCGGGTCCCGCCGACCCGCGCCGCCGTCACCCGGGACCGCGGCACCGCCGCGGGAGGCGGCGAGCGCCGCGGGGGGGCCCGGGGTCCCGCGCGGTGGGTGTCGGGGGCGGCCGCGGCGCCGCGGGAGGTCTCCTCTCCCGCGAGCGGGGCGGCGGGGCGGCGGGGCAGGACGCCCCCCAACTCCCGCCGGCCACGACCCGCTGCCGGGACGGGACCCCCCAGCCCGCGGATTTACCTGCTTCTGGCCGTCGTAGGCCACGACGTGGGGCGACTGGACCGGCGCCCCCGCCCGCCGCACCGTCACCTCCCGCACGGCCGAGGCCACCCCCAGGACCTTAACCTGGGCGAACTTCAGGCTGTTGGGGTCGGCGTAGCCGCGGTGCAGGACCTGGATCTCCAGAACGTTCTGCGGGCAGAGGGAGCAGAAGGTCCGCCCGTGGTCCGGGGGCGGGCGGGGGGCTGCGCTGCCCCAGCTGCCGGCAAAGCTCCCACCGGCGGCGGCTCGAGGCCGGCAGGCGTGAATTTGTTTGAATTGTTTGAATTTGTTTGAATTTGTTTGAATTGTTTGAATTTGTTTGAATTGTTTGAGTTGTTTGAATTTGTTTGAATTTGTTTGAATTGTTTGAATTTGTTTGAATTGTTTGAGTTGTTTGAATTTGTTTGAATTTGTTTGAATTTGTTTGAATTTGTTTGAATTTGTTTGAATTGTTTGAATTTGTTTGAATTGTTTGAATTTGTTTGAATTTGTTTGAATTTGTTTGAATTTGTTTGAATTGTTTGAATTGTTTGAATTTGTTTGAATTGTTTGAATTTGTTTGAATTTGTTTGAATTGTTTGAATTTGTTTGAATTTGTTTAAATTGTTTGAATTTGTTTGAATTTGTTTGAATTGGTTTGAATTTGTTTGAATTGTTTGAATTTGTTTAAATTTGTTTGAACTTGTTTGAATTGTTTGAATTTGTTTGAATTGTTTGAATTTGTTTGAATTTGTTTGAATTACTTGAATTTGTTTAAATTGTTTGAATTTGTTTGAATTGTTTGAATTTGTTTGAATTGTTTGAGTTGTTTGAATTTGTTTGAATTTGTTTGAATTTGTTTAAATTTGTTTGAATTTGTTTGAATTGTTTGAATTTGTTTGAATTGTTTGAATTTGTTTGAATTTGTTTGAATTGTTTGAATTTGTTTGAATTACTTGAATTTGTTCGAATTTGTTTGAATTTGTTTGAATTTGTTTAAATCTGTTTAAATCGCCTTCTCAGCGGCGGCACCGCTTGGCACGGACCACGAAGCCCTTCGTCCCGCACCCGACCCGGGCGGCGCGCGCCTCGGGGAGGGGGAGCGCGCCGCGATTCCCACGTTCCTGCCGGCCCGCCGCGGGCGTCAGCGGCCCGCCGGCTGCCGGGACGCCCCAGGGGACCCCGCACCGAGCCGCGTCCCGGTGAACCCGCTGCCACCGCCGCCGCGGGCGCTCAGCCCCGGCTCGGCGGCGCGACGTACCTGGTGGGCGGTGAACGAGGTCAGCAGGTACGCCCCGTCCTCGTACGCGTCTGCGGCAAAGGAAGAACGGCGTAACCGGCGCGGGCTCCCGCCTCCGGGCCGGAGCGGGGCGGCGGGACCGCGCCGCGGGGGCCGCCCGCGGGGACCCCCCGCGGCGCGCCGTCGCGCTTCGCCCTTCCCGTCGGTTCCCGCTTTGCTGGAATTCTATTTAACCCACCGCCTTCGACCGCTCTGCCGCGGTCTTGCCCGGCTCGGCCCCGCGGTTACGCCCCGACCCCAAAACGCGGCTCCACCACCCGCCGGCCCCTCGCCCCGCCCAAGGAAAGGCCGGGTCGAGGCGCCGCGGACCCCGAACGGGCGCGTTCTCCGGGACGTCGCCCCTCACCGATGCGCACGCCGTCGTCCCAGTAGAGCCGCCCCTCGGCGCGGAGGCTGTCGTCCAGCGCGACGGTGAGCGCCAGCGGGTTCTTGCGGCTGCGGGGGGAAGGAGCGGTTCCTGGGGCATCGCCCGGCGTTGCTCCGGCACCGCCCGGGTGGTCCCCGCTGCCCGCCGCCCCCCCCCAGCCCAGAAAACCCCCTCGGAGCGGGTGCCCCCAGGCGCGGGGGGGTGCCGAGCGCCTCCCAACGGGACGCCCCCGAATCTGCCTTCGGCGGGTCGAAAACACGGGGTGCGGAGGGACGCGCCCCGCTGCCTCACCGCCGCCGGATCCGCTCGCCCGGCCGCCCCTCGGGGGCGACGCGGCTCGAGCGGCGCGGGACGGGGCCGCTGACCTGTAGAACGTCGTGTTGGCCGGGCTCTGCTGCGCCAGGACGTGGCCGCCGCGGAGGTGGAGGCTGATGTGCCCCAGAGGAGACGAGAGGTTGCGGAACTGGCCCCTGGCGCCGACGTACTCGTCCTGTGGGCGACGGCGAGAGGAGTCGGAACGGAGCGGGGGCTCCCGGTGGGCGCCCCCGCCGCAAAGCTCCGGAGCGGCGGCTTTCGGATGCGCGAGGCGAGCGCCGAGCCGCCCCCTCGCCGGAGCAGGACGGGGGTAAATCGGGGGTTCTGCGGGTAGAACCCCCTCCCTGGTCCGGCCGCGCCAGCCGACGCTAAACCCGGCTCGTTTAACCGAGGGTTGAGCCAAGGCGTGGTTTTCCACGTCACTAAAACCCGCGGGACGCGTGGCGGGGGGTGGGTGTCGCGCTCCGCCCCCGCGCGCCGCGTACACACAAGTTAAAATAACCGTGATTACGGCAAACGTCCGTGTGGATGCGTGTGCGCGCCCGAGCGCGGTAAATACACGTGCCAGCGTCACGCGTGGCATCGCTCACCGTGTAGTAGTCGTACCAGCGGGCGTCCGGCAGGTAGGCGGTGACGGCCACGGCGCCCTGCGACCAAAGCGCGTGGGGTTAGGGGTGGCCAAGCCCGAGAGCCCCGGTCGGCTCGGTCACCTCCAACGCCTCCACCGGGTCCCGGCGTCTCCCGGTTCCCGCCGTGGCGCCGGTGCCGGTGCCGCGGTCCCACCTGGTCCAGCACGGGGCTGATGAGCAGCGCCGGCCCCCACAGGAACTGCCGGTAGATCTCCCACGTCGTCCTGTCCTCCACGAACCTGCCGGGGAGCAGAAGGGCTGTCGGACCCTCGGGGTCAGCCCCGGGGTCGGCCCTGGGGTCAGCCCTGGGATCAGTCTCAGGGTCAGCCGCGGGGTCAGCCCCAGGGTCAGCCCTGGAGTCAGCCCTGGGGTCAGTCTCAGGGTCAGCTGCGGGGTCAGCCCTGGGGCCAGCCTCAGGGTCAGCCTCAGGGTCAGCCTCGGGGTTACCCTCAGGGTCAGCCTCGGGGTCACTCTCGGGGTCAGCCCCGGGGTCAGCCTGTCCCCAGCTGTTCCCCCGCTAAAGCCCTTCCCTCGCCGTCGCCGCCCAACGTCTGGAGTTTTTACCGAGCGTCTTTAGACCGCGACGCCGCGCAGACCCCCGTGTGCTCGGCATCGGCGGCGGGGCGAAGCGGCGGCCCCGTCCCCCCGCCCCCCGGCTCGGGGTCAGGGTCAGGGCTCGGGGACCCCCCGGCCACGCGCTGACGCCTGGTGGGTTTTAGCGCGGCGCCGCGGGGCACGCGTTTTCTGGCGGGTTTAACGTTAAAACCGCTGTAGGAGGGGGACCCCCGGGACGCGGGAATCCCGCGGACGCCGGCGGAGACGGGGGTCGGCGGGGCGGGGCGGGGCGGGGTGGGGGGTGGTCCGCACTTACTCGTGGAGCAGGGGCCGGACCACGGTGCTGCCGTGCGCGTGGGCCTCGTGCATCAGCGTGTACAGGTAGGGCAGGAGGGTGTACCTGATGTTCAGCACCTCCCTGGACATGGCGGCGAACGTGGCGTTCCAGGCGGCGGGGTCCTGCCTCTGAGCCGGAGAGGAGAGCCCCCGTCATCCTCCTCCTCGGGGAGGGACGGGGACACCCCTGGCGTCATCGCCTCCCGTCAATCTGGCGTCAGGAACCGCCGGACGTGCCCCGGAACGGCCTCAGCGCCGCGCCGCTGCGGAGACGGCGGCGCAGCCTGGCTAACGCGCCCGTCCCGCGCCGGCGCGGAGCAGCCCCGTTGGCTCCGCCGCTCCGAGGCTGCTCCCTCACTGCCCTCCCCCGGGTTTCCGGCGTTGCTGCCACCCAAACGCCGGCCCCTAGACCGCGGGTTTTGTCTATTCTCCAATGAACCCGGCGTTCCGCGGCGGGAGGTTGGGCCGCCCGGGACCCCCACCCCTGGTTGGATGGGAATGACGGGGGGCGGCGCCGTGAAGCCGGTTCTGCCCTTCCCGTGGCCGTTTTACTCTAGGAGGTGCGACGCCTTGGAGCAAAACCGGTCTGGATGAGGGAAAAGGGCTGTTTTAGCCGCGTGGAGGCGGTTGGTCCCGGTGGAGTCGGAAAACACCGACTTCGTGCCGGTGGAGGCGGCGAGTTCTCCTAGAGCCGGCGTCTGTGGGGAGTGGGGAAAAAAGGGAAAAAAAGCCGGAACGGGGGAGAATAGGGGTGATAAACCAGCCCACCTTGGCCCCCTTGCCGTTGTGGTTCCTGGCGTAGGGGTAGAAGGCGCCCAGCGCCATCCAGCGGGCGCACAGCTCGTAGTTCGAGTCGCCGAAGAAGCCGCAGATGTCGGCGCCGGTCTGGAAACGAGAGGACGGGGGCGCGGTGGCGATACCGGGCGTGTTGGTGAGCCGAGGTCACTCAACACCGGGCGGCCAGTCGGGAGCTTACGTAGGACACTCCGAAGAGGCTGAAGTCCATCATCCCTGCGGGGGGAAAGGATCTGGTGTTAGCCGCGGCTTCCCGCGGCACGGGGAGCTGGTGCCGAGGCGCGTTCCCACGGTTCCCGTGGAACGCTGGTCCGGAGGGAGCCGGGCGGTGGATCTCGGGCGAGAGGGGGCGGACGGCGGGGAGGTGACGGGACGGGTCTGGGGACACCGTGGTGCTCCAACCCGCGCAGTGCCCGTAGGACCGGCGAGGGGTTTCCCAGCAGGCGGTGGGACGTTAGGAAAACGCCGAGAAGAGCCCGGCCGAGGGTCCCGGTTGCTCCGCGGGCTCCAAAGGGCGTGAGCATGGGGGGGAAGCCAGGAGGAGTGTGGGACCAGCTGGCGCGGGGCTGCGGCGACGTACCGATGATGGATTTGTCGAGCTGGTTCCAGGCCGCCGTGTTGTCCCCCAGCCAATGGCCCGACCACCTTCCGCTGCCGGGGAAGGTCGAGCGGGTGACGACGATCCCGCGCTCCTTGGTGATGTTCCGCAGGGCCCTGGGGTGGCGCGGGGGAGAAGAAACCAAACGGGGTGAGAACCCAGAGAACGGGAAGGGCTCGTGCCCGGCTCCGACGGTGGCACCGGCGGCTTCTCTGTCTCTTATTCGAACCAACGATAACAGTCCCCTGGCGTCCGGTGCTGTCCGTCGGCTTACGAGAGCCAAACTCCTTCAGATCCGGCTGATGATAGAAGTATCATCATCATCATCATCATCATCATCATCATCATCGTCATCATCATCATCGTCATCATCATCGTCATCATTATCATTATTATTATCATCATCGTTGTCATTATCATCATTGTCATCGTCATCGTCATCATTGTCGTCTTCTTCATTGTCATCATCATCGTCATCGTCATCATCGTCATCGTCATCGTCATCATCGTCATCATCATCGTCATCATTATTATCATTATTATTATCATCGTCATCGTCATCATCATCGTCATCGTCATCATCGTCATCTTCTTCATCGTCATCATCATCGTCATCGTCATCATCGTCAACATCATCGTCATCGTCATCATCGTCAACATCATCATCATCATCATCATCGTCATCATCATCGTCATCATCATCATCATCTTCATCATCGTCATCATTATTATCATTATTATTATCATCACCATCGTCGTCATCGTCATCATCATCGTCATCGTCGTCATCGTCAACATCATCATCATCGTCATCATCATCGTCATCATCATCATCATCGTCATCATTATTATCATTATTATTATCATCGTCGTCATCATTATCATCGTTGTCATCATCATCATCGTCATCATCATCGTTATCATCATCATCATCGTCATCATCATCATTGTCATCATCATCATCGTCATCGTCATCTTCTTCGTCATCATCATCATAATTGTCATCATCGTCATCGTCATCATCGTCATCGTCATCATCATCATCATCATTGGCATCATCATCATCATTGGTGTCGTCATCATCATCATCATCATCATCATCATCATCATCATTATCATCATCATCATCATAATCATCGTCATCATTATCATCATCATAGTCATCATCATCATCATCATTATTAATTATTGTTGTCATTATTATTATTATTGTCATTATTATTATTGTTGTCATTATTATCGCGTCCTCCCCGCCCAGCTGCTCGAGGCACCGCCCCCTCACGCCAAAACTCGAGGCCATTTTTCCTCTGTCCAGCCCACTCTAAATGTTCCCGGGGCGGGCGCTGGGGGCCTGGGAGGAAACCCCGCTCCCTGCTCCCTCGTTAACCCGGGCGCGTTACGGCGGCACCGGCAGTGACCGGGGCCGGGCTGCAGCGCGGTGCCCTGCGGAATGGAGGAGGGAGCTTGTCCCGGAACTGAGGACGCGATGCCTCGGGAGGAAACGCCGGCGCCCGCGGCACATTTCGGCGGAGTTTCCCCTTTCCGGCCCCGTTTTAGTCGGGGCGGATCTTTCCTGCCGAGCCAGCACCAGCGTCTCGATAAACCCCGCGAGCGGGCGCGGAGCCGGTCCCGGCCCCGGCGCGTGAAGGGGCTCTTTGGGGTGAGGTGGTTCGCCCAGAACCGAGGAACCGAGGAGGTTCAGGCGGGAAGAAAAGTTGCGAGAGAAAAGCGTGAGACTTCTCCTCATGAGAACGTCGACAGCGAGCGTGACGTGGCCACCGCGGTCGGGAAGGACCGAAACCAGAAAACCGACTTACTGGAGGGTGGGCTTGGTCTGCGCCCACCCGTAGAGGTTGTGGACGTCGTAGTGCCGGACCGGGGAGCCGTCGGGGAGCAGCTGCTGCCCCTCCATGCAGAGCGTCTTGAAGCTGAGCCCCTCCGACCGCCAGCCCAGCTCTGCGGGGACGGGAACGGCGTCAACCCCCCGCCGGAGCCGCGTCGCCTCGCCTCGCGTCGCCCCGACCGGGGGCCGCCTCCCCGTCCGGGCTGGCCTGGCCGCCGGTTTGGTTCTCCTGCGAACATCTGAGGTTTTCTGAAACTGGACCTCAGAGAGGTAGAGCGGGCCGGAATTCCATCCCAGAAATTCAGGGAATGCCGGGATTTGAGCTCAGGAATTCAGGGAATGCTGAAATTTGAGCTCAGAAATTGAGGGAATGCCAAAATTCTATCCCAGAAATTCAGGGAATGCCGAAATTTGAGCTCAGAAATTGAGGGAATGCCAGAATTCTATCCCAGAAATTCAGGGAATGCTGAAATTTGAGCTCAGAAATTGAGGGAATGCCAAAATTCTATCCCAGAAATTCAGGGAATGCCGAAATTTGAGCTCAGAAATTGAGGGAATGCTGAAAATTGATCTCAGAAATTCAGGGAATGCCGAGATTTGAGCTCAGAAATTCAGAGAATGCCGAAATTTGAGCTCAGAAATTCAGGGAATGCTGAAATTTGAGCTCAGAAATTCAGGGAATGCCGAAATTTGTTCTCAGAAATTCAGGGAATGCCAAAAATTGAGCTTGGAAATTCACGGAATGCCAAAATTCGAGCTCAGAAATTCAGGGAATGCCAAAATTGGAGCTCAGAAATTTAGGGAATGCCAAAATTTGAGCTCAGAAATTCAGGGAATGCCAAAATTTGAGTTCAGTAATTCAGAGAATGCCGAAATTTGATCTCAGAAATGCAGGGAATGCCGAAATTTGAGTTCAGAAATGCAGGGAATGCCAAAATTTGAGTTCAGAAATTCAGGGAATGCCGAAATTTGATCTCAGAAATCTAGAACTTGCTGGAATTGCACTTCAGAAACTTCGGAAATGAAATTCAGAACATGACAGGATTCAATTTTGAAATATAGGAAATGCCAAAACGCCATTTTAAAAATCCAGGAAATGCCAAAATTTGGTCTCGGAGGTTCAGGACATGGCAAAATTCCGTTTCAGAGATTTCAGAATTGAAAGCATTCCGAGATTTCATTCAGGATCCACCAGAGGTGTCGCAGCCAGAACCCCCTGGCTTTCGGCGGTGCCGCGCGGTCCCGGCTCTCGCCGCCACGATGGGCGCTGGTCACCTCCGGAAGGCACCTGACTGTCCATGACGGGCTCGGCCATGGCTCTGGCTGCCCGACCGCCACCGGTTGTGCCCCGGCGGGCGTGTGAGGGCCTCGGAACCACCGAGTCGTTCGGGTGGGAAAGGACCTCCGGGACCGCCAGGTCCAACGAGGAGCCGGAGCCACCGGCCGTTCGTATTTTGGCCGTTCCCAGCAGCGGCGGGACTCACGGGGAACGTATGGCGGGAAGTTGAGCTCCTGGTTCCTGCAGCCGCCGACGGCGCCGTTGACGAAGCTGGAGGGTTCGTTCATGTCCTGGAGAGGGGAGGCGAGAGCCCAGGTGAACCAGCTCCTGTGGCGTCGGAGCGGTGGGTTCCTCTGGGCTCGATGGTTTGTGCCCCACGTTTCATCCCCTGTGTCAGGAGGTTAAACGGGCAGGAAAGCGCCGGAATTGCCTCCAGGTCTACCCGCGGACACGGGGGTCGCTCGACCCACCGCCTCCTGGCCGTGGGGCCCGTGGTCCCCTGGACGCGGTGGGGGACGGGGGGACACCCGGCGTCTGACCGGGCTCCCGGGGGGACACCCGGCGTCTGACCGGTCTCCTGGGAGGACCTTCCTTGGGGGCATCGGAACGGTGCCGGGTTCTGAGCTCGAGAACCCGCCTCGGGATGAAAACACGCGGGGCAACCTCAGAAACGGGACACTCCTTCACACTCACGATCCAGAGGCCGTCAAACTTCAAGCTCCTCGACGCGTTGTGGGGGTTGGAGTAGACCTCGGCGATTTCCCTCGACCACCAGTCGACCGTGGAGTTGCGGAAGAAGTCCGGGAAAGCCGCGTGCGCTCGGTAGAGCTGGAAGAGCGGCACGAGAACGAAGAACCAAGAGCAGCCCGTGACTAGAACATCGGAATTTGGTCTAACCCCTTTCTCAAGCGGTGCCACCACCGGAGACGTGGACCTTTACCTTCACCTGGGTGTCCCAGTCCAGCGAGTCGTTAACTTCCACGTTGGGGAGATCTGGCCAGACCTGGGGGGCGGAAGGAGACGCTGAAATAATCGGCCGGAAGGGACTCGCAGACGAGCACCCACAGCCGCGAAGCTCCGCGGCCAACGGCGACACGAGCGGGAGTTGGTTCCGCTCGTAGTGCTCGACGTGTCGGTGAAGCTGGGGCCGTGCGTGGTGCCGGACGTCTCCGCCCCAACGTCCAGCCCCAACGTCCAGCCCGACCTGATGGTGCTCCCCGTCCACCGGCGCTTCCCGGACGCACCTTCCCGTAGATGATGTCGTCGCTGTTGGGCCACTTGATGAAGACGTCCTTCTCCAAGCCTCTCGTGAAGGCAGGGTAGTCGGTCTCGTTGCCGGATATGGCCGGATCCTGAGATCAGGGGGACGGTGGGATGACCTCCGCGCCGGCCGGCCGGCCGACGCGCTCACACCCGGCGCTCGCCGCTCACCAGGATCAGGATAAACCTCATCCCTTCTGCCCGTATCTTGTCGATGAGCGCCGGCAGCCCCGCGAAGCGCGGGCTGAGGGTGAAGTCCAGTTGCCGCTCCATGTAGTCAATGTCCGAGTACTGGACGTCCTGCGGCGCGCACACACAAAATCACCGTCAGGGGGGTTCTGTTGTCCACTGGGGTTCGCCGCCCGCTGGCAAAGGACTTCTTACGTTCGAACGCGGAATCGGAACCCGCGGCTTGGAGCCGAGGTGACCGGGCGGACCCACCCCCCAGCCCGGCGTCACCCCCGCGTTCACGTGGGCGTCCCCACGGAGCCCGCCCTGGGCTTGCGTGTACGTAGAAACCCCCGTGGGCGCGCCCGTCGCCGCCGCGCGTCACCGCCCGCCCTCCGGTTGCCCCGTGCTGAAGCGACCTGACGTTAATGAACTCTGGAATGGAAACCCGGCTTAATTCAGCCGTTAATTAACGTGGGTCCAAAGCTTCTGCGGCTTTGCCCTGGGCGCAGGACGGCGCTTCGGTTCGCTCCGCCGTCCACGGCGTCTGTGCCGGCGTTTCCGCTACCGCTTTAGAGCGGAGGACGCCCCGAAGCCGGACAGCCGGGCACCGTCGCCAGGGTTGGCGGCTCTCAACCTACGTAGGGTATCTGGGCCTCCTTCATGTCTTCCACCAGCGCGGCGATTTCGCTGTCGTTGGCGTATCCGTAGCGGCACAACTGGAACCCCAGCGCCCAGTAGGGAGGCATGACGGGTCGCCCAACCAGCTGCGAGTGGGAAAGACTGAAAACTTATTGCCAACAGCCAAGGACCCCCCAAAATAAACCCAAACGCCCCCCAACACAGACCGAGCCGGTTGGCGTTGGCGGAAGAAGCGTACCGCGGTGTACTCCTGAACGACGAGCTCCGGCGTTGGACCCAAAACCATGTAGAAGTCCAGGATTCCGCCGACGGTGCGGTAGGTCAGGGCAGGGGTGGGCTGGAAGGTCACGTCTGGGCAGGGGAGGGAGGGCAGAGGCGGCAGAGACTGAGCGCCGGCGCGGAGCCTGCGGAGGAGAGGCGGCGGCGGGCCGTCGGGGGGTCGTTACCCATCGCGTTGCTGTTGAGCAGGAGGACCCCGTGGGCGCTGCCGTCCTCTTCCAGGCCCATGTAGAACGGCTGGAAGCCGTACGAGTTCTGCTTGTACTGCGAAAGAGACGGAGAAGACACCGCGGGAACCCGTCACGCGCATCCCCCGGCGGAGGTCACGGGGTCAGGAGGCCACCCGGTAGGCAGCGGCGGGGGGGGGCGCCACATCCTCAGCATGCGCCGGCCGCCATGGCGTCCAGCTCCAGGCTGTGGGGTCGCGCTGTTGCCCGGGGCTCGAGGGGCGCGTGAGGAACCGGGAAGGAACCGGGTTTCCAGCCCTAAGAGTGGCGGCGCGAAGCCGCTGCCCTCCAAGGGTTCCTCCATGGTTGGGGCGGGCTGGTGGCTTCGGTTCTCCTGGGCCCAGAACGTTTCCGGTTCTCCACCTATCGCTATGAGGCGGCTCCGAATCTGTCGTGTCCGGCTCTGTAAATCCCGGCTCCACCCCAAAGCTGTAGGACTTCGACCCAGGGGACGGACCCCAGAACCACGCGCGGAGCGCTTGGGGGTGAGGGCCCCTCCAAAGACCACCCCGCCGCGGGAAACCGCCGCCGGACGGGGTTGGTTTTGCGGCCACTCACCCCCGGCGGCTGGTCCCTGGTGAACATGCCCCAAGTGTGCCAGCCCACGTCGCGGCGGAACGCGGCGTGCTCGTGCTCGCCCAGCCCGAAGAGGAACGGCGACGGCAGCCGGGTGGAGATCTGGATGAACATGTCGCTGAAGGTGAAGGTCGGCAGCTGAGAGTCCCAGCTGGAACGGAGGAGCGCGGGACGGGGTGAGGCGGCGGCCGGCTCGCACCCCCTGCCGGGTCCCGTCAGCCCCAGACGTTGGGATAGAGTAAGGGGTAACAAAAAGGTGGGGAGCTGGGAGACGGAAACATCACCAGGGCGTTTTTCTAGAGATTGACGCAGTTTTTAGGGTTTAATTCTTCACTTTTTCGAGTTTGACGCATTTTTTCAGAGTTTAGTTTTGACTTTTTTGAGTTTGATGCATTTTTTCAGAGTTTAATTTTGACTTTTTCGGGTTTGATGCGTTTTTTCAGAGTTTGATTTTGACTTTTTCAAGTTTGATGCGTTTTTTCAGAGTTTAGTTTTGACTTTTTAGAGTTTGATGCATGTTTTTAGAGTTTGATTTTGACTTTTTCAGGTTTGATGCATTTTTTCAGAGTTTAGTTCTGACTTTTTAGAGTTTAATTTTGACTTTTTAGAGTTTGATGCATTTTTTTAGAGTTTAATTTTGACTTTTTAGAGTTTAATTTTGACTTTTTAGAGTTTGATGCATTTTTTTAGAGTTTCATTTTGACTTTTTCGAGTTTGATGCATTTTTTCAGAGTTTAGTTTTGACTTTTTAGAGTTTGATGCATTTTTTTAGAGTTTAATTTTGAATTTTTAGAGTTTAATTTTGACTTTTTAGAGTTTGATGCATTTTTTCAGAGTTTAATTTTGACTTTTTAGAGTTTAATTTTGACTTTTTCGAGTTTGACGCATTTTTTCAGAGTTTAGTTTTGACTTTTTCGAGTTTAATTTTGACTTTTTCGAGTTTACTTTTGACTTTTTCGAGTTTGATGCAAATTTTTTAGAGTTTAATGGGGGGGTTATGGAGGTTATGTTGAAACATCGGGTGAAAATCAGCTTTTTTGTGTTAAAAACCGAGTCGCCCCCTGGCCAGTGCCGCTGCTGTGGGGGTGGGAGGCTGGGTGGTGGAAGGAACCGTTGACTCTGGTGGGAAAAAAGGAACTCAAATGGCAATCAAAATTTTATGACTTTAAAGAACGGCGAAAAAAGGGAAAAAACGCGTAAGAGAACCCCCCCAGACAGACCTGACCCCCCAGCCGGTGACCGAAGGGAAGTACCGGCACGCGCAGAAAATTGCCGCGTCTCTCGGCTATTTGGGACGGCACAAAAAGCGGCGTTGGGAATTCTATCCAGCGCCCGGGAAGGAGGGGCAGGGAAATAGAGTCACCGGCCCGGGGGCGGGTCACCCCCCCCGTCCTTCCCGTGGGCCACGGCAGCGCCGCGCGCCGAGGTGGGGCGGCCGCCGCCGGGGGTCGGTGTTCGGCGGACGGGGTCGGTGTGTGGGACGGACAGAAGCGTTTGTCTGGTGGCTTTTAGAACAGGGGAGGGGAGATCATGAAATGAAAAGTGAGAAGAAAAATGATGAAAATAAATTAAATTTCTAAGAGAAAGAAAAATTAAATTAACAAAACGCAGCGAAAAATTAAATCAGCAAAAAAATTTATGAAATTAAATGGAAAACATGAAAAATGGAACGAAAAAGAAATAAAAAAACTCGATAAAACCGTAAATATTAAATGAGACACGAGCAAGAGGAAAACCCGGCGCCGACGGCGCGCGGCGCTTACATCACGGTGCCGGTGCTCCTGCGTCGAACCTGGATGCCGAACGGCTTGCTCTGGACCGTCACGTCGTAGAGGCGGGTCCCGGCGGAGCTCTCGGGGGCCGCGGGGAGGCTGAGCGGCACCGGCACCTCGTAGCGCTCGTTGGCGTGGTCGTAAATCTGGGCGCGGAACACGGGCGTCTGAAGGCGCGCGGACCAGCCGGAGCGCCGAACTGGCTCACGTTCCTTCCCCACGTTTGGGTCGGGGAAATGACGACCCAAAGGTTCTGTCCCGGGGCGGGGAGGACTCGCGCGACTCTTGCGATACGTCGATTTTCGGGGGGTTTATGGACCGTAAACGAGTTTCTCCTTTTTGGTTGAATTTTCAGCCAACCTCAAGAGATTTCTCTCCGGTTTTTCCGTCCCGCAGAAGACCAAGAGCGACCAAAGCTGCCGGTTGGGTTGCCTCGGGTGACACGGCGTGGCCCACACGCCACCGCCCGGCCCCGAAAACGCCGTCGCCAAAATAACCCCGTCTCGGCCGGCGGAACAACCCGACGCCGGCGACACCCCCCGCGTTACCTTGAACTGCAGCGTGTGGTCGCGGTGGTACGTCACCGCCAGGCGCAGGGTGCCGATGGGCGCCGTGGACTTCGTGTGGGCTCCGAGGGTGCGGCCGTGGAAGGTGAGGTTGGCCGTCACGCCCGTCGGCGTGTATCTGATGTCTGCTGCGGAGTAGCCGTTGTCGGGGCTCGGGTAGTAGCAGTAGGGAACACCGGCAGCGGTGACGTCCTCCTGCGGGCGGGAACGCGAGAGGGGATGTGCCATGGGCGGGTCTTGATGGGTTTAGCGGCGAGAACTCTACGGGACAAGGGGTTAACGCGGAGTTGTGTCCGGAACTTGACGCCGTTGTTGGGCAACGGGGAAGCGATGAAGAGCAACCAAGAGGAAGAGCTGGGAGAACCGTTGACCAATGAGGACCTCGGTGATCCCTGGACTGTTTTAGGTGGGATTCATGAGTCCGAGGCCTGCCTGCCATCACAAAGGGACCCTTTAATATCCCCTCCGTGACCTTCGCCACGCCAAAAAAGACCTTCAAGCCTCAACAGTCTCTGGCCGCCCTGGACTCCTCCCAAAATTTATCTCACAGAATCATCCGGTTGGAAGAGACCAGCCATCCCTCAGCGCCGCCAGGTCCCCACTGACCCCCGTCCCCCAGCACCACCGCGACCCGGCTGGGAGACCCCTCCAAGGATGGGCACTCCACCCCTGCCCTGGACAGCCCCAACGGGCTCCTCAGGGACAACCTCAACCTCCCCTGGGACAACTGGAGGCCGGTTCCTCTGGTCCTGAGGAGCGGAGACAGACCGCCCTGGCTCCACCCCCCTGCCAGGGAGTTGCCGGATCCATGAGGTCTCCCTGGAGCCCCCTGTTCTCCAGCTGAACCCCCCCAGGACCCTCAGCCGCTCCTCACAAGACGTGTTCTCCTCGCGACGGCAGGCGAGAGCTCCCCATCGGAGCTCCACGGACGACCTTTACAAGCGCCACCTTGTGGGGAACGGGGGTTTCTCCACCCAGTACCGCCCCACAGCCAGGTCACGGCACCGTTCCTTCTCCTCCGCCGTTGAGCACCAACGCTCCGACGGCGCTGGAGGCAGACGAGCTGCTCTTGGCCCATGCGTTTTCTTGCCACCAGAATGATTGTGATTCCTCCTGCCTGTTCGTAGAAGCGACGCTACGCCTGCCCGCCCCATCCTTGCTCCTCGTGAGGACGCGTTGGTCTGCCCTCACCAAGTTCAGCCTCTTGCGGCTTGAGAAGAGCTCTTAAACCTCTCCAGTTACAACCTGGCCAGAAGAGCCACTTCCCAAGATCTTGGGTTAGGAATATTCCTGATGGCGTGACGGATTCGGGGGGATTTATCCAGAAAACAGCCGTCTCAGCCCGCCGTGGCCTCAGGGGCGGCCACCAGGACTTTGTCCCGGGATGACCAGTCCGGGCTTTGAAACGAAGAGCCGGGAGCGATGGGCTCACGCCGTGGGCAGAGGCGTTTCCCAGCGGGGCGCCGTGCTGGCGGCCCCGCGACACCCACGGGTAAACCCCGGCCGGTGAAACGCTTCGAGGCCGGGGATGGCCGTCGATGCCGTCATCAGTCGTGGGTTGCGCCCAACACCCTCCAAACCCCACCAGCTTTCCTCTGCGCCAGGAGGTCAGAGGTCCTGGGGAGGGACGGTGGGTGCAGGGAGCAGCGGTCTGGTCGGGGACGGGGATGGATGGGACTGAGGCTTCCGGGAAGGGAGGAGGGAGGAGGGAGGAGGGAGGGAGGGAGGAAGGAAGGAGGGAAGGAAGGAAGGAGGGAAGGAAGGAAGGCAGGCAGGCAGGAAGGAAGGAAGGAAGGAAAGAGGGAAGGAAGGAAGGAGGGAGGGAAGGAAGGAAGGAGGGAAGGAAGGAAGGAAGGGGGGAAGGAAGGAAGGAAGGAAGGAGGGAAGGAAGGAAGGAAGGAAGGGGGGAAGGAAGGAAGGAGGGAAGGAGGGAAGGAAGGAGGGAAGGAAGGAAGGAAGGAAGGAAGGAGGGAAGGAAGGAGGGAAGGAAGGAAGGAAGGAAAGAGGGAAGGAAGGAAGGAAGGAAAGAGGGAAGGAAGGAAGGAGGGAGGGAAGGAAGGAAGGGGGGAAGGAAGGAAGGAAGGGGGGAAGGAAGGAAGGAAGGAAGGAAGGAAAGAGGGAAGGAAGGAGGGAGGGAAGGAAGGAAGGAAGGAGGGAAGGAAGGAGGGAAGGAAGGAAGGAAGGAAGGAAGGAGGGAAGGAAGGAAGGAAGGAAGGAAGGAAAGAGGGAAGGAAGGAAGGAAGGAAGGCAGGAGGGAAGGAAGGGAGGAAGTCAGGAAGGCAGGAAGGCAGGAAGGCAGGCAGGAAGGAAGGATGGACAGATGGAAGGAGGGCAGGCAGGAATGCAGGAACGCAGGCAGGAGGGACGGACAGAAGGCAGGCAGGCAGGAGGGACGGACAGAAGGCAGGCAGGAGGGACGGACAGAAGGCAGGCAGGACGGACAGAAGGCAGGCAGGAAGGACGGACAGAAGGCAGGCAGGAGGGACGGACAGAAGGCAGGCAGGCAGGAAGGACAGACAGAAGGCAGGCAGGCAGGCAGGCAGGCGGGCAGGCAGGCAGGCAGCAGGTTCCAGCTCCCGCCACGCTCCCCCCGTTCGGTTGCCCCGAGCCCCCGCTTACCCTCCAGGCGCAGCCCAGCTGTTCACAGCCCTCCCTGGACGCGTTGGCGCCGGGGTGGCAGTCGAACCTCTCGGTGACGCGGGTTCCCGGCGTCCATCGCAAGGCGTACGCCGCTCCCAGCCGGAGCCGGAGCCCTCTGATGACGGCCACCTGCCACACCGAACCCCGGAGCCCGGTCAGGGTCCGCCGCCCGCCAGCACCCCCTCCGGACCCCCGGGGAGCGGGGAATCGCCCCCCGCGGCAGCTCGCCCCAATCCCGGCGTCTCCCGCCACCCCGTTCTCACAAACCCGCGCGGCGGAGACCCTTGCCGGGGTCACGAGCGCCGTTAACGAACGTTCTCGCCCCTTCCAGGGCGACGCGCCGTGCCTCCTGCTGCGGCTCACCTTGTCCGCGGGGCTGTAGGTGATGTTGTGAGAGGAGTTCTGCACGGCGCCGTCCTGCAGCACCGCGACCGACAGCGGCTCCTGGGCCAGCCCCAGGATCCTGACCTCCTGGAACGCCAGGTCGTTCGGGTCGCGGTAGTTGTTGGCGGTGACGTTCATGTGCAGCACGTTCTGAGGAGCGAGGGCGGAGCGGTGCTGGAGCGCCGGCGTTTCTCCCGGCGCGCCTCCAACAGCGGCGTTTCACAGAGCCACGGACCGGTTTGGGTCGCAGGGACCTTCACCCAACCCAACCCCTGCCGGGAGCGGGGACGTCTGCACCCGGGGCAGGTCCCACGGAGCCCCCCGGGGCCAACCTGACCGGGGGCGGCGCCGGCGATGGGGCTTCTGCCGCCCGGGCCGGGGTCTCCCCACCCTCAGCACCAACAACGTCTTCTTTCTATCCAGTCCAAACCCCTCCTCATTCTCCGTCACCCCTCGTCCCGTCCCAGCAGCCCCCGCTGAACAGCCCCTCCCCAGCTCCCTGACCCCCCCTTGCAGCACTCCAAGGGCGCACCAAGGTCTCCCCGAGCCTTCTCCTCTCCAGCTGACCCCCCCCAGCTCTCTGCCCTCTCCCCCCAGCAGAGGGGTCCCACCCGCGGGTCCCTGCCGGGGCTGAGGAGCCCCCAGCTGGACCCGGCGCTGCAGGGGGGTCTCCTCTCCCCAGAGCCCAGCAGAGGGGCAGGACCCCCGCTGACCCGCTGCCCACGCTGCTGGGGATGACCCAGCACACGGCGGGACTCCCGGGCCACCAGCGCCCGTTGCCAGCTCCTGTCCAGCCTTTCCCACCCCCCCAGCTCCCCCGAGTCCTTCTCCTGGGGGCTGCTCCGTCCCCCCACCAGTGAAGCGGCAGCGCTGCCAGACGGCACCTCACCAAATACCTCGGCGTTTGGTGGGTGTTTGGGGAGGCGGGAAGCAGCCGGCCGTCCCCGGCCAGAATTCTTCCTTAAATTCGGAAATTGGAGTCGGATCCTTTCGAAATCAGATACTTACGTTGGAGACTGAAAACGCGTAGGAAACGTAGGATTTGCTCTCGACGGTCCCTAAAGGGCGGAGAAAGAAACGTCAGCTGCGGCGCGGAGCTGCCCCGACCGGCGTCGCGGGAGGAACGAGGGCTGATGCTCGACGTCTCAGAACCGCTCGGCCGGGAGAGACCGGCGACCGCGTGACCGCGGAGCCCCGCCAACCCATGCGCCCGCCGGTCGGTGCGGGTCACCCGTGTTGCTACGTTTTCCCGAAATCCTGGTTTTTTGGGGTCGTCTTCTCACGCGGAGGAGTTCTCTAGGGAGCCCTGGTGTGATAACACTGGGGGGCGCCACAAAGGCACCCGGGCTGCCCACCTCCGCCCCCTCGCTCGTCCCGCACATTTCTGTTCTCTTTCTGCTCCCGTTCCGTAGGGAAACGTCTCTCGGTGCTTCCGAGAGCATCCCCCAGCGCCGGGTTTTGTCCAGTTGGACTTTTCTCTTCGGTGAAGGTCTGGGCGCTCCCGTGAAACCCATCTAACGCCAAACCCGGGGTTGATGCGCCCCAAACGCGGGAGCCGGCGCTTGGCCGACCTCGGTCCGCTGGCCTCACCTGTGGATTCTCCGTCGTCCCAGAACAACTCCCCCACCGCTTCGCCGTTGTCGTCCAGCGCGATGATGAGCCCCATGGGGTTCTTACGGCTGTGGAGGAACCCACCACCCTTTGAGAGGTCTGATAAACCCGCGGGCAGCCTGCGGTGACGGTGTTGAGCAGAGCGCCCAACGGGGCCGCGGGACGCCGGGAATCGTCCGGCGTCTCAGAATCGCCAAATCGGTTGGTGGGAAGAGACCGTCAAGGTCATCGAGTCATCTTAGTGAAGACCGCGTTTGGCCGGGGATTTACCTCGCCACCGTCGTGGTGGCCGGCTGTTGGACGGGGAAGACGTGGCCCCCTCTCAGGTGAAGCCCCATCTTGTCCGCGGGAAGGTAGAGGTCTGTCCACTGCTTCCTCGGCCAGAGCCGGGCGCCCTGATTGGCCGGGGTGGAGAAGGGGGAGCCGGTTACTGCCTCAAACCCTGAATGTAGCTGAATTCTTCCTTTTCCCTCAGCTCCCCAAAGGTTTCGGCTCCGTCAATGCCGCCGTCGCTGCGGGTGGTCACAGGGGTCAACCCGCCCCCCGCCCCGCCCCAGTTACCCTAATGACTTACCGAATCGTAGTCGTACCAGACGGCGTCGGGGATGTACGCCTGGACGAGGTCCACGCCCTGCAAGGGGAGCACAGCAACGGCGCCGTCGTTGGCCGCCGGGTCGATCCAGCACGGTGGGCTGGCCCGCTGCCCACCCAGGCGCTCTACCACCCGCCCCCGCCTCAGCCGGGCAGGGAGAGAAAATAAACACGACGGAAATAAGCCCGGATTTCCGTAGGGAAGTCGACAACGAGGAAATCATCAAGGGTTCTCCTCGGTTTTTTGTTTTCTTCCACTTTTCCCCAGGAAAAGGAGCGACCCGCGACGGGTCACGGCTGAAGTGGGAGGCTCTGGGTTGGGTTTTTCTCCCCGCACCCCGACTTCCAAGCTGGATAACGAGCATCGCCCCGAGACCGGACGGGACAGACAACCCAAAGGGAGCTTCAGACGGGGGGACTGGAGGAATGAGGGGGAAGGGGTCGAGAGACACGGCTTGTCGGGGCTCCTGCTGCAGCCCCCGTAGAAAAGGTGGCGCCGGTGGCTGGAGGCGCCACCGCGGATTCGCCACAAGGCGCCAAGTGAGACCTACTGGATCCAGCACGGGGGTGATGAGGAGCCCGGGACCCCACAGGAACTGCTTGTCCACGCCCCACGTTGCCTCGTCAGAATAAAACCTGAACCAAGAGGAAAGCAGCCCCATTAACCGCACTGGCCGATTAACAACGGACTAATTAACGTTATCACGAGCAATCCCGGCGTTCCGAGGTCTCGGTGGTCTCGAACCGCTATTGAAGTGTCCTACGGTGGCCGCAGGGTCACGGAAGCAGACTGGTGGCCTTGGAAGGGCCTCTGGGGGTCACCCAGCCCAACCCCCTGCTCCAGCAAGTGCCAGAGCAGGGTGCCCAGTTTGGTGCCCAGGCGGGGCTGGGGTCTCTCCACCCCCTCTCTGGCCAGGGCTGCTCACCCTCGCACCGAAGAAGGTTCTCCTCCTGCTCAGGTGGAACCGCCCGGCTTCCAGTTGGTGCCCGTGGCCCCTTGGCCTGGCGCTGGGCACCCCTGGGCAGAGTCTGGCCCCTCCTCCTGACCCCCCTTTAGCTACTGGTCACACTGGTGAGTCCCCTCTCCGGCCGCTCTTCTCCAGCTGAACAGCCCCAGGGCTCTCAGCCTTTCCCCGGCATGGAGATGCTCCAGCCCCTCCTCATCCTCGCAGCCTCCCCTGGACTCTCCCCAGCGGCTCCTCGTGTCTCTCTTGAGCTGGGGAGCCCAGCCCTGGGCACAGGAACCAGATGTGGCCTCCCCGGGGCAGAGCAGAGGGGCAGGAGAGTCCCCTTCGAGCTGATGGCCACACCCCAGGAGACCGTTGGCCGTCTTGGCCGCAGCAGCCCAGAGCTGGCTCACGGCGACGTATCTGGGGCCTCTGCTCTTAGTAAAGGTCGATTCAAGAGTTTCAAGAAAACGATGGCGAGAAAATAAAGGTTCTTCCGCGCGCCTCCCGGTGGGGGGGGGTGGTTTCATCGGCTGCCGGTGACATTTCGGAACCGACAGCAACACCGGCGCCTGCGCGGAAATTACGGATGGGTGTGAGGGCTCTCCCCGTCACCCCAAAAAAGGTGGACGCGGACGACGGGCGGCACCCTCGCAAGCCACGGGTGGGTTTAGCCCATCCCCGGCAGCCTCCGGGCGGTCTGCGCGAGTTTGCTCGAGGGTTGCGCGGGTCGACTTACTCGTGGAGAAGCGGCCGAACCACCGTGTCGCCTTGGGTGTGGGCTTTGTAGAAGAGCGTGTACAGGTAGGGCAGCAGCGTGTAGCGGATGTTCAGGTAGTGCTTCGAGGTTCTCACCAGCACCGAGTCGGCGCCGAAGACAGCCGGGTCCTGGGGCTGAGAGTAGAGACACTGCTGTTATTATTGCTGTTATTAATAATTATTATTAGTGTTGCCGTTGGCACAACCGAAGGGTGCAGCCACCATCGGGGTGGTAGGGCAGGTAGCAGCCAGCTCGTGCTCCTCGTTGTAGACACCGGCCACGGGGACCGGATCTCACAGAACCAGACCGGTCTGGGTCGAAGGGACCTTCAGAGCTCCCCCAGCCCAACCCCTGCCGGGAGCGGGGACATCGTCAGCCAGGGCAGGTCCCCCACAGCCCCACGGGCCGACCTGACCTGGGGCGGTGCCGGCGACGGGGGCTTCTCCCACCTCTGGGGACAGCGCGGGGCAGCGTTTCGGGTGTTCCGGAAACACGGTGATTTCGGAAGATGAAACGCCGCCAAACGCCGTTTCTGGTGGCTGCGGTTAACCCTTCGCAACCCTCCTGGCGGGGAGCGTAGGGCGGCACCGGTTTGGAACCACCCGGGGCCGTTCAGCGGTCAGCGGCAGAGGTTTAATTGTCGGACTCTGAGTTAATTGCCGGGACAGAACCGGTGTCCGCGGCGGGCCGTCCCGCTTACCGTGCACTTCTCGGTGTTGTGGTTCCTGGCAAACGGGTAGAACGCGCCCACTTGCATCCAGCGCCTGCACAGCTCCTCCGTGACGTTCTCGAAGAAGCCGCAGATATCTGCTCCGACCTGGAAACAGAGGCAGGACGCGCTGTTTGCTCGGCACGCCGCGCCTCCGGTCCCACCAGCACTGCCCCGGGGCTCGGCTGCGGGGGCGCGATTTCGTTCCGTTCATCCCTCATTAGCAATTTAGCCAGGGCGGCGGAGCCGGCCGCGTCGAGGCGGAGCCTCCAGACCAAAACCCGCCCGTGGCGCTCCCCGCAGGTCGGACCGCAGAACGTCTGACGTTTCCGAGGTGGGTTTTCTTGCGGCGGAAGTATTTACTCATACAACCCGTTAATTCTTCAGCTCAGCCGGGCTCGTACGGGTCCGGCTGGACCGGGCGCCACCGGTGCGCGCCGGTGGTCTAGAGGCGCCGCGGCCGGCTGGTTTCGTACGTAGGGGACTCCAAAGAGGCCGAACTCCAGCATTCCAGGTATCGCCCACTTCAGGTGGTCCCACGAGGCCGTGTTGTCGCCCAGCCAGTGCCCCGCGTACTTCCCCGAGCCCGCAAAGGTCGACCTCGAAAGAAGGAAGCTCCGTTTTCCGGGAAACAGGGTTTCGATGGCTCTGGAAGCAGGAAAAGGGGGAAAAAAAAAAAAAGGAATTAGGCAAAAAAAAAATTTAAAGACTTGTGGAAATGAGTAGAGTTGTGATAAGGAAAATCTCCCATTGTTTCAATTTATTTATTCGTACTGATCGACAATCCGCGGACGTGGCGCGCCAGGGTCTCCCCGAGCCTTCTCCTCTCCAGCCGAACCCCCCCAGCTCTCCGCCCTCTCCCCCCAGCGGAGGGGTCCCACCCGCGAGGGCTCCCCAGTGCCGGGGGGACGGCGGGTCCGAGGCCACTCGCTCTGCCCCGCTCTTTCTCCGTGACGAGATTAAGGATCCCTCACCGCTGCGTCGAGAGGATCATGGAGTAGCCGTAAAGGTTGTGGACGTCGTATTGTCGCCCCCACTTCTGCACCGCGTCCAGGCAGAGCGTCTTGGAGTACAGCAGCCTGTCGACGACGTCTGCGGGAACGCGTCCGGAAGGGCGTTCGGATTTACTCACCCGAACGGTTTCATTTATTGACCGAGGTCGATATTTGCTGTTATTTATTACCCGCTTCTTGTGTGTGTTTTGAGTTTCATTTTGTACTCGTCATTATTTCAAAATAAGTGGCATTGAGTGGGTTTACCGAATCATTGTTACCAAACTGATTTTTGAAATAAATATAATAAATTTTTAAAATAAATATAAATATTTTAAAATCAAGCCACCTCGATTAACTTCTGTCTTTTCCTTCCCTACATTTCTGAGCTTTGGGGCTTTCCTCCGGGTTAGCGAGCGCCCGGCCGCGCCGTGCCAGCGGTTCCCGCTGGATTCGTCTTTGCTCCTGCCCTCGAAACTCCCGTCTCGAGCGGGAATAAGCGGAACGACCGACCGCTGTAGGTTCCGTCCGCCGCGCTCCAGCCTCGGGGCGGGGAGGGGCCAATTACAGCCCGGATTCCCACGCGAATTGATCCGAACATCTGCCCACCTCTGGCTCGATACAGCACTCACACCTTCCCCGCGTAAATTCTGACTTTTCCGCTCGCGCCGCAGCTGGAGCCGGGGACTTACGGGGCGTGAAGGGGGGGTAGTTCAGGTCGTTCTGCTCGCAGCCGTCAATCGACCCCGCGGCGAAGTTGGCGACTTCGTTCATATCCTGAAAATCGGCAGATTCCGATGTCGAACGGCGGACGCACTGACACGAGCCCGCCCGCCCGGAGCCGCTCGCCCGGCAGCCAGGACGTCGATCGGCAAAATAACCGACGTCGGCCGGTCGAACCCAAACCCCCGCGGGGGGCTCGTCTGTTTTGAGAGGGAAATCGCCCCTCCCGGAAGGCGCCGGTTCTTAAACCCGGGCGTCGTAGCGGTGAGCCCGGTCCTAGCCGGCGGGTGGACGAGTGAGGTTGCGTTGGAGGCGCCCCCACGGAGAGAAGGGCGCTTCCAACACCCGGGTCAACGCGCATTCTGACCAAACCCCGCCGGCACCGGCAGAACGAGGGCTCCGCCCCGGCGATGGTACAAATCCCACGGGGGTTTCGGCTTCTTTGGGAAAATCTCGCCCTCAGCCGGCTCGGGCGAAGCCCCGGGATCTACTTACGATCCAGATCCCGTCGTAGGGCACCTGGTTGTGAAACCTGCGGCACTCCTCCACCCACCAGCTGGTGCACGCGGGGTTGGTGAAGTCCGGGAAGACGGTTCTTCCCGGCCACACCTACAGCCCAAAGAGGGAAATAATTCAATCGAACCGCCGGCGGCTCCGCGGGAAGATCGGAACCCCTCAGATCCCCCGCCCCGGGTTTCTGTGAATTGGAACATCTGGGCGTGAAACCGGGGGACTGCTTGGCAAGGCAGCATCGGCGCCGTGATCAATGGGGAGAAGGTCTCCGAGCCGTACGTGGCACGAGGGAATTATCACTATTAATTAATACTAGCGTTGCGCCTTCATGATTTACCATTATTATACGATGTCGTATTATTAATAGTGCTGAGTAATGTATAAAATTATCAATATAAATATATAGTGATATATAAGTGTATGTATTAATATATCATTATTACTATAATTAATACGCATAACATTTATTATTAGCACACACAGAAAGAAGACCCTTCACAGTCGCTCGCTTTTCCTTTAGAAAACTCACAAGGTAGGAGAAAATTGGTGGAAAACCCAGGAAATATCATGAAAACGGGAAAATATCGTTAAACCCCAGGAAATATTACGGAATGCGGAGAACGGCGGAAAACGGGAGCGCCGCTGGCCCAGAGCGAGCGGGGTGCGGGCTCTGCCGGGGAAGGGATGCGTTACCTGCCCGACTAACGGGGTGACGCCGTCCGACGCGTTCACCCAAACCCTCCCGCTCTGCCCCCGCTCGTAGGCTTCGTAGGGAGAGCCGTCCGTGAGAGGCTCCGTGCTGACCGCCGCGTCCTGGGAAATACGTTAACAAATAAATAAACCTTCTCAAATATACCGTATCTAAAACGTATACCGCATACACCGTATATTTTACGTTCTCAATAAACACCACGGGCCTCGTCACCGGCTACGTAGAGCCGCGCGGAAAGACGCCGCGTGTAACGACATCTTCATATAAAATAGCGGCGGTGGTGATGAGGATGGTGACGATGAACGTTGAGTGTGATGCGTCGTACGACGGCCAATACGCAGCACAGTGTGTGTGGGGGTATCAAACCATTCTCTACGCCCGTCGCCAGGTCTCCACACCCACCGTGTGGAACCCGACAGCCCCGCGTCGCCCACCGATCGCCTACCGCACGCTCTGAAAGGGCGCCCGGAAGGGCCGAAGGCTCACCAGGATGAGGATGTACTTCTGCCCGTAGGCGTGCATGTAAGCTTGGAAAGAGGGGAGGTCTCGGAACTTCACTTTGTCGTAGGTGAAATCCTTCCTCCCGTCCATGTAGTCGATGTCCGTGTGCTGAACGTCCTGCAAGAGACGGGACGGGACGCTGGATGGGACGGGACGCTGGATGGGACGCGGCCGGGTCCCGCCCTGACGCGTCTTCTCGACCTGCTGCGTTTTAACCAAAAATTCCCGGCGGAGCAGCCGGTGGGACCCCTGGCCAGCTGGATGGGGGCGCCAAAAGCGGTTTTTACGCGGCCGGGAAAGAAAATTCGCTTCTGATGCCCTTTCGTTCTCCAGGGCTTCCAAGAGCGTCAAGTGGATTCGAATCCTCATCGGTTCACGGATTAAGCCACAGAAAGGTCCGTAACGTGGGAATAAACTGGCAGCGTTAAACGGAAAAATTCCTTCCGTAGAAAGGGGAGCGAGCGACATTTACAATAATTCGAGTTTTCACCCAGAAAACGGCCACCCAATGAGAACAGGCGTAGCCGAAAAGAGTGAAAAAAACCCCCATTTCCACTCACGTAAGGGAGCCCGATCGCCCTGTTCCGCTCCACGACCGCCTTCACCTCGTCCAGCGACCCGTAATCGTAGCGGCTGAGCTGGAACCCCAGCGTCCAATAGGCGGGCAGCGCCGGCAGCCCTATGAACTGGAAGGGAACGCCAAGACCACGAGTGTTGGTGGGCTCCTCTCTGCGGGACTGCTTGGTTGACCCAACTCTCCAAGTTATATTCTATTATGCTCTATTATATTCTATTTATTGTATTATTGTGTTGTAACGCCGCGTTCCGTTATACCAAACCGCCACCTCTCGTGCGTCCCGGCATCGCACCCGCCGCCGCCTCACCGAGAGCGTGAGCTCTTCGTCTTGGCACTGTTATTTTACCACGTATTTACACGGCCGCTCGTACGCTCGAGCGGCGACTTCTGGTAACAAGCCGAGAGCGACAGCCCTGAGCTGCGGAGAGGAGTCACCGGGGAGGGAGGGGGTAAAGGAAAGCTGCGGGACGAGCCGAAAGCATCGGGATGAACTCCGAAATACGGGACACTGCACCCAAAAGGGGAAGGGGAAGGGGAAGGGGAAGGGGAAGGCGAAGGGGAAGGCGAAGGGGAAGGGGAAGGGGAAGGCGAAGGGGAAGGGGAAGGGGAAGGGGAAGGCGAAGGGGAAGGGGAAGGGGAAGGGGAAGGGGAAGGGGAAGGGGAAGGCGAAGGCGAAGGCGAAGGCGAAGGCGAAGGCGAAGGGGAAGAGGAAGGGGAAGGGGAAGGGGAAGGGGAAGGCGAAGGCGAAGGCGAAGGCGAAGAGGAAGGGGAAGGGGAAGAGTTCTTCGTCTGAATTTCAAGATTTCAATTCCTAAAGAACTGAATTTAACACCGTTGATAAACTTCCACCTCCTTCCTTCAGGGAGTTGTGGAAACATCTATTTGTGTCCCCCCCCCCCCAAAATGCGGAGGGGAATTGGTTGCCCTGGAGACCCCAGCAGCGACGTGGAGGTGTGGAGCTTTGCTGTCATAAAACCCCGCTATCGTGACACCGCCCAGGTCAGGGGCCGACCTTGCGTCGTCACTTAGGATCAATAAAACAGTGAAAAGTCTTGGAAATGGGGAAAAACCCTCGGGACAAACTTTCCTGAGGTGAACCACAGGGTGACGGAGGCTGGAGATGGTCTACTCAAAGACCACCCTTGGCCAAGGGTGGAGGAGCAAGAGCTCGCTCGCCCGGGGCTGCCTCAGCCGTGCCCGGAGCGTCTCCAGGGATGGAGGGTGCGCCGCCGGTGGGCTGGGCTTCGCCAACGAACCTTCACGTACTCCTGCACCACTTGCTCCGGGGTGTCTCCCACGAAGACGTAAAAATCGAGAATTCCCCCGATGGTTCTGTAAGTGACGGCGGGCGCCGGCTGCACGGACACATCTGCGAGGAGAAAACGAGACAGTCCGCTTGGGACGGTACCCGGACCTCCAACGGCCAGTACGGCGGGCACAAAGGCGGTCCAGGAGGAAACAGCGAACGGGACCACTCAAGGGAACCCGGCATCCCGGGAAACACAGCGGGGACGTTTTTGGCTCTTCTACCCCCAAAATGTCCACGTTACCTTCCTCTACAGCCCAGAAAGGGAAGAGAAACCCAACGGCACAACTTCTGATTACGTTCTCAGTGCCGAGACCCTCGAATGCTCGCTAAGCGCCCCGGTATGTGCCCGCTGGGCTAAGGGCAACGAAGGGCGTGCTCTCACAAGTGCGAATTTTAGGCGCAAATTAAACGAAATAAATCAGCACGTATTAAAAGTTTTAGTTTTCGGTATCTTCTACTAAAATGTCCTCGGGCCCCTCGCTCCCGGAAGGGCATGGAGGGGCTGGAGCGTGTCCAGAGAAGGGGCTGGAGAACATGGAGCAGGGTCTGGAGAACGTCTGAGGAGCAACTGGGGGACATGGGGGGGCGGTTCAGCGGGAGAGCAGGAGGCTCCGGGGAGACCTTCTGGCTCTCGACAACTCCCTGACAGGAGGGTGGAGCGAGGGGCGTCGGTCTCTGCTCCTCAGGACCAGAGGACCCATCCTCCAGTTGTTGCAGGGGAGGTTGAGGTTGTCCCTGCGGAGCCATTTCTGTCCCGTTGGGGTTGTCCCGTCCTGGCCCAGGCTGCCCAGGGCAGTGGTGGAGTCCCCATCCCTGGAGGGGTTTCCCAGCGGGTCGAGGTGGTCCTGAGGGACAGGGGTCAGTGGGGACCTGGCGGCGCTGGGGGGACGGTGGGACTCAATGGGCTTTAAAGGTCTCTTCCAACCCAACGACTCAACGAACAGAAACGCGCCCGAGGCGCGTGTTTGACGCCGCCCCCGCAACGCAACCTCAGCGCTGCTTGTGTAGGAACCGCGGGGAAATGCTTGGCCAAGCGGCGGCTCTCCCAGGTTTTGAGACAACTCTCTTCAAAGCTCGAGGGGTGGCTGTGTTGGAAGAGTCCCCATCAGCTCGGCAGGACGCAGCGCGGTAGCCCCCCAGAGCAGTTCAAATAGATAGACAGACGTCCATCGCGCTGCTTGGGGCTGTGGAGAAGGGGCGGTACCCTCGGAGGTCATAAAATAACGCGGGTTAACGCCTGGAGAAGACGTCCTTACCCATGGCGTTGCTGTTCATCAAGAAGACTCCAAAAGAGGCTCCGGTGGTGTCCTCCAAGCACAAGAAGAACGTCTGAGCCCCGTACAAGTTGTCCATGTTCTTAGAGGAGGACAGAAGAGACGATTAAAACACAGAGGCAACCACTCGCGTCCTGCGGGATCTCAGACCCGCGTGGGTTCAACTTGCCGAGACGGCCGACACGACCCTCGGGGGGTTGTTTCTCTCGTTTGGCTTTAAGTTGCTTAAAATCTGTTGAAAGCGCGGATTTAGGGAAAGCTACCCCGAATTTGGGCGTATCTACCCCGAATTTGGGCGTATCTACGCCGAATTTGGGGAAATCTACCCCGAATTTGGGAAAATCTACCCCGAATTTGGGCGTATCTACCCCGAATTTGGGGAAATCTACCCCGAATTTGGGGAAATCTACCCCGAATTTGGGGAAATCTACCCCGAATGCGAGAAAATCTACGATGCCTCAGAACTTTGATCTATTTTACCTTCTTTTCTTCTAAGACACTAATTAACTGCAAACACCGAGCTGCTCCCCAATCCCCAGATGCCCCAGAAACCCCCTTGGAAACCAGGTGGAAAACGTAGGAACAGAGGAACGGCTGGTGGGGCCGCTCTACTCTGTGAAGGGCAACTCAGCGTCATTGCCCAGCACCGCCGAACCATCCAATCACGGACTGGTTCGGCTTGAAGGGACCTCTCAAGGGCACCCGGTCCGACCCCTGCAGGGAGCAGGGACATCTGCCGCCAGAGCAGGTTCTCCACAGCCCCAAGGTCCAACCTGACCCGGGGTGTTTCTGCTGCTGGGCCGCCAGTGCCCGGTGCCGGCTCCTGTCCAGCCTTTCCCACCCCAGCACCCCCAAGCCCTTCTCCTGGGGGCTGCTCCATCCCCTCACCCCCAGCCCGGGCTGACACCAGGGGCTGCCCAGCGGCAGGACCTTGCACTTGGCCTGGTTGAACTTCATGAGGTTCACACAGACCCGCCTCTCCAGCCTGTCCAGGTCCCACTGGCTGGACCCCATCCCTCAGGCGCGTCCCCGCACCACTCAGCCTGGTGTCACCCGCACCCTCGCTGAGGGTGCCCCCGATCCCGCTGTCCGTGTCGTGGGTGAAGATACTGACCAGCGCCGGTACCAGCCTGGACCCCCGAGAGACGCCTCGTCTCCACCTGGCCATCGAGCCGTTGACCACTCCTCTCTGGATGTGGCCATCCAACCAACTCCTTGTCCTATACGTCCCCCGTATAAAATACAGCGCCACGACCGGAGAAGAGCCGCACCTACCGAATCCCGCACGCGGCAGTGCACGGGCAGGAAAAGACCCCAAACCCGACGCCCGCCAGATGCGAATGTTCATCAGCAGAACCCAACCACCCCCACCCAACCGCCTACAAAGAGGGGTCTAATCCGCGGCGTCCCACGTTCTGCAGCGCTTGGCCAGTCTCTAAGGACAAAAGACCCGGCGGAGGCGGTTGACGCCGGATTCCGGAATTCACCCGCGGAGGGCAGGTGCGGTAGAACCAGCGCTTACCCAGGAAGGGGCGGTGTCCCGGTTGAATATGGGCCAGGTCTTCCAGTTGACGTCGTGCCGGTACTGCTTGTGCACGTGCTCGCCCAGCCCGTAGATGTTGGCGCTGGGGAGCCTGACGGAGAGCTGCAGGAACTGCTCCGCGTACACCAAGGGGCCGATGGTGGAGTCGAACCTGGCGAGACGACGAAAGGGGGGCGTGGGACCCTTGGCGCCGGAGCTCGGATCCCGTTAGCGCCGCCGAACCCCCCGGAGAAGCCCAAGTTGTTCTTAACCATAATCTATTAACTGTCAAATTCGCGTCGTTAAAAGCACGGCAATTAAATAGTAGTAATTAAATAAATAATTAAATAACTGCCGAATTAAACGAAAACGCGAGCGCTTCTCCGGAGCGGTTTCACCAGGTCGCGCCGGGCTGGGTCGTTGCCCCTCGCCCGCGCCGGTTGAACCCGCCCCAAGCCCCCGCTCCGTCTGCCGCGCTCTTGCGAGGGGTAAATCGGCCCTTGCTGAGGCTTTTGGGGGAGGGAACAGCACCGGTAACCGGGGGAAGGGAAATCCTCGTGGATTCCGCCGGAGGAGCCGAGCGCAGCCCGGCTCCGCTGGAGGTCAGCCGAGCGGCGGCTTTTGAATCGATCTAATCGATATTTGCCCCCGAGGCTGCCAGCTCCTTGAGCGTTCTACCTAACAACGTTCTAGGGGCAGCTTAGCGCCGGTCGGTGCCAACTGGTCCGTCACAGCCCTGATCCGGGGGGCTGAGAACTTCGGGAGGAGCATCATGGACAAGACGTGATCGGTGCGGTGAAAAAAGGGGTGCTGGGAAGGATTTCTCACGATTGATTAATTGATGGCACAATTCATCAGTCCTCCCCAGGACTGAGGGGAGAAGAGGGCACAGAGCCACCTCCGACGTGACTAACCCAAACCCCTGTGAGATGGACCTCCCCGTGTCCCAGATCTTACGTGGAAAGAGCCTTCCCACCCTGCTGCTCCATCAAACAAGGTGGTAGAACCCAAACCCCTGTGAGATAGACCTCCCCGTGTCCCAGATCTTATGTGGAAAGAGGCTTTCCACCCTGCTGCTCCATCAAACAAGGTGGTAGAACCTAAACCTCGCTGAGATAGACCTCCCCGTGTCCCAGATCTTATGTGGAAAGAGCCTTCCCACCCTGCCGCTCCATCAAACAAGGTGGTAGAACCCAAACCTCGCTGAGATAGACCTCCCCATGTCCCAGATCTTCTGTGGAAAGAGCCTTCCCACCCTGCCTGTCCATCAAACAAGGTGGTAGAACCTAAACCTCGCTGAGATAGACCTCCCCGTGTCCCAGATCTTATGTGGAAAGATTCTTCCCACCCTGCTGGTCCATCAGAAGACGAGAAGAAGCCACTCACAAGTCCCTGAGGGCACCTAAAGCGACGCAGACCTCCGGGGAAAACCGACGGCACCTCGATTTTGGGGACACAACGGCCGGAACCTACTCACAAAACGTTTCTGGTGCTGGCTCTGGTCACCTTGATGCCGAAGGGGTTTTGCTGGACCTCAACCTCATACTTCAAGTTGGAGGCTGCCGGCCCGCTGAAAGGTCCCACGTGCTCGTGGGGCACTTCAAACCTCTGCGTGTCAGGGTCGGTGATCTACGCGTGGTTGAAGAGCAAAGTAAGTCAAAGACCAAAATAAGACACTTGGAAATTTCTGGCTGATGTTAAGGCTTTCCGGCGCCACCGTCCAGATCCGACTTGGCCCCGTGGCCGAACCGGCGTCGCGCCGAGACGTCGCCCGCATCGACAAACGGCAAAAACCGAGGCCGCGCGAAGCTCCTCGCCCAAGCGGCTGCGGAGCGTTTCCCGTTACCGCTCGATCTGGGGCCGTTCTGCCCGCGGGAAATAGGCGGGAGGCGGAACTCGGGCCGGGCAGCGGCCGGCGGCGGGGCGGGAAGCTCACCTTGAGGCGCAGGCGGTTCGGGGACTGGTGCTCCGCCGTGAGCAGGACGGTGTCAACGTCGTCCCCAAAGAGCGACGGCGAGGGGAGGCGCCTCAGCGTAGCTTGGAAGCCTTGAGCGGGGAAAGGAGATCACAGAACCGCGGATCACCGGCTGCTTCGGAAGGGAGCCGGAAGAGCGCCGAGCCCTGGCCCCCGGCCACGGGCAGGGACGGGCCGTTCCCAGCCGCTCCGACCCCCGCCCGGAGCACGGCAGCTGCAGCCGCAACGTTCCGTTTAGCTTTGATTTGTTTCATGGATGGGATGGGACGGGACGGGATGGGACGGGACGGGACAGGATAGGATAGGATAGGATAGGATAGGATAGGATAGGATAGGATAGGATAGGATAGGATAGGATAGGATAGGATGGGATAGGATGGGATAGGATAGGATAGGATAGGATAGGATAGGATAGGATAGGATAGGATAGGATAGGATAGGATAGGATAGGATAGGATAGGATGGGATAGGATAGGATGGGATAGGATGGGATGGGACGGGACGGGACGGGACGGGATGGGATGGGACGGGACGGGACGGATGGGATGGGATGGGACGGGACGGGACGGGACGGGATAGGATAGGATAGGATAGGATAGGATAGGATAGGATATAGAATAGGATGGGATAGGATAGGATGGGATGGGTTGGGATGGGATGGGATAGGATAGGATAGGATATATGATAGGATATAGGATAGGATAAACGATAGGATATAGGATAGGATATAGGATGGGATGGGATAGAATAGGATAGCACAGCATAGCCTAGCATGGAATAGCACAGAATAGTTTAGTTGAGATGGAAATAGCGTGCTCCTCGCTCCGGAGCCGCGGTGCCCACTCACCCTCCCGCGTCGTCCGCAGCGCTCCGTCCACTCGGTACCCGTGCTCTGCGGAGAAGAAGCACCAGGGCACGCTGGTGTCATTCAGGGGGCTCCAGCAGCAGCCGCGGCGGGCGCAGAGGCTCTGCTCCGAGAGAGGAGAGTGTCACCCGCGGAAATGCCGCAGCCACGCGCACCCGCGGAGCACCCGCCGGGACCCGCCGCGGTGTTTGCCACCAGCCCAGCCCCTCCTCGGAAGGACCCCTCGGGGCCGGCTGCTGGCACGGACAGGTTGTTGGGGGGGTCCGGAGCTGGAAATGGCGCGTTTTCTCCCCCAAAAAAGAGGGTTCTGGCCACTTGCTCCTCCTTAGGGCCGCGGGCGACCTGAGAGGGAACTGTCCGAGCCGCGGCAGCGCCGGAAGGTGCGGAACGTTGGTCGCGTCCCCCTCGGCACCAGCAGTGCCCGGCGAGCTCCGCTCGGCTCAGACGGGGAAAACCACCTTTTTTTTTAATAAGCAGCAGCAAACCCCAAGGGTTGGGTCATAAACCGCTCCAAGGGCTTTTTTTGGCCGTGAAACGACCCCCGAGGACAACGTGCCGCAGCGACCGGTCGGGACCTTGCGGGGAGCAAAGGGCCGCGTCCACAAGAGACCTTGGCCCAAGAGCCGGGACCGGGCGGGGGCTTCCCGCAGTCACCCCGATAAACCCCGGTCCACCCCCTGTTCAGGAGGTTAATGACTAATTAACCTCCGTTAATGACTGTCGGCACTAAATCGTGAGGAGGTATTGCTCGGTGTCAGCGGTGACCCCAGAGCCCGGTGGCCAATGGTCCATCTCCGCTTTTCTGAGCGTGCTCTAGAACCTTCCAATTGTCCTCCCTAGAGCAAGAGCTATTATTACATTATTAAATGGAGAATATTTAATTAGGCCGGAGACGGGCTTTGTGAGTATTCCTGGTTTTCTGCTTCGAGGAGCACCACGTATCGCGTGTGCGTCTATAGAGTGTATGTGTATAATTTTGGTATTTATTAATGCGTAACGTAGGGGTTATATAGAGGTTATAGCGTGTGTGTGACTTCTCCGGTGTCTCTACGGTCGGTTTTATGGTTCGCACGGGAGCAGCTGCCACCCGACGGACCGTCTATTCGGGTACGTTTTTATAGACGTTCTGCTCTACACCCCGGCTATCTTCCACGGTCCCGCACCGAGCCGGGTGACGTTTCCCGGCGCTGCCCCGTGCCCCGTGCCCGCAGCTGCACGTTCATCCCCGTGCACCTCCCGTGCGGACGTACGGGGCGCCCGCCGCGCTCCGCCTTCCACGGTCCCCCCCTCTCCTGCCCAACCCGGAGGAGGGAGCAGAGTCCACGGACTCCCCCGCGCTGCCGGATCCGCGGTCGGTTTGGGTAAACAGCCGCCAGTGCCGCCGCGCCCGCGGCTCGCCCGGCGATAACGGGGGTTTGCCGCGGCGATAACGCCCGGACCCTGCCCCGGGGTGAAGGCGACGGCGATCCACGCGGAGACCGACCGACGGACCGGGGCGTCGAGCCCCTCTTGCTCTCGTTAGCGGCAAGAGGTTGACGAGCACCCGCCCCCGCGTCTGGGGCGACCCCCGGTCATACTGATGTTAAATTATAAATTCATCCTTAATAATAATATAATTAGCATTAATATTAACTAATAACATCATAATTCAACGCTAATATTAAATTATAACTTTCGTATCAGCATTGAATTATAACTTAATAATTCCAGACTAATAATAAAATATAACCTCGACGCTGAGGTTAAATTATAACTCAATAACTCGATACCGGTCTCAAATTATAAGCTGATAGTTAGTGCGGGTCACCCGGCTCCGAGGTATTAATTAACGGCGATGACGACCCAGGAGGCTGCTCCGAGCCATCGCTTCGCCCTTGAACCGCGGGTTCGGCGGCCGAGGGCAGGTCGGAGGTTGGTGTGGGACGCGGCGGTGGGTTTGGGTTGGAACGGGAATAACCCGCCTCGTTTGCTCAGCTCCCGGCTCCCGCACCACGACCCCGCCGGGGCTACGGCGACGCCGGAGGCGTCCGGCCGAAGGTGGTTTGGGCGAAGTGGGGTGTCCCCAAAGCGGCTGCCGTCGGCGCCGGTTCCTTCCCCAACGTGGTGGGGATCGACCCGGCAGACCTGGGCGCTGCGCCGGGGCGGGTCCAGCCGGGGAAGGGGCTGGAAGGGGTTAAATGAGTTACCACGGCTGCAGCGCGGGGGGAGAACGGTTAAAAAATCCTGCCCCGGCACCAACGAGGTCTTGTCTCACCCCCCGGCGCCAACACCGGGCGGTCGCGGTTCTGCCCCCTCCCCGGGTCCAGACCTTGGTGGCGAGCTGGTCCGGGACGCAGTCGACCCGCGCGGCCGTTCCCACGCTGGGGCAGGTGGGGAGAAACTCTGCGGGGCGGAGGGAGAGAGGTGCATCTCAGCGACTGCTTAAATCCAAATTTAAACTGGAATTCGAATTTAAGTTTAAATTCAAACTCAATCTAAATCTAAATCTAAATTAAACTTTAAGCTTCAAACCGCAATTTGAATTTGAATTTGGATTTAAATAAACGACTCCGTGCGTGTCTCCTCTATCCCGACTGAGTGCTCGTGTTTCCGAATAAACCGTGTTTTAGATAAATTGAACGCTGCCTGTGACGCGCGTCTGCTGTACCACGCGTTCTATATGAACAGTCCGTATTTGGTCTCTATTTCTTTATTTACTGATTGGGTCTCTATTGATTCTCTATTTATTTATTTGTGCTACATTGATTCTATATTTATCCTACGTTATGTGCCAACACACGTTCTATTCCTGCCGACGTTACGGGTTTCAATTCACCCAGGGCACCTGCACCGCTGCCCGGCGCCGCGGCGGAACCCGGCACTTACCGGGGCTGTCGGCTCCGGGTGCCCTCGTCGCCAGGACCCCGATGAGGACGCAGGCGGCCACCACCACCAGGCAGAAGAGGACCATGAGGGTGATCTCCAGCGTGCTGAAGCTCCGCTTCCCCATCTGCGCCCGGCGGGACACGGTTGCGTGAGCGAAAACCCGCCGAAGCCTGCGGTGCCTCGGCACCCCCGGCGCTCGAGCGGCCGCGGAAAATTAATTAAACTAAAAAAAAATCCGCCATAACCGCCCAGCCGAGCGCGGATTTGCCTCCCCGCGATTCCCTCTGCCATCGCCCGAGCACGGACCGGGAGCCCTGAGCGCCGACAGTGCCCCCCGACTGCAATAATGGTGGTAATAGCTACAATTAGTAATTAAAACGAGAGTAATTAATAGCATTCAGCATCGTTGCTGTCATTGCTATTATATACTGCTACTATTATTATTATTATTATTATTATTACTATTACTACTGCTATTGCTATTGCTGTTACTGTTACTGTTTCTGTTTCTGTTACTGTTACAATTACTGTTACAATTACTGTTACAATTACTGTTACTGTTACTGTTACTGCTACCATTACTACTACTATTACTACTACCACCATTACCATTACCATCGCTATTACTACTACTGTTACCATTACCATTACTATTACCATTCCCATTCCCATTACTATTACCATTACCATTACCATTACCATTACCATTACCATTACTATTACCATTCCCATTCCCATTCCCATTCCCATTACCATTACCATTACCATTACCATTCCCATTCCCATTACTATTACCATTACCATTACCATTACCATTACCATTACCATTACCATTACTATTACTATTATTAATTTTCATTGCCCTACGCCCCCATCCCAACCAACCACAACCGATTTTGCTTGCTCCTCCCCAGTTCTGAGGTGTGAAACATCGGGACACCGCATCCGTTCGGCCGCCCCGCGGGTCACCGGCAGCCGGGGCGATCCTCTGGCCAGCCGGGGCGCCGCCGCCACCTACCTCGCGGCCCTTCTGCCGCCCGTCGCAGCCGCGGCACGTGGCTGGATGCCCGCGTTTTATCCGCCCCGTTATCAGCCCGGTGCGCCGCCCGCTAACGAGCCGCGCCAATGGCAGCCGCCGCCGCGGGCCGGCGGGGCCGGGTGGGTTTTTTTAGGGTTTTACAGCCTCGTTTTGCTGATTGTGCCGGGAGAAGAGGCGTTTCCCCGCGGCCGGGGCGCCGCCGCCGCTGAACCCGGGGAGATGTCCTGCGTCCCGAGATCAAGGGCCGGTTACGTCCCGAAAAGTGGGGAAAATCTCGTGACGGAGCAGCCTAGAGAAGACCCCCCAGACCCAACCCCGCCCCTAAAACCCACCTCTGTCGCCCAGGAATGAGGAACCACCGAGCCCGAGCGTTCGGGGGAGAACCGAAGCGGTAGGATTTGGACATTAAACCCGGCGTTACAAAGGTCAACGGGCGCCGGAGAGACGCGCGCGGCAGCTCCACCAAAGCAACGGGGAAAGGGAACCCGCGGCAGCACCTCCGCCCGCCGGCTCGCTCAAAAACCGGCCGTTTCCGCGGTCTGACGACCGAAACGTCGATCCCGTTGGCTGGGTCCTGAGCTAACTCCATTCCACGGAAGAGCGATAAACACCTGAAGTCCGTCCGAGCACCGGCGCGCCATCCGGGGCACTACGGACGCGGCGTCAGCTCTGGCCGCTGACACGCGGACGGACCGTCCCCCACCTCCGTATGTAAAAACGGGCCAAGCCGGCGCTTTTTGGTCCAGGTGTGAGGCACCGTGAAGAGAAGGGACGTGGTGGGAAACCGGACCTGGTGTTCCTTGAGCTTCTTTGCGTCCGGAGGCACCTGCCAAGCAGCCGGCAGCAGCCCTCCAAAACGGGGGGTTCATCGCCGCCGGAGCTGCCCAGCGCGCCGGCTGACCAGAATGGGAGCTGGGAATGAATCCCAAGCACCAGAGCACGCCCTCCGAGGAAGACGGCCGGCCGGGTGCGCAGCCACGCTCACACCAAGGAGAATCCCCCACCCAAGGGTGCCATGGGGGTCATTCGCCAGCGCCGGGTGAGGGTCACCCCATCCCGGGGTGATACGCTTGGGCAGCGTCCTGATGCTAGGGGAGCCCCAGGACATCTCCTCCACCAGCGTCCCGATGCGAGGGGAGCCCCAGGACATCTCCTCCACCGGCTCCACGATGCGAGGGGAGGGTCTCCTGGGCACGACCTGCCACCCCAAACGGGACCACCTCAACCGGTTCTGCGCGATGGTTCCATTTACACCCCCCGGTCGAGGGTGGGCTGTGGGCATTTCAGGTGGTCAGCAGAGACCTGAGGTGGCCAACAGAGTCCAGATAGCCCCGCGGCATCGACCTGATCGTTATCAGGGACTCGAGCAGGGCCCGGCCTTTCGTGCCAGCTCGGTGCCAGCCGTGGCGGTCGGCTCTGCCACACCTCATCAGCCCGAGTTACAGTCACCGGGATGGCCACCGGCGCTGGCTTTGGCTGGGACGGGTGGGTTTTCCTCATGGTAGCTCACACGGTACCGTGTCTTGGGTTGGCAGCTCACACAGCGCCAGGGCCGGGCCGGCTCCTCACCCCACGCCACCCCACCAGTGGGAGGGCAAGAGATGGGAGGGGAGACAGCTGGGACAGCTGACCCCAAGTGACCAAAGGGGTACCCAGGCCCTGTGACGTCGTGCTGAGCACGTAAAGCTGGGGGGAAGGAGGAGCGGGGAGACGTCTCAGCCCCACAGAGACATGGAGGAGCCCCGGGAGGGACCCACGGGTGGGACCCCTCTGCTGGGGGGAGAGGGCAGAGAGCTGGGGGGGTTCAGCTGGAGAGGAGAAGGCTCCAGGAGACCTTGGTGCGCCCTTGGAGTGCTGCAAGGGGGGGTCAGGAAGCTGGGGAGGGGCCCGTGGTCAGGGATTGTGGTGAGAGGACGAGGGTTGATGGGTCCAAACTGGCAGGGGGAGATTCAGACCAGAGAGGAGGGAGAAGTGTCTGTGCTGAGGGTCACCACCTCACCAGACCCTGGCCCGGGCTGCCCCCAGCTGTGGGAGAAGCCCCATCGCCGGCACCGCCCCAGGTCAGGTTGGCCCGTGGGGCTCTGGGGAACCTGCCCTGGCTGACGATGTCCCCGCTCCCGGCGGGGGTGGGACTGGGTGGACCTGGAATGGTCCCTTTGACCCAAACCGGTCTGTGGTTTGATGATTCCGTGTCTTTGGAAATGTTTTCCAGGGGGATTTTTCTCCATCACCCTCCCGGGGTGGAGGCCAGGCTGACCAGCCTGTGGTTCCCTGCATCCCTGCTTGAGGACAGGAGCGACATTTGCTCTCCCCCAGTTTACAGGAACCTCTCCCAGTTGCCAGGACCTTTCAAGGGCCCCGGCGTCCTTCACGTGTGTCCCTCACCCCCTGGGGCATGGCGCCATGACCCCGGGGTCCCTCACGTCCCAGGAGAGGAAGGTGGGGAGAAAGAGAACAGGGAGAGCTCAGAGCGCTCCCTTCCCCTTGTCTTCCACGTAGACCCCTCCCCGTATGGCCCCCAGACCCCCTGCCCCGCAGCGACCCCTCCCATGAGGACCCCAGACACCCCTCTCCATAGGGTCCTACCAGTCCTCTATGCAACCCCACCCCTGGGGCCCTACAGGGACCCCCCGACTCAACCAATCCTGGACAACCCAGGCCCGTAGGGACCCCCCGCCCTATAGGGAGTCTCCCATGACCCACCTCCACCGCCACGTAGGGTCCCCAGCGTGTCGCAGCCCCCCACCGCTGCCAGAAGGGCCGGGATCCCAGACGTTCTGTATTTGAATTAATTTTTTTTCCCCCAGAAACACAAGAAGAAAGGGGGAAGGGACACGAATAGGGTACAGGAAGGGGGAAAAAAGGCTATAACAACAATCAATATTTTTGCCCCCACCCCTTCCCCCCACCCCTTCCCCACCCCCACCCCACCCCTCCCAGTCTGGGACCTGGGGCTGGCTGGGACGCCAAGGCTCCACCTGTGCTGGGAAGAAAAGGTTAACAGCCCCCAAACCCACCCCCCTCCTCCCAGGAACCTCAAGCCCCCCCTGCGATGCCACCCAGAGCCGTTCCCAGTCCTCCCACCTTCCGGCCGGGACCCAGCTCCCCGCCCCAGGGAGGGTGGAGGAAGGACCCCCCAACCCTGGGCCCGCAGGACCCGGGGCTGTGTTTTGGGGCAGAAACGCCTCAGTCTGGGGTCAAGCGGCCAGCTCTGGGCCAACGGGGCCAACACCAGGGCTGGGGTAACGCAGGGCTGGGGAAGTCCCTCATCCTCCCAGTACACCAGTGAAAAACTCACCTTCCTCCCAGTATACCAGTAAACCTCCCCATCCTCCCAGTATACCGGTGGAAAAAACCGCTTTCCTCCCAGTACACCAGTGAAGAGCCGCCGTCCTCCCAGCATATGCAGGAGGAGCCCCCGTCTTCCCAGTACACCGGTTAAACTGGTGCCCCAGTGACGGCGACGGCGCCGCCCGCCCAGCGCACCCCTCAGCCCCCTGCATCCTCCCCCAGTGACAGAGCCCAGTCCTCCCAGTACACCCACTAAAGCTCTCACGTCCTCCCAGTACACCTCTCAAACCCCCGCCGTCCTCCCAGGATACCGGTTCCCCCCCCACCGCCCTCCCAGCCTCCCCAGCGCCCCCGAGCGACCGGGGCACGCGCAGCCGCCCCCCGGCCTCGCACCCCGGCGTGCCCCGCGGCTCAGGGCCAGGGTCTCCAGACACGGCGGGGCGGCCCCGGCGGCCCCCCGCCCTCCCCCGGCACCTCCTCCTTGGCGCAGAACCACCGTGAGTCCTCGTGGCCGCCGGGGCCGCGGCCGGGGCCGCTCTGGGGCCTGGGGCTGCGCCCCCAGCTAGGCCCCAGAGTAGGCCCGAACGTAGGCCCGAGACCAGGCCCCAGGCCGGGCCCGTAGCCGTGGTAGCCGGGACACCCGGACCCGTCGCCGGGGCAACCAGGGCCACCATCGCGGCAACCGAGGCAACCCGGCGCGTCGCCGGGGCAAGCGGGGCCGTCACCGGGGCAAGCGGGGCCGTGGCCGGGGCGGTAAGCAAGGCCGCAGTCAGGCCTGTGAGTCGGCCCCAGGCGAGGCCCTGGAGCGGGCCCAAGGCCGTGGTAGCCAGGCCCGAGGCAGCGGTAGCCGGGGCAGCCGGGCCCCAGCCGCGGCGCGGGCAGTCCGTGGCGGCCGGGGGGCTCGGGGGCAGCGGCGGCGGCGGCGGCGGGGCAGGCGGCGGCCAGCGGCAGGAGGCAGACGGCGGCCGCGGGGCCCGGGCCGGGACACGGCGGCTCGGCGGGGACGGCCTGCAGGAAGCGGGCGGCGCGGGCCAGGCACTCCCGGTAGCCGCTGCGGTAGCGCCGCAGGAACAGCTCCTCCGTCGCCGAGGGCTCTGTGCCGGAGAGAAACGTGGTGACCACCCCCGCCGCCCACCCCCCCCCACCCCGCCCCGCACGGCCCCGCAGCAGCCCCCCAGGAACCCACAGCGTGGGGGTCCGCCATGGGGCGGTGGGGCAGGGGTGGGGGTGCTGGGGTGGGGGAAACTGAGGCACGGACCTGAGGGGGGCTGCGCCCGCAGGAACTGCACCGTTTTCTGCAGGATCTCGGCCTTCTCCACCTTGGGGTTCCGGAGGCGCTGGGGGGGCGGGGGGGGGAGAGACAGACATGGGGCGGGGGAGAGGAGGGGGGACACACGTCACACGAACTGCTGGGGGGGGTGGCGGGGGGCGGCGGCGGCCACAGAGGCGTGACGGAACCACCACGGGGCCCCGACGATGCTGCCGGAGAGCTGGGAGCGAGCCCGGGGGGGGCCAATACTGCCCTGATAGTGCCACAGTGGCGCCATGGTAGTGCCACGGCAGTGCCACGGCAGTGATATAGTAGTGCCACGATAGTGCCATGGCAGTGCCACAGTAGTGTCACGGTAGTGCCACGACAGTGCCACGATAGTGCCATGGCAGTGCTACATAGTGTCACGGTAGTGCCACAGTAGTGCCATGGTAGTGTCATGGTAGTGTCATGGTAGTGCCACAGTAGAGCCACATTTGTGCCACGGAATTGTCATGGTAGTGCCACATTTGTGCCATGGTAGTGCCACGGCAGTGCCACGGCAGTGCCACGGTAGTGCCACACCAGAGCGCCCCCACCGTGTCCCCACAGCGCCCCAGCACAGCCCCGCAAGCCGTGGTCCAGCTCCCTGAGGCGACCCGGCAGCGCCCTGGTAGGGACCTCGTGGAGCCCCAAGAGTGCCCCGGTCGTGCCCTAAAAGCACCATGAGTGTCCTGGGCGTGTCCCCATAGTGACGGGATGGTGCCCCCACCGCGCCCCGAGGATCCCAGTACCATCCCAGTAGTGCCCCGATGGTGCCCCAATAGTCAGGACAGAGCCGGGACGGTCACCAGAGCCCGGCAGAGCCCTGAGAGCCGCAAAAGGGCGAGACAAAGCCACGCCGAAGCTGCAGGAGCCGTGACAGTGTCACCACAGAGCCGTGACAGGGCCGTGACGGTCACGGGAGAGCAGTGCAGAGTCACCAGAGGCGTGAGCCGGAGCCAGAGCGAGCGCCGCGGTGGAGCCGCGGGTTGTGACGGAGCCGCGATAGTCGCGATAGGTGTGACAGAGCTGCCAGAGACGCGCCATAGCGGTGGCAGAGGGGTGGCAGAGTCACAATAGTGGCAAGAAGGGCAGCACGGGTGGTGGGACACTGGGGCGGCAGTGGTGGGGCGCAGGGGGGGCAGTGGTGGCAGTGGTGGCAGTGGTGGGCAGTGATGGGCAGTGGTGGACAGTGGTGGCAGTGGTGGCAGTGGGACACAGTGGTACAGTGGTGGCAGTGGTGGCAGTGGTGGGCAGTGGTGGCAGTGGTGGCAGTGGTGGGCAGTGGTGGCAGTGGTGGCAGTGCTGGGCAGTGGTGGCAGTGGTGGGCAGTGGTGGCAGTGGTGGCAGTGGTGGCAGTGGCGGCGGTGGGCAGTGGTGGCAGTGGGACACGGTGGCACAGTGGTGGCAGTGGTGGCGGTGGTGGGCAGTGGTGGCAGTGGTGGGCAGTGGTGGCAGTGGTGGGCAGTGGTGGGCAGTGGTGGCAGTGGTGGCAGCGGTGGGCAGTGGTGGCAGTGGTGGGCAGTGGTGGGCAGTGGTGGCAGTGGTGGCAGCGGTGGGCAGTGGTGGACAGTGGTGGCAGTGGGACACAGTGGCACAGTGGTGGCAGTGGTGGGCAGTGGTGGGCAGTGGTGGCAGTGGTGGTGGTAGGTGGCAGTGGTGGCAGTGGTGGGCAGTGGTGGCACTGGTGGCACTGGTGGCACTGGTGGCGCTGGTGGCGCGGCGGCGCGGCGGCGGCGGGGTCTCACCTGGTCGCGGGTGGCCGCCAGCAGCAGCAGCCGGAGCCGGTCGAGGCTGCGGTTCATGCGGTCGCGGCGACGCTTCTCCATGAGCGGCTTCAGGAGCTGCCCGGGGGGGCGCAGAGTGAGCGCGAGCCCAGACTGGGCCAAACTGGGCCAAACTGGGCCAAACTGGGCCAGGGCTCAACCAGGCCAAACTGGGACCGGATGGGCTGGACTGGGACCAAACCATCAGCCTGGGGCTAAACCACGCTGTGGTGGGTTGGCACCAAACTGGGATGGGTTGGACTGGGCCAAACTGGGATGGGTTGGACTGGGCCAAACTGGGCCAAGGCTGGACAAAACCGGGCTGCACCCAAACTGGGCCAGGCCATAATGAGGCCAAACTGGGATGGGATGGGTTGAGCTGGGGTCCAACCAGGCCAGGCCAGGATGGGTTGGGGCCAAACTGGGATGGGATGGGTTAGACTGGGGCCAAATCGGGTTGGGTTAAGGTCCAGACTGGGCCAAACTGGGCCAAGGCTGAACCAGACCAAGCTGAGGTTAAACCGGACCGAGTTGGTCTGGGACCAAACTGGGTGATGATGGGGTCAAACTGAGCCAAACCAATCTGGAGGCAACCAGGCCAAACTGGGACCAGGTTGAACTGGGCCACGCTGGACTAGCCCAGTGTGGGCAAGCGGAGCCGAACTGGGGGGAACTGGCTGATCTGAGCCATCTGGGGCCAAACCAGGCTGAGTCAGGCCAGACTTGGGCTGGGTTTAACTGGGTGAACTGGGCCGGGCTGAACCAGACTGTGCTGGACTGGGGCAAGTCTGGACTGGGCTGGGCTGAGACTGAGCCAAACCAGAGTGAACTGGGCTGAACTGGGCTGAACTGGGCTAGGTCAGGCTGAAACAGACCAAACTGGGTCGAATCAGGCCAATATGAGCTGAACAAGGTCAAACTGGGATGAACTGGGTCAAACTGGGCTGGACTAGGTCAAACCAGGCCAATCTGAGCCAAACCAGGCCAATCTGAGCTGAACTGGGTCAAACTAGGCCAATATGAGCTGAACCAGATCAAACGGGGTCAAACTGGGCCAGACTGGGTCAAACCAGGCCGATCCGAGATGAACTGGGTCAAACTCAGTTGAACCAGGTCACACTGGGCCAAACTGGGTCGAATCAGGCCAATATGAGCCAAACTGGACCAATCTGAGCTGAACTGGGTCAAGTCCTAACTGGGCCAAACTGGACAAAATCCTAGGAGGGCCAAATTGGGCCAAGTTCTAACAGGGCCAGACTGGTCAGACTGGGGCCAAGCCTGAACAGGGATGAACTGGGCTGAGCCGGGATGAACCAGGCCAAGTCCCCACAGGGCCAAACCCAAACTGGGGCAAACAAGGTCAAACCAGGATGAGCCCAGATAGAGCTGAACTGGGGAAGGTCCTAACTGGGCCAAGCCCAAACCAGCCTCAACCCAGCCAAGCCCAACCATGGCTGAACCGAGCAAAGCCCTGACTGGGTAGAACTGGGCCAAACTGGGCCAAGTCCTTATAGGAACTGGCCTGAAATGGTCTAAGCCCAATCAAAGCCAAAAGGGGCCAAATACTGACTGGCTGGAACTGCGCTGAACTGTGCCAAGCCCAAACTGGTCTGAACTGGGACAAACTGGGCTGAACTGGTCCAAGCTCAAACTGGGCTGAATCAGACCCAATGGGGCTGAACTAGGCCAAGATCAATCTGGGTTGAACAGGGCCAAACCCAAACTGGACCAAACTGGGTTGAACGGACCCAAGCCCAAACTGGGCCAGATGGGGATGAAGAGAGCCGAGGCCCAAACCAGGCTGAAAGGGGATAAACTCTAACTGGACTGAACTGGGCTAAATGAGGCCACACCAGTTAAAGTCCAAACTGGGCCAAACCGGACCAAGTCCAATCTGGACTGAAGTGGCCCAAACCCTAACTGGGCTGAACTAGACCAAGCCCAAACTGAGCCAAAACGGGCTGAATTGGGCCAAGCCCAAACTGGGATAAATCAGGCTGAGCTGGGCCAAAGCCAAACTAGGTCGAACTGGGATAAACCTCAGTTGGGCTGAACTGGGCCAAATTGGGCTGAGCTGGGCCAAGCCCAAACCAAGCCAAAGTGGTCCAAGCCCAAACCAGGACGAACCAGCCAACTTGGGCTGAACGAGGCAAAGGCCAAACTGGGCTGAACTGGGACAAACCTAAATCAGGCTGAACTTAGCCAAGCAGGTCTGAACCAGTTAAAGTCCAAACCGGGCTGAACTGGGCCAAACCGGGCTGAACCATCCCAAGGCAAAACCAGGCTGAACCAGGACAAAGCCAGACTGGGTTGAACCAGGTCCAACTGGGCTGAACCTGGCCAAACCCTCACTGGGCTGAACAGGGCCAAAGGGGTCTGAACCAGGAAAACCACTGCCAGGCTGAACTAGGCCAAACTGGGCTGAGCTGGGCCAAGCCCAAACAAAGCTAATACGGGCCAAACGGGTCTGAACCAGTTAAAGTCCAAATTGGGCTGAACCAGGCCAAGCCCAAACCAAGCTGAACCAGGCCAAATGGGTCTGAATCAGTTAAAGTCCCAACTGGGATGAATAGGGCCAAAGCCAAAGAGGGCTGAGCTGGGCCAAACTGGGCTGAGCTGGGCCAAGCCCTAACAGGCCGAACTGGGCAAAATTGGTCCAAATTGGGCCGAGCTGATCCAAACCCAGACTGGGCTGATCAGGGCCAAATGAGCCTGAACCGGGCTAAGCTCCCACCAGGCTGAACCGGGCCAAACTGGTCCAAACTGGGCTGAACCAGGCCAGACCCAGACCAGGCTGACCGGGGCCAAATGAGTCTGAGCTGGGCTAAGCTCCCGCCGGGCTGAACCGGGCCAGGTTGGGCTGAAGCGGTCCAAGCTCAGAGCGGTCTGAAGGGGTCCGAACCGATCCGCTCTGGGCCAAAGGGCTCCGATCCGGTCCGATCCCGTCCGAAGGGGCCCGATCCGGTCCGGGCCGATCCGAACCGGGCCGAACCGGGCCGGGCCGCCGTTACCTTCCTGTCGCTGCGGGGCTCCGCGCTGCTGCTCATGGTGCCGGGGCCGGGCCGGGCCGGGCGGGCGCGTCTGGCCCGGGGGGGTCCCCGCGGGGTCCTTTATGGACCGGGCGGCCCCGCCCCGGGGCGGGGGAGGGAGGGGAGGGGGCTACTGGGAGCACTGGGGGGAGGGAGGGGGATACCGGGAAAACTGGGGGGAGGGGGATACTGGGGGCACTGGGGGGAGGGAGGGGGATACTGGGAGAACTGGGGGGAGGGAGGGGAGGGGGGCACCGAGGGGATGGGGGAGCACGGGGGAGGCTCTGGGGGGGGGAACTGGGAGCACTGGGAGAAGTGGGGGGAGCACTAGGGGGGCACTGGAGGGGAGGGGGAGCACAGGGGGCACTGGGGGACGCTGGGAGCACTGGGGTAAATGGAGGCACTGGGAGCACTGGGGGGAGGAGAGCACGGGGGGGTGGGGGCACTGCGGGGGGGTGGGGGCACTGCGGGGGGATGGGGCAAGTGGAAGCTCTGGAGACATCGGGGGGCACTGGGGGGCACTGGGTGGGCAGCGAGGCTGTTACTGGGGGTAGTGGGAGTACTGGGGACACTGGGGACGGTTAGGGCACAGAGACTGGTGGGAGCACTGGGAGGCCACTGGGCGTACTGGGGGGGGAGACTGGAAGCACTGGAAGAACTGGAGGGAGCACTGAGGAGGAACTAGAGGTAACTGGGAGCACTGGGGGGGGAACTGGAAGCACTGGGGGGGCACTGGAAGCCCTTGGGGGGGGACTGGGAGAACTGGGGGGAGCACTGGAAGAAGTGGGGGAAGCACTAGGAGGGCACTGGGAGTGCTGGGGGGGACTGGGAGAACTGGGGGAGGGAACTGGGAGCGCTGGGAGAACTGGGGGTCACTGGGAGCATGAGGGGCACACTGGGGGGAACTGGGAGCGCTTGAAGGGGAACTGAGAGCACTGGGGGGGCACTGGAAGCCCTTGGGGATGGACTGGGCGAACTGGGGGGAGCACTGGGAGGGCACTAGGGGTAACTGGGAGCACTGGGGGGGCACTGGAAGCCCTTGGGGATGGACTGGGCGAACTGGGGGGAGCACTGGGAGGGCACTAGGGGTAACTGGGAGCACTGGGGGGGCACTGGAAGCCCTTGTGGGGGGACTAGGAGCACTGGGGGGGGCACTGGGAGTCCTGGGGGAGGGAACTGGGAGCACTGGGAGCACTGGGGGGGCACTGGGGGCTCACTGGGAGCACTGGGGGGGGGGACCCGGCCCGATGGCCCGTGTCCGCTGGCGGAGGTGGGGGATGGGGAGGGGGAGGTGTGACCCGGCACGAGCCCGCGGGGTTCCCCCGGCGGCCCCTTTGATCTCGCGCGTGTCCGGCACCCGCCGGCGGGGGAGGGGCGCTGGGAACGCGGACCCCGCGATTCTCCCACGGTGGGGGGCTGGGGGGGGGGGTGCCAAATGGCCGGAGGTGGGCGGGGGGGAGGGGGGGCGGGGTCCCGGTGCCCGCACGTGCCCAAACCCCCACCCTGGGGAGGGGGGAGGGGGGGAGTCCCAGTACCCACCCCCCACCCCTCCTCCAAATGCCCCCGGGGGACCCAGGCGGCCGGGTCCGTCCCCCCACCCGCCCCCCGGGGTCCCAGGGTGCGTGTCCCCCCCCCCAGGGTGCCCCTCACCCCCCCCGCAGGGTGCCCCTCACCCCCTGGGTGTCCCCGCCCCGCCCGGACTCCTCGCCCCCCCCACGTGGCTGCTCCAGAGCACTTTATTACAGGCCCCGCCCCCTCCTTGGCTCAGGTTTCCTATTGGTGGAGGGAGACATGGGGGGCGGCTCCCATTGGTCATGGGGAGGGGGTGGGAGGGGTCGGGGTTCCCTGTGGGGCAGCCATGGTGCAGCCATGGGGCAGCTGTGGTTCCATCTGTGGGTCAGGACCATCTGTGGGTCTGTCCGTGGGTCTGTCCATGGGTCAGGTCTGTGGTTCATGTCCATCTGTGGGTCTGTCCGTGGGTCAGGACCATCTGTGGGTCCATCCGTGGGTCCATCCGTGGGTCAGGACCGTCTGTGGGTCAGGACCATCCGTGGGTCCATCTGTGGGTCTGTCCATGGGTCTGTCCGTGGGTCAGGTCCATCCGTGGTGGGTCTGTCTGTGGGTCAGGTCTTGCCATGGGGCAGCCGTGGAGCTGCCCACAGGTCAGGTCCGTCCGTGGGTCTGTCCGTGGGTCTGTCCGTGGGTCAGGTCTTGCTGTGGTGGGTCTGTCCGTGGGTCAGGTCCATCCGTGCTGGGTCTGTCTGTGGGTCTGTCTGTGGGTCAGGTCTTGCCGTGGGGCAGCTGTGGAGCTGCCCACAGGTCAGGTCCATCCGTGGGTCTGTCCGTGGGTCCATCCGTGGGTCTGTCCGTGGGTCTGTCCATAGGTCTATCTGTGGGTACGTCCGTGGGTCCGTCCGTGGGTCTGTCTGTGGGTCTGTCCGTGGGTCAGGACCATCCGTGGTGGGCTCATCCATGGGTCTGTCCATGGGTCAGGTCTTGCTGTGGTGGGTCTGTCCGTGGGTCAGGTCCATCCATGGTGGGTCTGTCTGTGGGTCTGTCTGTGGGTCAGGTCTTGCCGTGGGGCAGCTGTGGAGCTGCCCACAGGTCAGGTCCATCCGTGGGTCTGTCCGTGGGTCCATCCGTGGGTCTGTCCGTGGGTCTGTCCATAGGTCTATCTGTGGGTCCGTCCGCGGCTCCGTCCGCGGGTGCCCCCCGGGGGGGGGTCTCAGCGCTCGCCGTGGGGCCAGCGCAGGCACCACTCGCAGGCGTTCTGGAACATGCGGAGCCAGGGGGCGGCCGCCCCCCGCGCCCGCGGCCCCCCCCAGGCCGGGGGCCACCAGGGCCACTGCCAGGCCCGCACCCCCCGCTCGGGATGGGGCATCATGGCCAGGTGGCGGCCGCAGGGGGAGCAGAGGGCGGCCACGGCCCCCCCCCGAGCCGTTGGGGTTCAGCGGGTACTCGCCCGTGGGGCTCCCGGCGTCGTCCACGTAGCGCAGGGGCACCAGGGACCCCCCCAGCGCCGCCGCCAGCCCCCCCGGGGAGCGGAACTGGAACCGCCCTGGGGGGAGAACCACCCACCGGTGCCACTGGTGCCACCGGTGCCACCAGTGCCACCAGGCAACACCCCCCCCCCCAGTGCCACCGGTGTCACCAGTGCCACCAGGGAACACCCCTCCAGTGCCACCAGTGTCAGCAGGGAACCAACCCCCAGTGCCACCAGTGCTCCCAGTGCCACCAGTGCCACCAGGGAACCAACCCCCAGTGCCACCAGTGCACCCAGTGCCACCAGTGCCACCAGTGCCACCAGGGAACCACCCCTCCAGTGCCGCCAGTGCCACCAGGGAACCAACTCCCAGTGCCACCAGTGCCACCAGTGCCACCAGTGCCACCAGGGAACCACCCCTCCAGTGCCGCCAGTGCCACCAGGGAACCAACTCCCAGTCCCACCAGTGCCCCCAGTGCCCCCAGGGAATCCCCACCAGTGCCCCCCGTGCCCCCAGGAATCCCAGTGTCTTCATGCCCCTCAATACCCCCAGCGCTCCCAGTGCCCTCCCAGTGCCCCCATGCTCCCAGCGTCCCCAGAGCTGCCAGAGCCCCCCCAGCCCCCGGCGTCCCCCACGTCCCCGGTGCCTCCCCACCCCCCCCCAGCCCCAGCCCAGCACCCACCTTCCCCGTGGGCCACCCAGACGCCCAGGCGGGACCCCCCCATCCCGCGCAGCATCAGCGCCGGCCCGGCCTCCACCCGCACCGTCACGAACCGCGACTCGAAGCGCCCCGAGAGGTTGGGGCTCAGCGCCACGGCGGGGGGCGCCCCCTCCTCTGCACCCCACAGCGTCAGCACCTGCCCCAGGACACCCCGGGGACACCCCCGGGACATCCCAGGGACACCCCGGGACACCCCCGGGACACCCTGGGACACCCCCGAGGGACTCACCCAGGGATACCCCCATGGGACCCCCCAAGGGATCCCCCCACACCAAGGACACCCTTCTCCCCCCCGCCCCGGGACACCCCAAGGGCACTGACACCCGTAGGGAACAGCCCCCACCCTCCAAGGGATGACAGCACCCATGGGTGACACCCCCACCCAAGGACCCCACCCCCCCATGGGATACCCCCCAAAGGACATCATCACCCATGGGTGCCCCCCCATAGGACAACCCCCACCCCCATGGGTGCTCCCCCCCCACCATGGCACCCCCCGCCCACCCATGACTCTTCTCCCACACCAAGGGACACACCCCTCCCATCCCCCACCATGGGTGCCCACCCAGTATGGCACCCCCCCACCCATGGGTGCTCGGGACCACCCCCTCCCACGGATGCCCACCCACCCCCCCACAGGACCACCCCTGACATGGGTGCCCGCCCCATGCGACAGCCCACCACCACCCATGGGTGCCACCCCCGGCACAGCCCACCACCACCCATGGGCGCCCCCCGGGTGCCCCCTGCACCCACCGGCAGGGGGTCCCACCCAGCCCAGCAGGGCCAGCAGCTGGCACCCGTTGCAGACGCCCAGGCTGAAGGTGTCGGGGCGCCGGCGGAAGCGCTCGAGGGTGCCCCGCGCCTGCGGGTGGAAGCGCACGGCGGCCGCCCAGCCTGGCGGGGGGACACGCAGAGGGGGGTCGGGGCACCCCCGGAATGGGGCACCCCAGCACCCCCGAGCCACGCACACCCATGGCCGGCACCCCCAAAGCAGGGGCACCCCCCCAAAGCTACGCCCGGTGCCCCCCGAGGTGGGGGATCCCTCCACTGCTGGCACCCCACACCCTGCACCCCCGACCCGCGGGCACCCCCGACCCCGGGGCACCCCAGCAGTGACCCCCAAAACACCCCCGTGTCGGGGTATGGAGCCCCCGTCCAGGTCCCCCCAAAGCGCCCGCGGGTGCGCGACGGGGGGCGGAGGGGGGGTCCCGGGTCCTCACCCTTGGCGGAGCCGAGGACGTCGGCGTAGCTGAACCCCCCCACGAAGACGAGCCCCCGGAAGCCGTCGAGGGTGGCGGAGCCCGAGCAGAGGTCCTGGGTGGTCACGTCCCACACCTGGGGACACCCAGCGCCCCTTGGGGGGGACCTGTGACACGGGGAGGGGGCAGGGGACACGGACCCCCCCGCCCTCCACCTTGGTGTCCTGGGACACAGAGCTGGGGCGGGGGACACGGAGCCCTGGGTCCCCCAGGACGTGGCGGGGGACACATGGGACATGGACCCCCGGATGTCTGGGACCCCCCAGACACAGATGTGGGGGGGAACATCAACCCCTGGGTCCCCTCGGGGGACACGGGACGTGGACCCCCGGACACCTGAATGCCCCAGGACATGGAGGTGGGGGGCACAGGGACCCCCGAGGACCTTGGGGACACCGACCCCTGGACTCCGAGGTCTCTGGGGACACGAGGAGGGGGCTCCCAGACAGCCAGGCCCCCCAGGAGGTGTGGGGGGGGTCCCACCCGGATGCCGGGGGTGGACTGGGGGGTCTCTCACCTGGAAGCCGGCCATGACGAAGGCGGCCGCCATCTCGCGGTCCCCGTTGCTGCCCTCCTCCCGCAGCACGGCCACCCGCGGCCCCGGCAGCTCTGGGGGCACCAGGGTCACTCCAGGGACCCCCAGAGCCCCACGGACCCCCCGGAGCCCCGTGATCCCTCAGACCCCCTGTGCTCCCAAGACCCCCACGACCTCCCAGCCCCCCATGGCCAACCAACCCCCCACGGCTTCCCAGACCTCCAAGACCCCCAAGATCCCTCAGACCCCCATGGCTCTCCAGACTTGCATGTCCCCTCCAGACCTCCAGGAGGACCCAGACCTCCAGGACCCCCACGACCCTCCAGAGCCCCTTGACCCCCATGTTCTCCCATGACCTTCCCCACCCCTAAGCCTTCCCGGACCTTCACGACTTCCAAGACCCCCACGATCCCTCAGACCCCCATGGCTCTCCAGACCCTCATGTCCCCTCCAGACCTCCAGGAGGACCCAGACCTCCAGGACCCCCACGACCCTCCAGAGTCCCTTGACCCCCATGTTCTCCCAAGCCCCCATGACCTTCCCCATCCCCAAGCCTTCCCAGACCTTCACAACCCCCAAGATCCCTCAGACCCCCATGGCTCTCCAGACCATCATGTCTCCCCCAGACCTCCAGGAGGACCCAGCCCTCCAGGACCCCCATGACCCCACGTCCCCCTCCACGTCCCCTCAGCCCTCACCCATGTGCCGGAGCAGCGGAGGCTCCTCGAGGGGGTCGAAGGTGAGGGTGTAGGTGGGTCCCCGGCGCCGGCGCAGCCCGGTCTCCTCCTGGGCCACACAGTCCACAGCCGCCTGCTCCCGCTCCAGACGGAAGCTGGTCTCCTCCCAGAGCGCCCGCAGGTCCCCCACGGCCTCGGACAGCACGGACGCGCCTGCCACCACTACCTCAACCTGCCATGGGGGCACGGAGATGGTCAGGGACATGGGGACAGGGCCACCAGCACCTCAACCTGCCATGGGGACACGGGGGTGGTCAGGGACGTGGGGACATGGGGACACGGGGGTGGTCAGGGACGTGGGGACATGGGGACAGGGCCACCACCCCCTCAACGTGCCATGGTCAGGGACATGGGCACAGGGCCACCACCATGGCCATCACTATGGCCACTGCCATCCACACCCACAGGGGGACACGGGGACATGGGGACACAGGTATGGTCAGGGACACAGGGACACGTCCATGGCCACCTCCTGTCCCATGAAGACACCATGGGGACACAGCCATGGGGACACGGCCATGGGGACATGGCCATGGAGACAGAGCCATGGGGACACGGCCATGGGGACACGGCCATGGGGACACAGCCATGGCCACCTCCTGTCCCATGAAGACACCGTGGGGACACAGCCATGGGGACATGGCCATGGGGACATGGCCATGGAGACAGAGCCATGGGGACACGGCCATGGCCACCTCCTGTCCCATGAAGACACCATGGGGACACAGCCATGGGGACACGGCCATGGAGACACAGCCATGGGGACACGGCCATGGGGACATGGCCATGGGGACACGGCCATGGGGACACGGCCATGGCCACCTCCTGTCCCATGAACACACCATGAGGACACAGCCATGGGGACACGGCCATGGAGACACGGCCATGGGGACATGGCCATGGGGACACGGCCATGGGGACACAGCCATGGGGACACGGCCATGGGGACATGGCCATGGGGACACGGCCATGGGGACACGGCCATGGCCACCTCCTGTCCCACCACGACACATCTGCAGGTCCACATCCTCAGTCACGTTCCATGCCCACTGGGCCAGCCAGGGCCCCCGGACACCCCCATGTCACCATGTCCCCTCACCGTGGCGTCGGGCCCGTAGGGGCCGCTGTGGCCAATGGGGACGCAGCGCACGCCGGCCTCCTGGTAGCGGCGGCAGACATCCACGGTGGTGCCCATCGGCACCTCCAGCACCAAGCCCGGCTCCTCCGCGAACAGCACGGCCAGCGCTGGGGACAAGGGACACGGGAGACAGTGTCACAGGACGTCAGACGGGGGGAGGCGGGGACGTGTGATAATGGGGACGTGGGACACGGGACATGGGACACGGGACATGGGACATGGGGACATGAGGACAGGGACATCTGGATGTGGGCGACAGGAGGATGTGGGGCATGGGGACGAGACGTGGGGACTTAGGGGACATGAGGGCAGGGGGACATGGGACATCTGCATGTGGGGGACAGAAGAAAGTGGGACATCAGACGTGGGGACATGGGACATGGGCATGGGATAACGGGGGCACGGGGCCATGGGGGCCGTGGGGCCAGGGAGACGTGGGACATCTGGACGTGGGGGGCAGGAGGACGTGAGTCACGAGACATGGGGCCGTGGTGGGACAGGGAGGGGAAGGTTCTCCAGCGGTTCTCCAGGGGTTCTCCAGGGGTTCTCTGGGGGTTCCCCAAACAGAAAGGTCCCACGGGGGGGTTCCCTGGGGTGGGGCATCCCAGGGGTGTCCCCAGGTGGTCCCGGGGGGGCGGCAGTGACTCACGAGAGGCGTCGGGGGGGACGGTGGCGATGTCCACGTGGAGGCCGCAGTTGCCGGCGAAGGCCATCTCCAGCAGGCAGCCCAGCAGCCCCCCGTCGCTCACGTCGTGGCCCGCGCTCAGCCCCCGCTCTGGGGCGCAGCGTCAGGCCCCGCCCCCGCCGCACCCCGACCCCCACCCACCACCCCGAATCCCACCCCCTTGTCACTCTGACCCCCAACCACCACCCAGACCCCAACCCCGTGTCACCCTGACCCCCACCCACCACCCAGACCCCAACCCTGTGTCACCCTGAGCCCCACCCCCTGACCCGATCCCCACCCCCTGGGTGACCTCACATCACCCCAGGTTCCCCTGGGCCACTCTGACCACCCCCCACCCCCCAAATTCCCCCCACCCCCAAATCCCTCCCACCCCCCAATGCCCCCCACCCCCTCCCCTTTTCGTCCCAGCTCCTCCCCCTCTCCCCACCCCTCCCTCTCCGCACCCCCCCGAGGTGTCCCACCCCCCAGCACCCACCTTCGAGGAGGCGCTGGGTGACGCCGAAGGCCCCGGCCAGGCTCTGGGGGTGCTCCAGGTCGGGACACGCGTCCCCCAGTTGGGCGAAGACCTGGGCCAGGGCGCTGCCCCCCAGCCGGTGCCGCCCCGGGCTCAGCTGCACCCACAGGAGGGCTCCTGGGGGACCCCCGGATCCGTGGGGGGGGGGGGCACAGCACCCCAGAAAGCACCCCAAGACCTCCCACAAGTCACAGCTCCCCAAAATGTCCCTGGGGGGTCACAACCCCCCCCCCAGGGTGTCACCAACCCTCCCCCGGGGTCACCCTGGACCCCTCGTGGGTACCCCAAAATGCCAGGGCGGAGTTAACGGCACCCCCAGGGCGCCCCAAGCCCTCCATGGGGTGGTCCTGGACCCCTGGGGGCACCCCAAAACACCCCCGGGGGCAGCACCCACCCCCGACCACCCCAGAACCCTGCGGGGTCGCTGACCTTTGCCATCAGGACACTTGAGGTCAGGGGTGATGGTGGCCGTGATGTCGGGGCAGACGGCGTAGGCTGAGACCACCAGAGTGCCTGGGAGGGGTCAAGAAGCCACAGGGGTCACAGGGGGGACAGGGGTCATGAGGGGCTCAGGGGGGTCACAGTGGGGCACCCATGGCCAGGAGCAGGGGTGGTGGCACCCAGAGGTCACAGCGTCATGGTGGTGGCACCTATGGGTCCATCCCATTGCTGGGGCACCCATGACCCGTCATCATGGTGGTGGCACCCATGGGTCCATCCCACTTGACCATGACCCATCATCACGGTGGTGGCACCCATGGGTCCATCCCACTTGACCATGACCCATCATCATGGTGGTGGCACCCATGGGTCCCTCCCATTGCTGGGGCACCCATGACCCATCACCACGGTGGTGGCACCCACAGGTCCATCCCACTTGACCATGATCCATCATCTCGGTGGTGGCACCCACAGGTCCATCCCACTTGACCATGACCCATCATCACGGTGGTGGCACCCACAGGTCCATCCCACTTGACCATGACCCATCATCACGGTGGTGGCACCCATGGGTCCATCCCACTTCTGGGGCACCGATGACCCCGGCCCCCACCCACCACCCCACCCCTCTGCCCCAGGACTCACCGGGCGCCAGGACGGTCTGGGTGCCCACGCGGGCGGCCATGCTGAGCGAGTCCTTGCCCCCGTCGATGGCCACGCCCAGGCGGTGCAGCAGCCCCACCAGCCCCTCGCAGGCCGTCACCAGCGCCCCGCCCTCTGCCCCCGTCTTTGCCCCCCACATCCAGTTCCCCGAGCACTTCACGTCCTGGGGACACGGGGACACGGGGACGTGAGGACATGGGGGATGAGGAGACACCAGGACCACGGAGGGGGGACATGGAGATGCAGGGAACAAAGGGGACACAGAAGGACACAAGATGGGGAGGAGGGGACAGGTCAGAGCCACTGCATGTCCCAGACCCCTCTTGCCACCCTCAATCCCCCCATTGCCCCCTGGTAGCTCCCAACCTCCCCTGGCACTTCCCACCCCATGGCCACGGCGTGGGCTTGACACAGTGCCCGCGGCTGCTCCACGGCCCCTGGGACCACCATGTGGCCCTGGTGACAAAAGCTTGGCCTCCACGGCAGCGACGTGGTCCTGGTGGCTCCTGTGACCACGAGGGGACCCCACCACGGCTTCTGTACCCACGTCATGGCCCTGGCGTGACAATGACACGGCCCCTGTGCCCGTGGCCTCACGTTCCACAGCTGGACCTCGGCCACTTGGCCGTGACGTGGTTCCCCTCGGCCGTACCGTGGTTGCCCTTGGCCATACCGGGGCCACCTCGTGGTGGTCCCCTACAGCCATGCCATGACCGTGTCGCGGTCCCTTTGGCCACGCCGTGGTCATACTGTGGTACCTGTAGCCATGGCCATAAGGGTGCCCTGGCCCCACAGCCCCGTCTTGTAGCCAGGGCACGGTGCTGGCGCGGCAGGGACGTGGCAGAGGCACGTCCGCTGCCCTACGGCGTGGCCACCCCATCGCCGTACCACGACCGCACCGCTGCTCCCACAGCCACACCACGTCCCGCCACGGTATGGCCATCCCGCGGCCACGCCGAAGCCACGTCGCTCCTCCCGCAGCCGCCCCCCGGCCGCGCCGTGGCACCGAGGCGGCGGCCCAGGACTCACGCGGAGGTCGGTGACGCGGGCGAAGACGAGGTTGGTGAGGGCCTCGGTGAGGGCCAGGCGGGCGCCAGCGGCCGGGTCCAGTAGACCCTTGATGGGCTGCTCGCCCAGCGCCGTGGCCGCCCCCACCGTGTCGAAGTGGGACAGGGCCACCACGGCCACGTCGGCCAGCGGCGTGTGCAGGGGCCCCACGCACTGCTGCTGGGCCACCAGCCCCGTCACCGAGCGGTCCACCTGCCCCGGGGACAGCGGCGTCAGCGGGGACGGGACGTGGGGTGGGAGGTGGCCACGGGGACGGGGTTGGGACATGTTGGGGACGTGGGTGGGACAGATCCCAGGGGGGACAGGGACATGGGTCAGGACATTTCCCAGGGGGTGGTGTTGACTGGGGGGACACCAAGTGGGACACGTGGGGGACATGGACACGCCGAGAGGAGCATCAGGGACGTGGAGGGGATGGGTGACACGGAAGGTATTGGTGGCACAGAGGAGACTGGGGACACGGAGGGGACCACGGCCATCAGGTCAGCTGGGGACACGGAGGGGATTGAGGACACGGAGGGGACCACGGCCACCAAATGCACTGGGGACCTGGAGGAGGTCGGGGACATGGAATGGACCACGGCCACCAGGCAGGCTGGGCACATGGAGGGGACCATGGCCATCAGGTGGGCTGGGGGCACAAAGGAGACTGGGGACATGGAGGGGATCAAGGACGCTGAGGGGACCACGGCAACCAAATGGGTTGGGGACACGGAGGGGACCATGGCCACCAAATGGGTTGGGGACACGGAGGGGACCATGGCCATCAAATGGGTTGGGGACAGGGAGGGGACCATGGCCACCAAATGGGTTGGGGACACGGAGGGGACCACGGCCAGCAGGGATGTAGGTGCAGGGGGGCCAGGTGGTCCAGCAGGGCCCATGGCCAGGGTTGGGGACATGGGGGGACACGGTGGGACATGGGGGGACACGGCGGGGACCCACGGAGGTACCTTGTTGGTGAGGTAGCGCTTGCTGGCCACGGCCGGGAGCCGCAGGACCCGTTCCAGCGCCTGCCGCACCGTCAGCCCCGGGGGCAGCTTCAGCGGGCGCAGGGTGGGGACCACCCGCTGCAGCACGAACTCCTGCGAGGGTGGGGGGGGCATCACCATGGGGGTCCTCATCCCCGCTGGGGGTCTCCATTCCCAACTGGGAGGTCCCCATCCCCACGGCGGGGGGTCGGCATCATCGTGGTGGTCCCCGCCCCATTGGGTGTCTCCATCCCCAAGTTGGGGGGGTCCCCATTGCTACTGGGGGGGCTCCCCACCACCCCAGGGGTGTCCCCCAGGTCTCAGCCCCTGGGGGGAACATGGCAGGCCCCCCCAGGGGTCCCCTGCCCCCCCGCCACTCCCCCCTCACCTTGCGGGGCATCTTGCCCAGCACCCACTCGAGCTCCAGGTTGACGGGGGTGGGCAGCCCCTCGTGGGACCCCCCCTCGGGCACTGGCGCCTTCAGGTCATCCACCAGCACGATCTGGGGAGTGGGGGGTCAGGGGTGCCAGGGTACCCCCCAAACACCCCCCAGGGTCCTTTCTGGTCCCCGGGGACCCCAGAAGGACCCCAGGGACCCCCCAAAGCTCCCCTTGCCCAACAGGGACCCCCAAAAGCCACTGCTGGGACCCCGCCGCATCCCCCCACCTCGCCAGGGCCCTCCAGGTCCCCGCGTCCTGGTCCCACGGCCCAAGGTGTCCCCATGTCCCCAAGCGTCGCCATGTCCCCCACATCCCTTGTCCCCACGTCCCATGTCTCCATCGCCCCGTGTCCCCCCACCCCCACGGCGCCCTGCTGCCCCCCATGTCCCTGCGTCCCCACGTCCCCACATCTCATGTCCGATGTCCCCGCGGTGTCCCCCCCGTCCCGGCATCACATCCCTATGTCACATGTCCCCAAGTCCTCACATCTTCCAGGTCCCCCTGTCCTCCCCGTCCCCACGGTGTCCCGCCACGTCCCCATCTCCCCGTGTCCCACGTCCCCACATCCCCTGTCCCACATCCCACGTCCCCACGGTGTCCCCCCATGTCCCCATCTCCCCGTGTCCAACATCCCCACATCCCACGTCCCCACCGTGTCCCCCCACGTCCCCGCACCCCTCTCCCTGGGCGGTCCCCCTTACCCGCCCGTCCCCGGTGACGGTCCCCACCACGCTGAGGGGACAGCGCTCGCGGGCGGCCAGTCGCCGCAGCAGCCCCAGCCGGGGCGGCCGGACCAGCAGCGCGTTGGACTCCTGGTACTCGGCGCCCCAGAGCTCCAGCACGCTCAGCGTCGGGTCCCCCAGCTGCCGGCACCCGCGTCACCGCCGCGCCGGGGACGGGGGCGCCGGGGGGACGGGGGGGGGGCACCGGGGGCGCTGAGGGGACAGGGGTCCCGGGGGGCACCAAGGGGGGACAGTGGGTGCCAGGGACACAATGGGGGTGGGGGGCACCCGGGGGGCCCTGTGAGGCCGGCGACACTTGAGGGTCCCCCCAGGGAGGTGGCTGTGGGTGGGGGGGTCCCATGGGAGGGGGGGGGATTCCCATGGTGGGGGTGTCCTGTAGGTGGGGGTGTCCTGTGGGTGGAGGGTCCGTGGATGGGGGCACCCATGGGTGGGAGCGTCCTATGGGCGGAGGTCTCATGGGTGGGGATGTCCCATGGGTGGGGATGTCCCACGGGTGGGGGTCCCACGGGTGGGGGTCCCAGGGGGGTGCCCCAGTACCTGGAAGCGGCTGGCGTAGATAACGGCCCCCGCCGGCTCACTGAGCTCCTTCAGGACGTTCCCTGGGGACAGCGGGGACAGCTGGGGACACCCCCTGGGTGCCCCACGTCCCCCCACATCCCCGTGTCCCCCCACGTCCCTATGACCCCAACGTCGCCCCATGTTCCCGTGTCCCCCCGTGTCCCCAGTAACCCCCCACATCCCCCGGGTCCCCCCATGTCCCCCATGTCCCCGCCACGTCCCTAGGACCGCCGTGTCCCCCCACGTTCCCATGTGCCCCCCGTGCCCCCAGTGACCCCTGCGTCCCCGACGTGTCCCCGGTACCGTTGCCGCCGGCCCCCTGGTCGTGGATGCTGCAGATGGGGTTCCCCTCCCCGCTCTCGATGCACCCCCGCAGCACCCGGTTCATCTTCTGCTCCATCTCGGCGTCCCCCCGCTGCACCGCCCCCAGGTCCCGCTCCTCCGCGTTGTCCCCCTGCACCTGGCGGGGAGGGGGTCACCGGGGAGGGTGGCCGTGGGGACACCCGCTGCGCACCCCAAACCCCCCCCACCCCGGGGACCACCCCCTTACCTGGATGGAGGAGGCGGCGCCCCCTCCCACACCGATGCGGTACACGGGACCCCCCACCTTCACCACCAGCATCCCTGGGGGTGGACACGGGTGAGACCCCCAGACCCCTCGGGGGGGTCTAGGGGTGGATTTGGGGGTCTCAAGGGTGATGGAGAGGGGCCGGGGGGGATTTGGGGGTCCCTGGGGTGACGGGGCGGGGGCTGAGGGAGAGGTTTTGGGGTTTCCTCGGGGGGGCCGGGGTCTCCTGAGGATTTGGGGCTCCCGAGGGGGGCTGTCGTGGGGGGCTCAGTGGGATTTGGGGGTGCTGGGGGTGGGGATCGGGCATCTCGGGGGTGTTTAGGGGTCCCATGGGGGGGCTTGGGGTCCCATGAAGGATTTGGGGGTCCAGAGGGGTGTGGTTCTGGGGGAAATTTGGGGGTCCCATGGGGGGTTGGGGGTCCCAAGGGGGGTGTCAGGGGTCTGGGGGGGGGGTGTGTCTCACCGGGCTCGGGGGGCTCCTTGCGGACGTGGTCGTCCTCGATGGCGCCGATGCCCCCGCTGAACATGATGGGCTTGATCCACTCGCGCCGCTGCCCCCCCGGCAGCACCTGCCCGAAGGAGCGGGCGAAGCCTGGGGACACCCCCAGCGTCACCCCCAAACGTCCCAGAGGTCCCCAAAGCCAAGGAGGTCTTCGGGTGTCACCCAGAGGGTCCCCAGATGCCCCAGAGGTCCCCAGGGCAGCGCGGTGCCCCCACGAGGCTCCCCGAGGCCATGGAGGTCTTTGGGTGTCACGGGAAGACCCACGAATGACCTCGGGGACCCCAAGGCCGTAGGGGGTCCCCAAGCGTCCCCAAGACCACAGAGGTCTCGGAGCATCCTTGAAGGGTCCCTGAATGTCCCCAAGGGTCCCCCAGTGTCCCAGGGTGTCCCCAAGACCGTGGAGATCTCTGAGAGTCATGGGAAGGTGCTCAGAGTCCTGGGGGTTCCCAAAGGTCCTCAAGACCACGGAGGACTTTGAACATCCCCAGATGTCCCCAGGGGTCTCCAAATGTCCCCGGAGGGTCTCCAGATATCCCCAGGGTGTCCCCAAGTGTCCCCGGGGGTCTCCAAGTGTCCCCAAAGGGTCCCCAGATGTCCCCTGGGTGTCCCCAAATGTCCCCAGAAGGTCCCCAGATGTCTCCAGGGGGTCTCCAAGTGTCCCCAGAAGGTCTCCAGATGTCTCCAGGGGTTGCCCAGATGTCCCAGGGTGTCCCCGGGTGTCCGGGGGGGGGTTCCCACTCACCGGCCAACACGGGCTCCCCGAATTTGTTGCCGTAGTCGCTGGCACCGTCGCTGGCCCCGATGGCGATTTCCAGGGGCCGGGCAAAGGACTGGGGGTAGGGCTGCGCCCCGTCCTCCCAGGGCAGCTCGTAGCCTGCGGGGGCGGGAGGGACACGCCTGGGTCCCCCCTCGGCCGGAGGGGAGCTGGGAGGGGTCCCAGGGGTGGGGGGACCCCGCGTTTGGGGGCAACTGGGGGAGTTGTGGAGGGGGTTGGTGAGATTTTGGGGGGTTCTAGGGGTGTCTGGGGGGGTGTAAGGGATTGGGGGGATTGAGGGGGGGGGATCCCTGGGGCATTGGGGGTCCTGGGGAGTTTTTTGGGGGGGGGTCTGGGGGGGCTCTGGTAGTCTCTGGGGGGTTTTAGGGGTTCCCAGAGGGGTTTTGGGGGGGTCCCAGGGAGGATCTGAGGGGTCCCAGAGGGGGTTGGGTGGTCCCAGGGCGGGCTGGGGGGTCCCAGCGGGGGTTGGGTGGTCTCAGGGGGGGTTGGGGGTCCCAGGGGGGGTTGGGTGGTCTCAGGGGGGGTTGGGGGTCCCAGGGGGGTTTGGGTGGTCCCAGGGAGGATTTGCTGAGTCGCTGGGTGGGGCTGGGGGTCCCCGGGGTGTTCCAGGGGTCACCAGGGGGTTGGGGCTCCCCAGGATGTTCTGGGGTCCCTGGGGCATTCCGGGGGTCCCGGGCCCCCCGGGGCGCGGCGGCGCTCACCGGGGATGAGCAGGTTGCCGAAGCTGTACCCGGCGGTGCCGGCGATGACGTGAGCCCCGCGGCCAGTGCACTGGACGTCCCGGATCCGTCCCCCCGTCCCCGTGGTGGCCCCGCTGAAGGGGGCCACAGCTGGGGGGTGGGGACGGGTTAGGTCGCGCCCCCCTCCCCCGGCCAGGCCCACCCCTCCCCAGCCCTGCGCGGGCCCCCCTGACCGGTGGGGAAGTTGTGGGTCTCGGCGGTGAAGATGACGTGGCGGATGCTCGTGCGCTTCTCGAAGGGGCTGGGGGCGGCCGGGTCACGCGGCCACAGCGACGTCACCGGGACCCCCCGGATGGCGCTGGGGGACAAGGGACACTTCACCACCCCCGGCCGGCGCCCGCGGTGGGGCCACGCGGCAGCGCACGAGCAGCCACGGGTGGTGGGGTCCTCCCAACCTCCGCGTGGTGGTCACCCGTGGCGGATGGAAGCCATCGTCACCCGGGGCTGATGGGACCCTCCAACCTCCACGCCACGGTCACCCAAGTGACGGGACTGCTCGACCCCGAAGCCATCATCACTCATGGATGACGGGGATCTCCAACCTCCACGCCACGGTCACCCATGGCCACAGCCACCCCAGGGACCCCCCAGGTGCCCCCCCAGGCCCCACCTGCTGTTGTCGGAGAACTTGATGACGTTGTTGGGGTTGCTGGAGCTCTGGGTTCCCATGATGCTCTGGAAGAGCGACTGCGGCTTCTCCTGCCCGTCCACCAACAGCCGCCCCTTGAAGAACCAGTGGCGGCTGTGCTCACTGAGGACACGGGGACACGGTCACGGGGGCAGTGACATCGGGGTGACGCGGTCATGGGGGTGGCATCAGTGGGGGACACAGGGATGATGATCATGGAGGTGGCATCAGTGGGGGACACGGGGACATGGTCATCAAGGTGGCATCAGTGGAGGACATGGGGATGTGGTCATGGGAGGTGGCATCAGTGGGGGACAGAGGGACATGGGGGTGTCATCGGTGGGGGACATGGGGACATGGACATGGTGGTGGCATCAACGGAGGACACTGGGAGGGCATCCTCAGGGGACACAGGGATGGGGACACGCTGGAGTGACACGGAGGGACACTGTGGGGACACACGAGGTGGGGGGGTCACATGGCAGGGCTGGGGGTCCCCGGGGGGATTTGGGTGGGGGGGAGCCCCAAGGGGTGGGACAGCGGGGCCCGGGGGATTCTGGGGTGTCCCAGGGGAGTGGAGAAGGGTTGAGGGGGGTCAGTGGGGGGTTGGGGGTCTGGAGGTGGGTCGGGGTGGTTGGGGGGTCCCGGGGGGGCTGTGGGGGGTCAATGGGGGTTGGGGGGTCCCAGGGGGGCCGTGGGGGGTCAGTGGGGGTTGGGGGGTCCCAGGGGGGCTGTGGGGAGTCAGTGGGGGTAGGGGGTCTGGAGGTGGGTCGGGGTGGTTGGGGGGTCCCAGAGGGGCTGTGGGGGGTCAGTGGGGGTCGGGGGGTCCCAGAGGGGCCGTGGGGGGTCAGTGGGGGTTGGAGGGTCCCAGGGGGGCCGTGGGGGGTCAGTGGGGGTTGGAGGGTCCCAGTGGGGCCGTGGGGGGTCAGTGGGGGTTGGGGGGTCCCAGAGGGGCTGTGGGGGGTCAGTGGGGGTAGGGGGTCTGGAGGTGGGTCGGGGTGGTTGGGGGGTCCCAGAGGGGCTGTGGGGCGTCAGTGGGGGTCGGGGGGTCCCAGAGGGGCTGTGGGGGGTCAGTGGGGGTTGGAGGGTCCCAGTGGGGCCGGGGGGGGTCAGTGGGGGTCAGGGGGTCCCGGGGGGTGACCTGTTGGACTGGGCCAGGTCGAAGCACTCCACCGAGGTGGGGTTGCGGCCGGCGGCGCGGAAGAGGCGGGTGTAGTACTGCACGTCCCAGGGGTCGAAGGCCAGGCCTGGGAGGGGGACGCCGCTGTCCCCGACTGTCCCCAGGGGTCCCCAGGGACACCCCCACACCCCCCCTGCCCGCAACCGAGTCCCCTCAGGGCCCCTGACCCCAACCCAGCCGGTGGCCTCCAGGGCCTCGGGGCCACCCGATGGCCTCGGGACACTTTGTACCCGAGTGTCCCCGTGTCAACACGTCCCCTCGCCACGTGTCCTCGTGTCCTCGTGTCCTCACCTCCCCTTGTCCCCTTGTCCCCATGTCCCATGTTCTCCACGTCTTCATGTCCCCTTGTCCCCAAGCAGCTCCGCGTCCCCCCATGTCCCCCCCAAGTCCCCCCATGTCCCCACATGTCCCCCCCATGTCCCCCCAAGTCCCCCCATGTCCCCCCCAAGTCCCCCCATGTCCCCACGTCCCCCCACATCCCCCCGTGTCCCCCCTCGCGCCCCCGTCCCCTCACCCAGCTCGCGATCCGCCTGCTCCAGGGCCTGGCTGCCGCCCCCCAGGACGTCGATGGTGGTGACGGGGACGGGGCGCACGGGGACCTCGAAGGTGACCAATGGCTCCGGGTAGAGCTGCTCCGTCATGGGGTCCCGCAGCGCCCGGCCCAGGCGCTCGGCGGCCCCCGCCGGGGGCTGCCCCTCGAACTGGGGGGGCGGAGATGGGGGACACCGCGTCACCCCCCTGGCCCGGAGGGGACCCCCGCGGGGACACCGGGACCCCCAGGACCCCCAGGACCCTGGGGACAGGCAGGGGTGGAGGGGACGCCTGGGGTCACTGGGACCCCCGGGACAGCCAGGGACCCCCAGGGACAGGGGAACACTGGGACCACCAGGACAGGGGGACACCGGGACCCCAGGGACAGCCGGGGGTGGAGGGGACCACCGGGGACAGTGGGACCCCCAGGGACATTGGATCCTGGGGACAGCTGGGGACAGGAGGACCCTTGGGGACACCAGGACCCCCGGGGACCCCGGGACAACATGACCCTCATGGGCAGGGGGATCCCGGGACCCCCAGGACAGCTGGCGACAGGGGACCCCTGGGGACACGTCCCCCAATGCCACATGCCCCCCCAGTGCCCCCCGTGTCCCCAAAGACCCCTATGTCCCCAGTGCCCCCCCAACCCCAATACCCTGCTGCCCCCCCCCGACCTCATGACCCCAGTGTCCCCCAGACCCCCCCCACGTCCCCAGTGACCCCGGTGTCACCCCATGTCCCCAGTGACCCCCAGCCCCGATGTCCCCATATCCTCCCCATCCCCCCAGTGCCCCCCTATCCCCCCTGCCCCCACCCCGGCCCCGGTGTCCCCCGCGTTGTCCCCGGGTCCCACCTGCAGCAGGAGGCGCCGGGATCTCTCCAGGCGCCGGACGGGGCCCAGCCCGGCCGCCCGGCACAGGGACACGGCGTTGGTGGAGTCGGCCGTGGAGACCCCCAGCCTGTGGCACCCGCAGCACCCGTGGGACCCCTGGCACCCGTGGGACCCCCAGCACCCACAGCATCCCTGGGGACCCCTTCACCAGGCGCCCGCAGCACCCATGGGACCCCCAGCACCCACAGCGTCCCTGGGGACCCCTCCACCAGGCACCCACAGCACCCGTGGAGACCCCCAGCCTGCGTCACCCACAGCACCCGTGGGACCCCCGGCACCCGCGGGACCCCCAGCACACACAGCATCCCTGGCGACCCCTTCACCAGGCACCCGCAGCACCCGTGGAGACCCCCAGCACCCGCGGGACCCCCAGCACCCACAGCATCCCTGGCGACCCCTTCACCAGGCACCCGCAGCACCCGTGGAGACCCCCGGCACCCGTGGGACCCCCAGCACCCACAGCATCCCTGGGGACCCCTTCACCAGGCGCCCGCAGCACCCATGGAGACCCCCGGCACCCGTGGGACCCCCAGCACCCACAGCATCCCTGGGGACCCCTCCACCAGGCACCCGCAGCACCCGCGGGACCCCCCCAGCACTAATGGGACCCCTCGCTGGGCACCCACTGGCACCCCCAGGACCCACCAGGCACCCATGGGATCCCCCGTGGGACCACCCCCAGCACCCCCGAGACCCCCCGCAGCACCCCCCGTCCCCCCCGTACCTGGGCCCGATCTCCAGCAGCAGGTGGGGGCCGTGGGGGCGCAGGAAGCTTTCGGGGGCCACCTCCTCCCCCTCCCCCAGGGGGGACCCCAGGAGCCAGCGCAGGATCCGGCCCTGCTCCGCGTCGGGGGGGGCCTCCCCTGCGCACCCCCGCGCTGGGACCCCCTTGGCCACACCCCAAAACGCCCCCAGCCCCCCCCGACACCCCCAACACCCAGCATGCCCCCCCACTGCCCCCCCCAGATCATCCCCAGCGCCCCCCGACACCCCCAACACCCTCCACTGCCCCCCCCCACCCCCCGTGACCCCCCAAACCCCCCGGCAGCCCCCGACTGCCCCAGACCGCCGTGTCCCCCCGTGTCCCCCCACGTCCCCATCCCCCCCCATGACCCCTCATGTCCCCCCATGACCCCTCATGTCCCCCCCCCCGTCCCCCGTGTCCCCCCCGTACCGTCCCAGGCCAGGTAGTAGCAGAGCTCGCAGGTGACAGCGGTGACCCCCGGCTCCACGGCTCGGGCCACCCGCAGCGGAGACCCCAGCCCCAGCCCCGAGGGTCCCCCCTCGGACCCCCCCCCCGGCACCCCCCACCCGCTCGGGGGGGCCAGGTCGCACGTAGAACCGCAGCACCTGCATCTGGGGGGGCGGCGAGAGGGTCAGGGGGGACCCCCGAGCCTGGGGAACCCCCCCCAGGGACCCCCCCCAAACCTGGGACACCACCAGGGACCCCCGAGCCTAGGGAACCCTCCCAGGGACCCCCCCCAAACCTGGGACACCCCCAGGGACCCCCGAAACGGGGGAACCCCTCGCAGCACCCCCAAATCGGGGACCCCCAAAAAGAGGACCCTCCCCCCGGGACCCCCAACCCCCCAGGGACCCCCAAAGCCTCAGGGACCCCCCCAGGAACCCCCAACCCCCCCAGGGACCCCCAAAGCCTCAGGGACCATTAGGGACCCCCGACCCCCCCGGGACCCCCCCGAAACCTCGGGGTCCATCCCGGGGACCCCCGACCCCTCAGCGACCCCCGGGGACCCCCAATGCCCCCGGGATGCTCCAAACCCCCCCAGACCCCCCCTCCTCCCCAGGACCACCCCCCCCCCCCCCCCGTCACTGACGGGGTTCCCGCTCGTGACGTCACGAGGGGGGTTTCCCCGCACCACGTGCACCCCACGCGGGACACCTCCCCCCCCCACAAACCCCGCCATGCCGCGCGCGCGACATCCCCCCCCCCAGGGTTCCCCCACGCTACGTCACGTCACGTCACGCGTGACACCCCCCCCACACCCCCCGCCCTCCCCGTACCGCGCGCCGCTCCGCAGCCTCTGCGCGCGCCGCCGACGCGGGACCCGCCACCAGACCGGGGGGGGCGGGGTCGGGGGGGGGAGGCGGGGCCCCCGTGAACCCGCCCCTCCCCCACGCGCACCCATCACCCAGCAGGGACCGGGGGGGAGCCCATCCCCCCTCCCCCCACCCCCCCACGCGTCACCCAACCAGGTGAGGCCCCCGGTGCCCCTCCCCCACCCGGAGGGACCCAGGTGTCCGGGGTGGGGGAGGGGAGGGGACACCCATGGGGGTGTCGGGGGGACGGGGGGGGGGGGGGAGCGGGGGTCCTGACCCCACCCCCCACCCCGTTACTTCCTCAGTGGGGGAGGGGCGCCGCAAAGGCTTCTGGGTATGGGCGCCCCTCCCCCTCATGCCACCCCCCAGCACCCCCAAGGCCGGCGCCGACCCCGTGACCCCCGGGGGGGGGGGCGGGGGGGGCACCGGGCCAGGGGGTGGGGGTGGGGGGGCGTGGAAGGTCACGGGTGACATCAGGGGTGACGTCACGGGTGACGTCAGGTGGCCTTGGAGCTGGCCTGTGGCCCCAGGGGAACCCCCCGGGACCCCCCGGGACCCCCCCGCACCCCTCCGGGGGAGGGGGCGTCCGGGTGCCCCATCGCACCCCCGGGGGGGGTCCCGGCCGTCCCGGTCCCCCCAACCCCCACCTTCCACCGCCACGGCGGCCCCGCCCCCCCACCGCCTGGGGGCGGGGCTATGGGCGGGGCTATGCAAATCGCCCGGGGCGGGCGGGGCCGCCGGCGCATGCGCAGAGTGCCCGGAGGAGCCGGAGCGGGGGGGGGGGGGGGGGGGGGGTCCCTTGTTCCCACGCTCAGTCCCAAGGCACGCAGGGGTGGGGGAGGAGCCACGTTTATTCCCCGTGTCCCCCCAGCTCATGGTGTGGGGCCGGGGGACACGGGGGGACACGGGGGGGTCGTGGCTCAGGGGCTGCTGGGGAAACTGAGGCAGCCCTGGGGCAGATGGGGACAATGATGGAGGCGGGGGATGAGGGGGTTGGGGACACCTCGGGGAGCTTGGAGATGGTCCATGGCCACAGGTCAAGGGTCAGCTGGGGTGGGGGTGGGGGGACACGCTGGGGATGTGACGATGGGATGGGGGGGGGGTGTCTTGGAGACGTTGGGGGCACACCCGGGGGTCTAAGGACGTTGAGGACCCGTTGGTGGCTGGGGACAGGCTGGGGGGGCTGGGATGGGGTGGTTGGGGCCACCGTGGGGAGGGTCGAGGATGGTCCAAGGGGGCTGGGGACAATTCGGGGGGATTGGGGATGGTCCGAGAAGGTTGGAGACCCCCCGGGGAGGGCTGGGGACATCGGGAGGGGTCAGATGGAGACGCTCTCCATGACGCAGGCGGGGTCCAGGTAGGGGTAGGGCAGCGCCAGCCCCTCGTTGTGTCGCCGGATGCGCTGGGAGATGGTGGCCAAGCGGTGCCGGAAGGCGGCCAAGAGCCGCCGTGGGGCGGCCCCGGTGAGGAGCTCCTCGGAGCGGGAGCCCAGCGGGCGCTGGGGGCCGAGGAGGTGTCAGAGGGACCCGGGCACATGGGGCCCTTGGGGGTCATGGGGCGCCCAACCACTGCTGGGGGTGGTGGGGTGCCCGCCCGGTCACCCGGGTCCCCTTGGGGGTCATGGGGTGCCCACCCGGTCACCCGGGTCCCCTTGGGGGTCATGGGGTGCCCAACCACTGCTAGGGGTGGTGGGGTGCCCACCCGGTCACCCGGGTCCCCATGGGGGTCATGGGGTGCCCACCCGGTCACCCGGGTCCCCATGGGGGTCATGGGGTGCCCAACCACTGTTAGGGGTGGTGGGGTGCCCACCCGGTCAGCTGGGTCGCAACGGGGGTCATGGGGTGCCCACCCGGTCACCCAGGTCCCCTTGGGGGTCATGGGGTGCCCAACCACTGTTAGGGGTGGTGGGGTGCCCACCCGGTCAGCTGGGTCGCAACGGGGGTCATGGGGTGCCCACCCGGTCACCCGGGTCCCCTTGGGGGTCATGGGGCGCCCAACCACTGCTGGGGGTGGTGGGGTGCCCGCCCGGTCACCCAGGTCCCCATGGGGGTCATGGGGTGCCCAACCACTGCTGGGGGTGGTGGGGTGCCCACCCGGGTACCCGGGTCCCCTTGGGGGTCATGGGGTGCCCACCCGGTCACCCAGGTCCTCATGGGGGTCATGGGGTGCCCACCCGGTCACCCGGGTCCTCATGGGGGTCATGGGGTGCCCACCCGGTCAGCTGGGTCCCCATGGGGGTCATGGGGTGCCCACCCGGTCACCCGGGTCCTCATGGGGGTCATGGGGTGCCCACCCGGTCAGCTGGGTCCCCATGGGGGTCATGGGGCGCCCAACCACTGCTGGGGGTGGTGGGGTGCCCGCCCGGTCACCCGGGTCCCCATGGGGGTCATGGGGTGCCCAACCACTGCTAGGGGTGGTGGGGTGCCCACCCGGTCAGCTGGGTCCCCATGGGGGTCATGGGGTGCCCACCCAGCCAACTGGGTCCCCCCTCACCGGGTCTCCCCCCTCGTAGCTGACGACGCTGAGCAGGGCCAGGAGGGCGCCGGTGGCCTCGGGGGACGGGAGGGTGCCCAGCAGCAGCTCGGCGGTGGCCTCGTCCTTGCGCCGCGGTGGCGGCCGCTGCAGCGTCCCCGGCGTGTTGGGCATCCAGGCGGCGTAGTCGTACTGGGGGATGGGGGGCGCGGGGGCGTCAGGGGAGGGGACCCGGGTGGCGGGGCTCCACAACCTCCTCCGGGGTCACCTGGGTCTCACCAGGACCACCTGGGGGTCCGGCACATCGCTAGGTGTCCTGTGGCCACCAGAGTGGCTCCGTGGCCACCTCGGAGCCCCACGTGGGTGTTTGGGTCTCTCCGCCCGCTGCGCGTCCCCACATCCCCCCAGGTGCCACCAAGGAGGCTCCATGGCCACCTCTGAGCCCTGCGTGGGTGTTTGGGTCTCTACACCCCACCCCGTGTCCCCTGTGTCCCCGCACCCCCCAAAAGGTGCCACCTGGCCACTGTTGACGGCCGCGTGCCGGGCAGAGCAGCAGAAGATGATCATGGTGACGAACTTCACCAGCTCGGGGCGGGTGCGGAGCTTCGAGGGGAAGCCTACGAGGGGACAGCGATGAGGTCAGCGATGACCTCACCTGCAGCGGGCAGACCCCACCACTGCCCCACACATGGTCCCCCACCAACCCGCCACCTGGCACGGGCAGGGCGTGACCGGGGCCATCACATGCTCAGCTCATGGTGTGACCATGACCATGACCATGACCATCCCATGTCTTGACCATGACCATGACTATGACCATGACCATGACCATGACCATGACCATGACCATCCCATGTCTTGACCATGACCATGACCATGACCATCCCATGTCTGGACCGTGACCATGACTGTGGCCATGATCATGCTTATGCCATGCCACCAGTCTGGCTATGACCACGGCCATGACCATGACCCAGCCATCACCATGACCATGATGGTGGCCATGACTGTGGTGTGAGACCTTGGCCATGGCCGTAACAGTGATTGTGGTCACAGCCACGACTGTGGCATGACCATGGCCAACACCATAGGCATGACCATGGCTGTCACCATCCCTGCAGTGTGACCATGGCCACAATGTGGCCATGCCCATGACCATGATGTGACCCTGACCACAACAATGAGGTGACCATGACCACGACCATCATCATGACCATTTCTGTGGTGTGCCCATGATGTTGGCCATGATGGTCACCATCACCATACATGATCATCACCATGATGTGACCATGGCCATGGCCATGACCATCACCAGGTCCCCACCTGACTTCTCGTTGCCCAGGACGGCATAGGTGAAGATCTCGCCCACCCAATCCTGGAGCTCGTAGTCCTTGGCCACATCACTGTCCTCGGGGTAGTAGAGAGCCACGATCCCCTCCACTAAGCTGGGCCACCACAGGGACACTGGTGAGGCATCTGGTCTGGCCCCATCCCCATGTCCCCAACCCCAATGTCCCCATCCCCATGTCCCCAGCCCCAATGTCCCCATCTCCATGTCCCCATCTTCACTGTCCCCAACATCCCCATCATCTCCATCTCCATCCCCCCATCACATCCCCGTCTTCATCACTCCCGTCTCCATGTCCCCACCTCCCTTATCCACGTCCCTAATGGCCCCAACGCCACGGCCCCACCCCACGTCCCATCCCCATGGCCCCATCTCCCTTGTCTCCATCACTGGATCTCGTCCCCACGTCCCCATGTCCCCATGCCCACATCCCCATCCCCATGTCCCTACCCCTACACCCCACCCTGCTGTCCCCATGCCCACGTCCCCGCCGTCACGTTCCCTTCCCCACGCCCCGTCCCCAGGTCCCACCCCCCCACCTCTCGATGGCCCCCCAGATCTCCAGGGCGTCATCGCGGTAGTGGTAGTTGGGGATGTCGGTGACCCCGCGGTCCTCCAGGTCATCGGGGACACACAGCTCCCGGTAGGTCAGTGCCGCTGTCCCCCGGGCCACCAGCTCCAGTGTCCCCTCCCGCCCCACAGCTGTGGCCTGGGGATGCCACCACTCCTCAGTACCCCCCATCCTTGCCCCCCACCATCCATCCCAGGGGGACCCAGGTGACACCAGGAGGAGACCCAGGTGTCCGGGTGCCACCAAGCAGAGACCCAGGGGTCGAGGTGCCACCAAGGAGGGACCCAGCATCCAGGTGCCACCAGGAGGGGACCCAGGGTTGCGACTGACCTGGTCGATGATGCCCCCAGGGTTGAGCAGCGTCTCGCGGGCCAAAATGTTGATGTGGAAGGTGAAGCGACAGTGGGGGAGCAGGAGCTGGGGGACAGGGGGACATGTGGGTGACGGGGACATGGGACATGGGGACAGGGGGACATGTGGGTGACGGGGACATGGGGACAGGGGGACATGTGGGTGACGGGGACATGGGACATGGGGACAGGGGGACATGTGGGTGATGGGGACATGGGACATGGGACATGGGGACAGGGGGACATGTGGGTGATGGGGACATGGGACATGGGGACAGGGGGACATGTGGGTGACGGGGACATGGGACATGGGGACAGGGGGACATGTGGGTGACGGGGACATGGGACATGGGGACAGGGGGACATGTGGGTGATGGGGACGTGGGACATGGGGACAGGGGGACATGTGGGTGATGGGGACGTGGGACATGGGGACAGGGGGACATGTGGGTGATGGGGAGATGGGACATGGGACATGGGGACAGGGGGGCATGTGGGTGATGGGGACGTGGGACATGGGGACAGGGGGACATGTGGGTGATGGGGACATGGGACATGGGGACAGGGGGACATGTGGGTGATGGGGACATGGGACATGGGGACAGGGGGACAGGGGGGCATGTGGGTGATGGGGACGTGGGACATGGGGACAGGGGGACATGTGGGTGATGGGGACATGGGACATGGGACATGGGGACAGGGGGACATGTGGGTGATGGGGACGTGGGACATGGGGACAGGGGGGACATGTGGGTGATGGGGACGTGGGACATGGGGACAGGGGGACATGTGGGTGACGGGGACATGGGACGTGGGGACAGGGGGACATGTGGGTGATGGGGACATGGGACATGGGACAGGGGGACAGGGGGACATGTGGGTGATGGGGACATGGGACATGGGACATGGGGACAGGGGGACATGTGGGTGATGGGGACGTGGGACGTGGGGACAGGGGGACATGTGGGTGACGGGGACATGGGACGTGGGGACAGGGGGACATGTGGGTGATGGGGACGTGGGACATGGGGACAGGGGGACATGTGGGTGATGGGGAGATGGGACATGGGACATGGGGACAGGGGGGCATGTGGGTGATGGGGACGTGGGACATGGGGACAGGGGGACATGTGGGTGATGGGGACATGGGACATGGGACATGGGGACAGGGGGACATGTGGGTGATGGGGACGTGGGACATGGGGACAGGGGGACATGTGGGTGACGGGGACATGGGACGTGGGGACAGGGGGACATGTGGGTGATGGGGACATGGGACATGGGACAGGGGGACAGGGGGACATGTGGGTGATGGGGACATGGGACATGGGACATGGGGACAGGGGGACATGTGGGTGATGGGGACGTGGGACGTGGGGACAGGGGGACATGTGGGTGATGGGGGACATGGGACATGGGACATGGGACAGGGGGACATGTGGGTGATGGGGACATGGGACGTGGGGACAGGGGGACATGTGGGTGATGGGGACGTGGGACATGGGGACAGGGGGACATGTGGGTGATGGGGAGATGGGACATGGGACATGGGGACAGGGGGGCGCGGGTCCTGGGGCACCTGGTGGACGGGGTGGCAGGCGGGCAGCCGGTGGGTGGCCAGGGCGAAGGCCTCGCCCAGGAAGTGGCTCTGCAGCAGGTGGGTGACCATCTCGTGCAGCTGGAAGTGGGCGCCCCGCACCCACAGCTTGGCCAGCGCCCACCCCCACGGCCCGTCCCCCGGCACAAAGATGGGGGCGTTGGGGCCGGGCTGCTGGGACAGCTGGGGGGACAGCGGGGTCACTGGGGACAGGGGGACACAGGGGTGGGGGGACAAGGGGACACCGAGGGGACGTGGGGGATGTGGGGATGAAGGGGCACCATGGGGACAGGGGGGACGCATGGGGACCAGGGTGACATGGGGGGATGTGGGGACAAGGGGGTACCTTGGGGACGTGGGGGATGTGGGGATGAAGGGACACCACGGGGACAGGGGGATGCATGGGGACATGGGGACATGGGGACATGGGGATGTGGAGGGACATGGGAACAGGGGAACACCATGGGGACACCATGGGGACCACGGAACACGGGGGAACTTGGGGGCAAGGGGACACCGTGGGGGCAAGGGGACACCGTGGGGACATAGACATGTTGGCACAAGGGAGACATGGGGACATGGGGACCAGGAGGACATGGGGACGTGGGGACCAGGAGGACATGGGGACGTGGGGACCGGGGGGACATGGGGACGTGGGGACCGGGGGGACATGGGGACATGGCACAGGGGGATATGAGGACAGGGGATATGGGGATGTGGGGACAGGGGGACAAGGGGACACCATGGGGACACCATGGGGACACCATGGGGACATGGAGACACATGAGGCCACACGGCGACATGAGCACAAGGGGAGATGGGAATATGGGCCATGGGGATGTGGGGGGACAGGGGGGACAGGGGGACATGGGGACATGGGGACACGGGGACGGGGGTCCCACCTGGATGGCGATGGGCAGCAGCTGCCCACGGGGGCTGAGCCAGAGCAGGCAGAGGGGGGCGGCCAGGAACTGGGGGTCCCCCCCGATGCGCCCCGTGGGGACCCCCTCCAGCAGCGCGTAGTCGGCCAAGAAGATGGTCCCTTTCTGGGGGGGGGGGACGAGGCGGGGGTCAGCCCGGACACCCCCACCCCACCCAGACATCTGGGTGCCTGGGACCCCCACCCTGGTCCCTGGGGTCCCCCCTCCCCAGAGACCGGGGTGCCTCCAAACTTTGGGGTCCCTCAGATCCTTGGGTGTCTGGGACCCCCCACCCTGTCCTGGACACTTGGGACCCCCCAAACCCCGGGGTCCCCAGGACCCCTGGGACCCCCCACCCCCATCCAGAAGCCTGGCACCCCCCAAACCCTGGGGTCCCCAGGACCCCCGGGACCCCCCCCCTCCATCCAGATGCCTGGCACCCCCCAAACCCTGGGGTCCCCAGGACCCCTGGGACCCCCCACCCCCATCCAGATGCCTGGCACCCCCCAAACCCTGGGGTCCCCCGGACCCCCAGCCCTCCCCGCACACCGCTGGGTGGGGGGTCCCTCACCTCCATCTCGGGCTGGAGGCCGGTGGCGGGTCCCAGGCTGGGGGCCACCATGGAGGGGGTGACGGGGAAGTTGGGGGGCAGGCGGGCGCAGCGGCGCAGCAGGACGGGGTTCACCCCGCTCAGGAACTGCTCCCCGAAGAAGGCGTCGTCCCGCCAGTGCCGCACCACGTACTCTGCGGGGGGCGCCCGGGGCTGGCACCGGCACCCCCGGACCCCCCTGGGACACCGGGGATGCCCCCACCCCAAAGCCCCCCTGCCCACACGCCTGGGACCCCTGGGACCCCCACCCCAACCCCTGGGAGCCCCTCTACCCAGACGGGGGGTCCCATGGGTGCCAGGGTCCGGACACCCGGGTGTCCCCCCCCAGTCCCAACCCCTGGGTCTCCCCATTCCCAGATTTTGGGGTCGTCCCCCCGTGTGGACACTGGGGTCACTGGGGAGCCCTGAGTGGGTGCTGCCACCCAGGCACGGGGTCCCACGGGTGCTGGGGTCCCAGGGGGGCCAGAGCCCTGATGCCGGGGTCCCCCCGGGTGGGGAAGGGGCACCCACCGCTGATGGGGGTCCCGGGTGCCCCCAGCACCTCCTGAATGTCCTCAAAGCTTCGCCAGGAGCCACCAGTGCGAAGTCCCCGGAGCGTCACCCGGACCTGGCTGGGGACAGGGGATGGGGGGACATGAGGACATCATGGGGACACCATGGGGACACCATGGGGACGTGGGGGACATGGAGATACTCTGGAGACACCATGGGGACACCGTGGGGACGTGGGGGACATGGAGATACTCTGGGGACACCATGGGGACACCGTGGGGACGTGGGGGACATGGAGATACTCTGGGGACACCATGGGGACACCATGGGATGTGGGGACATGGAAATACTCTGGGGACACCATGGGGACACCGTGGGGACGTGGGGGACATGGAGATACTCTGGGGACACCATGGGGACACCGTGGGGATGTGGGGACACCATGGGGACATGGAGGGCACATGGGCGATGGGACACGGGGACACACACGTGGGATGTGGCTGGGGACAGGCAGGGACGGAGCGAGGTGGTGGCCGGGTCACTGGGGGACACGGGGGGCAGGTGACGGTGACACTGACGCGGCAGCGGCGCGGGCGGCGATGCTGGCCCGGTGTCCCAGGGGAAAGGCCAGGCTGGGGGACAACTGCCCGGGGGGGGACACCGGGGCGGGGGACGGCGCTGACGGTGGTGGCAGCGGTGACGGTGACGGTGACGGTGACGGTGACGGTGACGGTGGTGATGGCGACGGTGACGGTGGTGATGGCGACGGTGGCGGCGGTGCCAGGGGCGCGGGCCAGGGGCACAGAGCCGGGGGCAGCGCCCGCAGCCGCCAGGGCCACCCTGGGGCGTAGGGTGCCCACCTTGGGGGTGGGACAGGGGTGCCAGTGCTCCCAGTAACCTCCCAGTACTCCAAACAACATCCCAGTGCCTCCCAGTAACCCCCAGCACTCCCATGAACCTCCAGTGTCTCCCAGTCCTCCCAGTCCCCTCCCAGTCCCTTCCCAGTCCCATCCCAGTCCCCTCCCAGTCCCTTCCCAGTCCCATCCCAGTCCTCCCAGTCCCCTCCCAGTCCCTTCCCAGTCCCATCCCAGTCCCCTCCCAGTCCCATCCCAGTCCCATCCCAGCCCCATCCCAGTCCCTTCCCAGTCCCTTCCCAGTCCCTTCCCAGTCCCATCCCAGTCCTCCCAGTCCCCTCCCAGTCCCTTCCCAGTCCCTTCCCAGTCCCCTCCCAGTGCTCCCAGTCCCTTCCCAGTCCCATCCCAGTCCTCCCAGTCCCCTCCCAGTCCCTTCCCAGTCCCTTCCCAGTCCCCTCCCAGTGCTCCCAGTCCCTTCCCAGTCCCTTCCCAGTCCCCTCCCAGTGCTCCCAGTCCATACTGGAAGGCCTCCTGGCGCTCCTTCCGCTCCTCCTGGCGCTGCTGCATCAGCTGCGGCTCCCAGGCGGCCCCACGCGGTGTCCGGGCTGGGGACACGGGGGTCACGGGGGTCACGGGGGTCACGGGGGTCACGGGGGACATGGGGACACAGGACACAGCTCCTCCCAGTGCTCCCCACTCCCCACATGGGCGTCACGGCAGGTGCTGGGGGTCACAGATGTCCCCTTGTCCCCATGGTGTCCCCATGGTGTCCCCATGGTGGTTTCATGTGTCCCCATGGCGGCCCCATGGTGGCCCCATGTCCTCATGTCCCCATGCGGCTTGTCCCTGTGTCCCCGTGTCCCCGTGTGTCCCCATGTGTCCCCACGTCTCCATGGTGGCCCCATGTCCTCATGTCCCCATGCGGCTTGTCCCTTTGTCCCCGTGTCCCCGTGTGTCCCCATGTGTCCCCACGTCCTCACGTCTCCATGGTGGCCCCATGTCCTCATGTCCCCATGCGGCTTGTCCCCTTGTCCCCATGTGTCCCCACGTGTCCCCATGTCCTCATGTCTCCATGGTGGCCCCATGTCCTCATGTCCCCATGCGGCTTGTCCCCATGTCCCCGTGTGTCCCCATGTGTCCCCACGTCCTCACGTCTCCATGGTGGCCCCATGAGGCCCCATGTGGCTCCATGTCCCCATGGTGGTCCCATGGCGTCCTCATGTCCCCATGGCACCCCATGGTGTCCCCAGGTGTCCCCACACCCCCACGTCCCCCCACACCCCCATGGTGTCCCCACGGTGTCCCCATACCGGTGGCCTCCCGCAGCTCCAGGCAGCCGCTCTCCAGCCAGCGGTGACAGGGGAAGGTGGCCCTGGGGGCGTCCCCATCGTCCCCGTCCTCGTCACCGTCACCCCCTGCGTCGCGCCCGTCCCCCGCCAGGGGCCCGGTGACGGTGACGCGGGCGCAGAACCAGCGGTCGGGGACCAGGGACACCAGTGGCTCCTTCCACAGCCGCAGCAGCAGGAGCGTTCCCAGGGGCCGTGGGGACGTCACCTCCGCCACCACCGTCTGCAGGGACAGTCTGTCACCCCTGCCACCCCCGTCACCCCCGTGTCACCCCTGTCACCCCGTGACACCCCCCCGTCACCCCCGGCCCCTCCTGTCACCCTTGGTGTCACCCCCCTCATGCCTCATCAGCCCACTCAGTGCTTCCCAGTGCTCCCAGTCCCCCCCAGCTCCTTCCCAGTTCCCCTCCCAGTGCCCCCCAGTGCCCTCCCAGTGCCCCTCCAGCCCACCTGCCAGTGCCCCTCAGTGCTCCCCAGTGCCCCCCAGTCCCCTCCCAGTGCCCCCCAGTGCCCTCCCAGTGCCCCCCAGTCCCCTCCCAGTGCCCCCAGCGCACTCACGGTGCCGGGGCGCAGGCGGTGCCGGTGCCAGCCGAGGTGGCAGGGGTGGCTCTGTCCCTCTGTCCCCACCAGGCTGAGGGTGACGGTCGCCAGCGTCCCCCCAGCCCACGGGGACCCCGTCGTCACCCTCGCCCGGTACCGCACCGGGGTCCCCGCGGGCACGTCTGGGGGCGCCGGGGACGCCAGGGTCCCTCCGGGTGCTCCCGCGTCCCGCCGGGTGCTCCCCGGGTCCCTCCTGGGTCACTTCGCAGCCCCCACAGTCCCAGTCCCGCCCCAGTTTCCACCAGTTCCTCCCAGTTCATGACCTCGGCCGGTCGGGGCGTTCCCGGGTCCCCCAGTTACACCAGTACGAACAGTTAAACCCCCGCCCGCTCCGGCGACCGCCACCCCAGCTACGCCCCAGCTGTGCCCCAGTTACGTCCCAGTTACGTCCCAGTTGCACCAGTGGGTCTGGGCCGCGCCCCCGCTGCATCCCACCCGATACCAGTTACACCCCAGTTACACCCCAGTTACACCTCCGCTCTGTCCCAGTTCCACCACTGGGGCCCCCCAGTGCCGTCCCAGTTACACCCCAGTTTGCACCACTAAGCCTTGGCCCGGCGCCTTTCACATCCCGGATCCAGTACTGGACCCAGTATGACCAGTTACACCCCAGTTTACGCCAGTGGGCCTGGCCCCCGCCCCAGTTACACCCCAGTTTGAACCATCAGAGCTCCCAGTCCAGAGCACTGGGTTGGGTCACCCTCCCAGTTACCCACCAGTGTCTCCCCAGTCCCCACCGGTGGGCCCAGTCCCACCCCAGTTACACCCCAGTTTCCCACCGGGCTTGGTGCCCCCTCCCAGTTCACACCAGTGCTCTTGGCCCCCACCCCAGTTACACCCGTCACCTTGCTGGGCCCAGCCCAGCGCCGCCCAGTACAACCAGTACACCCAGTGCCACCCCACACACCACACACCACACACCCCGCTGTGGGCAGCACTTTATTGGCACCAGTAACAGCTCCCAGTACGCACCAGTTACAGCTCCCGGTACACACCAGTAACAGCTCCCGGTACGCACCAGTAACAGCTCCCGGTACGCACCAGTTACAGCTCCCGGTACGCACCAGTTACAGCTCCCGGTACACACCAGTAACAGCTCCCGGTACGCACCAGTAACAGCTCCCGGTACGCACCAGTAACAGCTCCCGGTACGCACCAGTTACAGCTCCCGGCACGCACCAGTAACAGCTCCCAGTACGCACCAGTTACAGCTCCCAGTACGCACCAGTTACAGCTCCCGGTACGCACCAGTAACAGCTCCCGGTACGCACCAGTTACAGCTCCCGGTACGCACCAGTAACAGCTCCCGGTACGCACCAGTAACAGCTCCCGGTACGCACCAGTTACAGCTCCCGGTACGCACCAGTTACAGCTCCCGGTACACACCAGTAACAGCTCCCGGTACACACCAGTAACAGCTCCCGGTACACACCAGTAACAGCTCCCGGTACGCACCAGTTACAGCTCCCGGTACGCACCAGTTACAGCTCCCGGTACACACCAGTAACAGCTCCCGGTACGCACCAGTAACAGCTCCCGGTACGCACCAGTAACAGCTCCCGGTACGCACCAGTAACAGCTCCCAGTACACACCAGTAACAGCTCCCGGTACACACCAGTAACAGCTCCCGGTACGCACCAGTTACAGCTCCCAGTACACACCAGTAACAGCTCCCGGTACACACCAGTAACAGCTCCCGGTACGCACCAGTAACAGCTCCCGGTACCACCAGTTACAGCTCCCGGTACGCACCAGTAACAGCTCCCGGTACGCACCAGTAACAGCTCCCGGTACCACCAGTTACAGCTCCCGGTACGCACCAGTAACAGCTCCCAGTATGCACCAGTAACAGCTCCCAGTATGCACCAGTAACAGCTCCCGGTACACACCAGTAACAGCTCCCGGTACACACCAGTAACAGCTCCCGGTACACACCAGTAACAGCTCCCGGTACCACCAGTAACAGCTCCCGGTACACACCAGTAACAGCTCCCGGTACGCACCAGTAACAGCTCCCGGTACCACCAGTTACAGCTCCCGGTACGCACCAGTAACAGCTCCCAGTATGCACCAGTAACAGCTCCCAGTATGCACCAGTAACAGCTCCCGGTACGCACCAGTAACAGCTCCCAGTACACACCAGTAACAGCTCCCGGTACACACCAGTAACAGCTCCCGGTACGCACCAGTAACAGCTCCCAGTACACACCAGTAACAGCTCCCGGCACGCACCAGTTACAGCTCCCGGCACGCACCAGTAACAGCTCCCGGTACCACCAGTAACAGCTCCCAGTACGCACCAGTAACAGCTCCTGGCATGCACCAGTAACAGCTCCCAGTACGCACCAGTTACAGCTCCCAGTACACACCAGTGTGGGCCCCTTCCCCAACCATGAATGTCCAGGGGGGACCCGGGTGTCCGGGGACCCCCCAGCACCCACTGGGAGTGATGGGGATACTGGGCGGGGGGTGCTGGTGCTGGGTGGGGGGTGCTGGGTGGGGGGTGCTGGTGGGGGGTGCTGGGTGGGGGGTGCTGGGTGGGGGGTGCTGGTGGGGGGTGCTGGGTGGGGGGGGTGCTGGGTGGGGGGTGCTGGTGGGGGGTGCTGGGTGGGGGGTGCTGGGTGGGGGGTGCTGGGTGGGGGGTGCTGGTGGGGGGTGCTGGGTGGGGGGGTGCTGGGTGGGGGGGTGCTGGGTGGGGGGTGCTGGGTGGGGGGTGCTGGGTGGGGGGTGCTGGGGGGGGGGGTGCTGGGTGGGGGGGTGCTGGTGGGGGGGTGCTGGGTGGGGGGTGCTGGGTGGGGGGGTGCTGGGCGGGGGGTGCGGGCAGGGGGTGCTGGTGGGGGGGTGCTGGGTGGGGGGTGCTGGTGGGGGGTCCTGGTGGGGGGTGCTGGTGGGGGGGTGCTGGGTGGGGGGTGCTGGTGGGGGGTGCTGGGTGGCGGGTGCTGGGTGGGGGGTGCTGGGTAGGGGGGTCCTGGTGGGGGGGTGCTGGGTGGGGGGGTGCTGGGTGGGGGGTTGGCGGGTGCAGGGTCCCGGGGGGGTCCCGGGGGGGTCCCGGGGGGTCCCGGGGGGGTCTCGGGGGGGTCCCGGAGGGTCCCGGGGGGGTCCCGGAGGGTCCCGGAGGGTCCCGGGGGGGTCCCGGGGGGTCCCGGAGGGTCCCGGAGGATCCCGCGGGCTCCCGGGGGCCCCGCCGCGCTCAGATGGCGACGCTGTTCTCGACGCGCGGCGGGTCCAGGTACCGGTAGGGCCGCGCCAGCCCCGCGTTGCGCCGCCGGATGCGGCCGGAAATGACGCGCAGGCGCCGCCGGAAGCGGCGGATGAGGCGCCGCGGCGGCTGCTCCGTGAAGTGGCGCTCGGGGTAACAGCCCAGCGGGCGCTGCGGGGGCCGCGGGCCGTGTCCTCCGGGGCGCCCGGGGACCCCCCCGGCACCCAGGGACCCCCCCCAGCACCCAGAGACCCCCCCCGGCACCCACCGACACCCCCCCGGCACCCACCGACCCCCCCCCCAGCACCCAGAGACCCCCCCCGGCACCCAGAGACCCCCCCCCGGCACCCACCGACCCCCCCCCAGCACCCAGAGACCCCCCCCAGCACCCAG
>WNMG01000098.1:0-112145 GCA_009769605.1 Bucorvus abyssinicus
AACTTAAGGTGTTCTATTGTATTCTACGTCTGCTTCAAACGGAGAACTTCTTAAGATCATCTGTTCTAAGTCATCAACGATCTAACCTTGAGTACAGCCATTCTGCTGTTGATTCAGCCGGACTGGGGTTCAGGCCAGCCTTGGTAAGGGCTACACAAGGATCAATGAGCAGCTTCGTTCCACACACACCTGCATCAATAACTGAAACAACATTCTGTTCTCCAGTGTTACAACAGTAGAAAATTAAACTTATGGTTAATTCTTTCACATGCACCCCAGGACGCGGTTTCTCCTCTCGGCTGCCAGGGCACTGCTGACCTGCACTGAGCCGCTGCCGACCAGCACCCCGAGGTCCCTTTCTGCAGGGCTGCTCTCCAGCCGCTCCTCTCCCATAGCACTGCAGGCCTGTATTGGGCCAATAAATAGAGCAACTGCCTTGAATCCCATTAGGCCACGTGAGGAGGAGCATGAGACAACTGTCATTATAGTCACCGGAGATCTAGAAAACCCAGCTGATGGTGAAGAGAGCCAAGCTTCGATCCGCCCACGGTACAGGGTCAAGTGAAAACCTGTGTAAGCTGCCCACAAAAGAACAAATAGGAAGAGGTGCAGCTGTCCTGCACGTACCTCAGGCCACCGCTGGCATCTCAAATGTCACGAGGTGTTTCCCCTGACCAGCTCACTCCCACCTACACTTCCATCACTTAGCACCGGAGCAGAAACCAGCAGCTCACATGCAGGTGCCAATCTGAGCACTCCTGAATTGAGGCAAGAGGAATCCACCTGCTGAGGGGTTGTGGTGGCCATGGGAGGGAGCTGGGTCCCCTTCTGGCCCCAGGGCTACAAACCCAGGAGATGCCTCAACAGGCTCAGCTGAATCACTTCCCTCAGCCTGGACAAACGTGATCGCTGCCTGTCACGGCAGGCTCGGCTCTCTTAGAATGGGGTGAGAAAAGATTATTCTCACGCCCAACTTTGCCTCTGATTGGAGACATCAGTGGTGGCTTCAGCCTGTTTCACAGCAGGTTCCCCTGGAGCCCCAGGGACACCCGGAGGGCAGCCCCGAGGGGGCAGAGAAAGTGCTGCCCTGGGCTGCTCCTCTGCTGCTGAGCTGGTCCAGGCTCCTGGGACGGAGGGAGCTGCTGACACTGGGGCAGCGCTGCCGAGAGACAGCTCTGCCCAGGAGCAGTGAGCACAGCGGGGTTGAGGGCTCTGCCTGCAGCACCCGGGGGAGAGGAGCCAGGCAGAGAGAGGTTAGAGGCAGCGTGGGATGGAAGGGTGCTGGGAGCTCACTGGGGGAGAAACCTTCAGAGCCCTCAACGTGGTAAGTCTCTGGGTGCAGGGAGATGCACACGTGTGCCCTGGAGGGGTCTCCTCAGGCTGGCACAACAGGCTCTGGCAGGATGAACCCCAGGGTTTCTTCCGTGTGGAGAGGAACGATGGTGCATTGCCAGTGCCTGTCGATGTGGCCAGGTGTGCCTCTAGAGCCGGCTAACTTCACTAGTGGTGACGAGAATCACTGCCCAGCTTCCCTCCCCCGTGCCCGATGGGTTTCCCACTGCCTCCCCTGCAGTTACAGAGTCCTTCTTTGCCTGCAGATACAGGGATTTAATGTTCCATCAGGAGAGACCTTCCACTTTGTGGGGCTCCAGTCACTTCACACCCCAAGCACATGCTGTCACTGGAGAGCCCGTGGGCTCTCCAGTCTAGTGTGACATTCACCTCTGCAAGGACATCATCTGCACGTCACCTGCGGGACAGACCTGGGTCTGTAGCGAAGTGGCCACTCACCTTGTTCTCTGTCAAGTCAAAATGTCACAAGGAGCTTTTTGCCCCTGAAACCAAGGAGAACCTGTCCCTTCTGGGGAGCAATTCCTTGGGACGATTCTTGGCACTGGATTTGAAGAGCCCAGCTTTCACCAGGGAGATCCCCTCTCATTACAAAGATGCTGTGGGGGGAGTCCGTGCTGACCCGTGCTCGGACGTACATTTAGACAGGCCCCATGTGAGGCAGAAAAGAGTCATTCCTCATTAGCCGGGGGAGGAATCCAAGTATTTCTGTAGACACATGAGAAGCACAAACAGTAAAAAAAAAAAAAAAATCACCACGACAATGCAAACAAGGAGAAGAGAAGCCTGGAATGGGGTGTGTTGGGAGTCACTTGTGAAGAGCGGTGGGAGCTTTATGACTACAGAAAAACATCCATAAAACAATTTTCCTCAGGGCATCCTTGAGCTCCTTGTTCCTCATGCTGTAGATGAGGGGGTTCACAGTTGGGGGCACCACCGAGTATAGAACAGCCACCACCAGGTCCAGGGATGGGGAAGAGAAGGAGGCGGGCTTCAGGTAGGTAAACATGATGGTGCTGATGAACAGGGAGCCCACGGCCAGGTGAGGGAGACAGGTGGAAAAGGCTTTGTGCCGTCCCTGCTCCGAGGGGATCCGCAGCACCGCCCTGAAGATCTGCACGTAGGACACCACGATGAACGTAAAACAGCCAATACCTGAACAAAAGCAGAACACAAGAAGGCCAACCTCCCTGAGGCAGAAGTTGGAGCAGGAGAGCTTGAGGAGCTGGGGAAGTTCACAGAAGAACTGGTCCAGGGCATTGCCCTGGCAGAGGGGCAGGGAAAATGTGTTGGCCGTGTGCCCCACAGCACTGAGAAACCCAGTGCCCCAGGCAGCTGCTGCCATGTGGACACAAGCTCTGTTGCCCAGGAGGGTCCCGTAGTGCAAGGGCTTGCAGATGGCAACGTAGCGGTCGTAGGCCATGACAGTGAGGAGACAATACTCTGCTGTGACAAACAAGACAAACATAGAGACCTGGGCAGCACATCCTGTGTAGGAGATGGCCCTGGTGTCCCAGAGGGAGTTGGCCATGGCTTTGAGGACAGTGGTGGAGACAGAGCCTAGGTCAAGGAGGGAGAGGCTGAGGAGAAAGAAGTCCATGGGGGTGTGGAGGTGGTGGTGGCAGGCGATGGTGGTGATGATGAGGCCGTTGGCCAGGAGGGCAGCCAGGGAGATGCCCAGGAAGAGCCAGAAGTGCAAGAGCTGCAGCTGTCGCGTGTCTGCGAATGGCAGGAGGAGAAACCGGGTGATGGAGCTGCTGTTGGACGTCTCATCCATCTGGGCATGGGGACCTGTCCATGGAAGAAAAGTCAGGGACACCTTAGGAGAGGCTTCTCTGAGAAAACCTGTTCCGTTTTCTCACGGGAATCCTCCTCCTTGATGTGAACGAGGAACCAGTCAGCTCTTCCCCCAACCCTACGAACTAGGTGACGTGCTTGACATTGTACAATGGAGCTTGGGCGTGTAGTTCCCATGAAGACGCTGTCAGGGCACATCCCCCAGGGTCCATATGAGAACAGAAGCTGAGACGCATTCCCACGTAAACCCCAGAAAGCAAGAGCACTGTGGATATGTGGGAAAACCAGGCAAAATCCTGCAGGGCTCAAAAAAAAAAATGAAGCGAGGAGAGAAAGAGCCAGTGAGCAGAGAAGGCTCCTCCTTACCCATCTCCCAGCGTAGGCGCTTTGAGCCGCTCTGTTGTGTACCACGTCGGAGGACACACGCAGCTCTCTTCTTCTGGAGGTCCTGGTCTCATGCCTTGGACCCCATGGCTTGCGGGCAGAGGCTGTGCTGGGTGAGAGAGGAGACCAGGCAGTAGCTCTGGGGAAGGCACCTGCACTGCAGGGGACGGCAGGGATGTGCCCAAATCCCCCTGCCATGGTGCTTCTGGGAGTAGCTCCCTCTCACCCCCTGCCCATGGCTCTGCTGCCTGGAGCTGTCCCTGCGGGGAGCAGTTTCCATGAGTTCACCTCTCCCTGTCAGGGCTCCCAGAGCCCAGCCTACCCGCCGTGTGCTCAGCTCTGCCCTGTAGACCCCTCCTGGGCGCCCAGGGGCAGCTCTGGGCGTGCAGCGGTGAAGGAGCAGCATAGACAAGTCCTAACGAGATCTGCAGTCTCGGCACCTTCTCCAGAACCAAGAAAAAATTTCCAATCAACCCCTGCCCACCCAGACAGTCAATAAGGGAGAACTCAAAGCTCAATTTCCTTCCCTTTCAGATAGCCTCTGCCTTGACCCTCCTCCCAAAAAGACTCCTCCAGAGATGTCCTCCTGGTGGTGTGGAGCTGCGGGCAGACCTGACCCAAGCAGCACCCTCTCAACAGCAGAAGGACCCTGCCCTGCCCGGGGTCTCTCCTTCCACCCACAGCTTCTTCCCCCAGTGCCATGGGGAGCTCCCCGGGCAGGCTGAGAGCTGACACCCGGCAGAGTCCCTGACCAGCACCCAGCCTGCACGGACAGCCCTGGGCACCCCTGGGGCACACCCACCTTCACAGCCCTGCTTCGTCCCCAGCAGAAGGCAGCCCTTGCGCCCTGTCCCTCTGACGGGGCAGCAGGGAAGCTCTGCTCTGCAGCGCTTTGTTCTCCTCTACGAGAGACACCCTGACAGACCCTCTGCTCGGTGCCGTGTGCCAGCTTTAGGAGAAAGGAACCGCTTCATTGTCCTGCACCCAGAGACTTACCACATCGAGGGCTGTGAAGGTTTCTCCCCCAGTGAGCTCCCAGCACCCTCCCACCCCACACTGCCTCTAACCTCTCTCTGCCCGGCTCCTCTCCCTCGGGTGCTGCAGGCAGAGCCCTCAACCCCGCTGTGCTCACTGCTCCTGGGCAGAGCTGTGTCTCGGCAGCGCTGCCCCAGTGCCAGCAGCTCCCTCCGTCCCAGGAGCCCGGCCCAGCTCATCAGCAGAGGAGCAGCCCAGGGCAGCACTTTCTCTGCCCCCTCGGGGCTGCCCCCTGGGTGTCCCTGGGGCTCCAGGGGAACCTGCTGTGAAACAGGCTGAAGCCACCACTGATGCTCCCTCCCTCACCTGGGAAGAGACGCTGATTTCCAGCAGTGTCATTTCTCCTGTCAGAGACAGAGTTGGGCATCAGAATCAACTTTGTTTTCCCAGGATTAGGCAGGAAACCAGGAGGGTTACACGGAGGGACAGAATTTATCCGAACTGATTCAGCTGAGTCAATCGAGGCACCTCCTTCTGCGTTTGTAGCCCTGGGGCCAGAAGAGGACCCAGCTCCCTCCCATGGCTGCCACAACCCCTCAGCAGGGGGATTCCTCTTACCTCAACTCAGGGGTGCACAGAACAGGCACCTGCAGTTGAGCTCTTCCTCTCTAAGAAATGGCGACGGAGGCCAGGCGTGAGCTGGTCGCTTTGTGCCACCTGAGGTGCCAGAGGTGCCCCAGGATACATGCAGGTAACGGCAAGCTCCGCTGAAGCAGCTCAGCATGTGGGGGCGTCTTCTGGGAGGCTGGTGGGGCATTCCTTTGGCCAACCTAAAGGGTGTCTACCAAGAGGACAGAGGCTCTGTCTTCCCAAGGACCCACAAGGAGAAGACAAGGAGCAATGGGTACAAGCTGCACTGGGACAAGATTTCTCTCGCCACATGAGACATTTTTTAGAGTGAGAACAATGATCCAATGGAACAACCTCCCCAGGGACGTGGTCGAGTGCCCACCACCGGAGGTTTTCAAGAGACAATGGGACTGGGTGTAGCTAAGCTCACCGAGGGTCCCTTTCCCACAAAAGGCTGGGCCAGACGATCTCTGGAGGTCCCTTCCAGCCTGGGCTCTTCTCTGGTTCTGGGGCTCTAACCGCAATGACAGCAGATGCCCCATTTCACTGGCAACAGAATCTCTTCCTCTTCATCACGTTCACGGTGGCCTCTCGAAATGGAGTCGTGTGCCCCAGGGAGAGCTCGGTCTCTCTCCTCACCCTCTCCACCAGCTGTACTTTCTAGAGGTCCACGGGCTGCCAGGGCACTTGTCTCATGGACATCCCTACGGCACCAAAGCTAATTCACGGCAGCTACGTAATTTTACGTAGGAGGTCAGTCCAAGACGCCTGCGGGGATGAGCAGGGACCCCCTGGCAAAACACAAACACCACGAGGAAGCGCACAGAGGGTGGAAGCAGGGACAGGAAATCAGGGAGCAAGAAAGAGACATCGTCCAAGCCCGCAGAGACGGGGCCGGGGAAGCCAAAGCCCAGGTGGGACTGAATCTGGCCAGATACCAAAGGCAACCAGAAGGGCTTCTGTAAGGCCATGGGTGGTCAGAGGAGGGCTAGGGAAACTGTGGGCTCACCCCTGGATGAGGCCGGGGCCCCTGTGACACCAGATTCCACAAAGCCCATAATGTGCCCCCACAACCCAAGCGGGGGTGAACAGGGACCTCGGGAGCCTGCGTAATAAAACCCTCATGCGACACGTCATACGAGACGTCATGCGACACGGAATACGCATGTGGCCAGTTCAGGTCAGCTGGCTCTGACCCCTCTCGAGATCTTGCCAACCTCCTGCCTGCTGCTGAGGAGGGCAACGTTGGAGAGGAGCCCCTGATGCTGTGGGAGCACTGGCCGCAAGCCACCGGGGTGTTACACCAGCTTTCCAGCAGCACTGTGATGGCTGCTGTGGGGAAAATTAACCCCGTCTCAGCCAGAACCAGTACACACCAACACCGGGGCTCCGAGCTTCCCATACCACCTCACGGTCCCTTCGCTCGCTCTCCCTCTCAACAGAGCCCAGCTCCACACCTGAGACTGTCCAGCCACTGCTCCCCCAGGGAAGGGACCAGCCCCAAACGCTGCTGCTGGTCTTCACCTTCCCTCGGCAGCCCTTCAACTGCCCCACCAACACCGGCACCCCGACCTCGCCTGGCCGCTGGTCAGGGGTCAGCGCTGGGCTGGCCACTGCACCAATGACAGATGCTTTTGACGCTGGTGACCCTCGGTGGGTGCAGGGAGATGTTCCCGGCCCCCACCCCCCATCCACACGGATTCCAGCACTCTGCCGGTTTGGGAAGGAGGCCATCTGATCCATGCCCGTAGGATGGGAGCTGTAGCGCTCAAGCGCACGTACGTCCCTCAGCACCTGCACCCCGAGCTTGACGCCAGTCCCTAGAAGCCCCTGGCACAACAGAGGGGGACCCCTCCTGGGAACCGAGGTCCAAAGGGACCCACTGACCAATCCAGCACGGGCTTCGAGGGATCCTGCACCGTCACTCTGCCTCCTCCGTGCCTGAGCCTTTCTCCGACCCCGGGCAGCGCTGTCCAGCCCTGGAGAAGCCACACGGGACATCTCTCAGAAGAATCCAGGCACTGAGCAGCCTTGTAGGGGGCCGCAAGCAGGCGACAAGTCCTGCCAACGGGGGACATGCGAGCGGTGCCTATGCTGGAGAGAAGGCAAGGGGGGAGAGCCTGGCTCAGGGGTCTCCTGAGAGGGCCTGAGCCCCTCCCCTTGGGCTGTGGGAGCTGGGCGGGGGAGCGAGAGCTGGGGGTGGCCCTCGCTGACGCAGGACTGGGTTTTGTCCCCGTTGCTCAAAGGAGCGACTGGTCAGACCTCTGTGCTCCCCGCCACGTGCTCCATCTGGCCTGAGGAGCCCTGTTCGGTGGGACAGCTCGTCCCCAGGGGTCAGAGACAGCCTCCACGCAGCAGCGCTAGCAAGCCTCCGAGAGTGAAGGTGGGGGAGCGCAAAAGAACGGGGGCACAAACGTGAAGGGTGGCCAAGGTAGGGGGAGCAAAGCCGCGCCGCTGGGAAAACTGGGGTACGGCCACACCAGAGCATACACAGAGCCGGGAAGAGAAAGACAGGCTTTCTCCTCCTCCTGGAGGAACTGGTGATGGCCAAGTTGCAGGAAGACCCTCAGAGCCCAGCTGCCTTTGCCCTATCCCCGGCACCAGCCCCAGGCCCCGGGGCCTTGATGCTGGATGCACCAATGCCTGTCCCGAGGGCGGCGGGGGGGACAGGGCTGTGTTTCCAGCTCGGACATCTCTTCTCACTCAACTACCATCATCCACCAAATATTTGGGGGCTTTCTGCGATCCAGAGGTACGTTTCCACAACTCTTGCGCGACCCGGAATTGTCTGCGCCCTCCCGTGCGCCTGTGATAAACGGCTGACCGTGTGACCGGCGTAGGACGTACGAAGAGCATAAACCGGCCAGTCACTCGACTGCCCCCACGGCTGAGCGCTTCGATTTGCCTTCCAGCCACCTGCTTGAGCTGCAAAGGGGTTTCCGATTCCTACGAGAGCTTCCTGGATGTGCCCGTGGACATCAAGGTAAGAGGCTTTGTCACTGGGCTTCGAGATGTCCCAGGGCCCCCATCGCTTTCCAGAGTCAAGGCAGTTGGGTTTAACACCAACTTGTGCAACACGAGAGAGCCCGGTGGTGGGCGGGCAGTGGCAGGGACGGTTCCACCGGGGAAGGGACGGTGCTGGGGTAGGGAACCTGCCCGTCCTGGGCAGGCCGTGCCAGTGGTCTGTCTCCCTGTAGGGGATGGCTTTCCGCTGGCCAAGCTCGCAGTGCCCGCCCTGCGCCCTTCACGGACTCTCACCCTTCCTCCTCTGGCCCTCCCCCAGCCCCCGCCTGGCTCCCAGGCCGATGGGCTGTTCGCACCGTCGGGAGCTGCCCTGAGCAGTGCCACTCAGAGGGAGCTCTCGACAGTCCGGAGACTCCCTGCGAGGGGAGGGAAATGTTCAGCATGGGAGCACCCTCTTTCTGCCTCCTCCCGGAGGCCTCCTCAGCCTCAGCGCCCTGGCTCTTCTCGTCACCTCCCAGGAAGGGTTTGGGCGAGGCCGTCTGGCCCAGCTCCGAGCTCTCTCTCCTCTCTCACTCCTGCAGGCAGCCTCGTCCGTCAGCTCTGGAGGACATTGTGTGGATGGAGAAACAGCTTTAAATGTCACAAGCAAGAGGATGACTAATGACATCATTAACAGTAGATCCGGCACGGAGGTGCTGCGTGTCATCAGTCACCTCTTCACGTACGAGAGATGGACATGGAGGAGATGCAGCTGTTTTTCATGTGGTCTAATGGTACCCAACAGCCTTGTAATAGGGCAGGGCCGTGTGAGCCAGGAAAGCTGCTCTGGTCTTCTGGGGGCAAGAGAAGGGGCATTTCAGCACTCGGCTCTGGTCTTGGCTTCCAGGTGTGGCAAGCTGGTGGCCGCCTCCAAGAGGTTCACAGTCCATCAGGCGCCCAAGGTTCTCACGCTGTGCCTGAAGAGGTTTGACGCTCTCACCGGCGGGAAGATCAGCAAGGTGCGTACGCAACGGGAGCGCAACCGTCTCTTCCTGGGGCGGGGGACTGCCCGAAGCAGCAGCGAGCTCTGGCACGAGCTGTTCCTGTTGGCTTCCCTTCTGGGGAGAGGAGGGTTCCTCGGGGCAGACGAGCACCTTCTCTGCTCCCACAGAGCTGCCTGGGCCGAGAACAGCTTCCTGCACCCAAACCATGACGTGGTGCTTTAGGGACAACCCCTGTCCACGAGCCCCAAAGACACATGTACACAGCTCTGGCCCCTGGTCTTGGAAGACTCTTTCCTGTCATGTTTCAGGATGGTTTCTGAGCCCTCTTGGTCTCTCCGTAGGTGGTGGAGTACCCCGAGTACTTGGATCTTGTCCCGTACACATCTCAGGCAGATGGAGAACCGCTGCTCTACTCCTTATACGCTGTCCTGGTGCACAGCGGTGGCAGCTCTCGTCACGGACACTGCTTCTGCTACACAAAGGTACTTCTGCTACTTCCTCCCCAACAGGGGCAAAATGGGGGCTGGGGAACACCAACCGCCACGGCAGCGTTCCTGGAGCCAGAGTTCTGGGGGAGAAGGTCTCCTTAGGGGCTGGACTGGATCTGTTTCCGTGTACTCTGGTTCTGTCGTCTCCCGCCTGTGGTGGTGTGGAGAAACCACGCAGTTCATCTGCCCTTTTTGACAGGCCAGCGATGGACAGTGGTACAAGATGGACGATCCGTCGGTGGTTCTTCTCGGCACCGCCCCAGCTCTCGGGCAGCGAGCCTACCTGCTGTTTTACATCACGTAATCTCTGGGATCTCAAGGTGTTCAGAGGACGTTTCCTTTTCCCGGCTTTGCTCTTTTCCTCCTCATCCTCCCCAGTGTCTCCTTCTGGCCCAGGAGACAGACAGTTCCCACCTGTGTCCTTCAGCGCTGTCAGGTCTGAACCACCCCACGTCAGACCTTCTCTCTCCTTGCTGGGCTTTAGGCTGCTGCCCAGTGTCAACTGCTGCTTCTCTGCTCTCTGAAACCGGCCAATGGAGAGAAGAGGACTCCAAGGGGCCCTCCAGGACAGACGGGGAGGGACTCTCTCCCGGGGGCTGTAGGGATAGGACGAGGGGTAACGGCTTTAAACGGAAAGAGGGAATGTTTAGAGTAGACCCTAGGAAGAAAATCTTTACCGGGAGGGTGGTGAGACACTGGAGCAGGTTGCCCAGAGAGGTTGTGGCTGCCCGCTCCCGGAAAGAGTTCAAGGCCTGGTTGGGTGGAGCTTTGAGCAGCCTGATCGAGGGGCAGGAGGACTTGCTCCAACAGAACAGCCCTCAACGGAGATCACCTCTTTTCTGCCAGGCGCTCTGATTTGAACATTGCAGAAGCAGCTTCTTCCTCCCCAGTACCATCATCTGCCCCGTCCTTCCTCAGTGACCGTGTGGCTGGCAGCAAGCGGGCGCTTTCCTCTTCCCCCTGCCAGAGAAACGGTGCCAAGGAAGAGGGCTCGGAGCACACTGCCACAGCAGGGCAATGATCTCTGCAGCTGCTCCGTGGACACCATGGACAATGCGTCACAGAAAAGGAGGAGAACTGGTTCTCTAAATCGTGACCGCGCTCCCAGGACGTCCAACGCCAGGTCCCAGTTGGCTCCCGCACCCAGGGCTGCTCGGAAGCCGGCCCTGCAGAGGGAGCAGGGCAGATCCCTGCAGCAGGGCTGTGATCTCAGTCTGTGGAGGACTCTGAACACCATCCCTCAGCAAGGAGGAAGAGGAGGTGGAGAACAAGTCCTCCACGTTGTGACCAAGCCTCAAGGGATGACACAGCTCCAGGGCCCTCCAATGCCAGCTCCAAGCGGGCTCCTGGACCCAGGGCTGCTCGGAAGCCGGCCCTGCCCCTGCAGAGGGAGCGAAGCAGGTCCCTGCGGCCGCTCTATGATCTCCACAGCCGGTCTATGATCTCCACAACCGGCGTGTAGATAAAAGTGGCAAAAGCTTGTGGAAAACACTTCGTTTGCTTTAAGGGCTTTAGTGGCGTTGACTCCAATTGCCAAAAGCTGTTGGGGAGATTTCATTTGCTCCGGGGGCTTTGCTGCAGAAAGGCCTCTGGGTTTTGGCTGGAGCTGCGAATGGACTTTTGGCTTCACAAATGCCAGCGGGCTGAACGGCCACTGGCCGATGTCACCGCCGTCACAGCTGGCTCTGCCCAAACCAGAGCCTCCGAACCCGCATGGTGGATGCTCACACACTGCGGTGGAGCCCCGGCATTAGAACCAGGGGAAAAAAACGCTCTGAAATGGGCCAAACTCACGGACTCTTGGGGCAGGTGAGGAAGAGAAAGTCAAATTTGTAGAAGGGAAATCGCTGCTGATCAGGGTGTGGCCCCGTCGGTGTGACTCTGACACACGTTACACCTGTGTCACCACAGGCGCTGCTGTGTCCTTGTCCTCAGTGGAGCACAGTGACGTGAAAAAGTGGTGCCAGTGGCCAAAAGGGAGAGGACAGATCTTCTTCACATGCTGGGAAGGCCAAACGGAGACACACAAGGAAGGGGCGCACACGCGTGAAGCCATGTGCTCGTGCCAGCGTGGGGTGTGCCAGGGCCCGTGCGAAGGGCTGAGGGTGCACGAGCCCATGAGCCACGTGCAATACATGAGCACGTGCAAGTGTGCCAGAGACGGAGGATTGTGTGAGGCAGGCGTGCACAGGGGCAGCACACGGGCTTTGCACAGGCATGTGCGCCCGCCGGCTGCACCGCCCCTGCCCAGTGAACGGGGAGCCCTTGTGCAACACGGGGAGCCCTCCCGGCACACCCAGGCCAGCCAGACTCCATTGCCATGGCGACCGTCAGGTGCTGCCAGGCCCTTCCACACGCAATGGGCACATGTCCTTGTGTACCGCACATGCACCCACGCGCAAACTCCCCGTGCACACACATTCTGCTCACGTGCTCCTCCTGCACACACCCACGGTGGCACGCGCCCTGTTCACACGCACACATAGCTCCACACAATGCCTGAACGTGCACTTGCAGCTCACACGCTCCCTCGACACACACCCGTGGCTCCCACACACCCCGTGCATGCACACCTGGGGCTGCACATGCCCTCTGCATGCTTGCACACACGTGTGCCTGGGTGGGACCGGGTGCTGGCAGCTGCCACCTCAGCCTTGCGTGTGAGTGGGGCTGGGGGCCTCAAAATGAGGCCACAGGTCCCGTGCAGCACCACTTGCACACGTGTGTGCAATACCGCCCTGCCCCGTGCCTGGCACATGTGCCAGGGGTGCACCCGTGTTACACACATGGCCAAGCTGGGGCGTGCAGAGAAGCTTGCCCGCACACACACATGCAATGCACACGTGGTCACATGGGGTACCACTGGCATGCATACACGTGTGCACGTGCCATCGCACGCCCATACCTGCCATTGCACCCGTGTCACCTCTGCACTGTGCCCCGTTTACAGGGGCCATCCCTCCCCCCATCACACAGAGCTTCCTGGTGCCTTGCACGCCACATGGCCCCCTCGCACGAGCATCCCCCATGCACCCACCTTGCACCAACACCCCTCCTCCTGCCTTGCACTTTGCACATCCCCCGTGCACAAGTGTGTCCCCATTGCACAGAGCTCCCTGGTGCATTGCACGATTGCCCCACCCCTGCCCTTGCACAGTACTCCCCCTCACACAAGGCGGCGTTGCACGCGCCCCCGCCGCCCCGTTGCACCAGCACCCCCATTGCACAACCCTCTCACTGCCTTGCACGCCTGTTACACGGCCCCATCACACGGCTCCCCACCTTTCCTCACACTGACCTGTCCCCGGAGCCCCAGGCACCCCCGACCTGTCCCGAGCCCAGTTGGTACCTGCCACAGGGCGGGGGGCAGCCCCGGTCAGCAGCCGAACCCAGTCCCAGGGGAGGGGACAGGCGCATCCCGGCCCCACCCACCGCTGCTGACATGGCCCCAGGAGCCCGGGTGTTGGAGGCTGGGGACCACCTTGGCTCCCACCCTGCCTGGGACCTTCGGTCATCCCGCAGCACAGGGCAGCAGGGGAGATCCCCCAGGACTGGCCCCCTCCCTGCTGCCCAGCCAGCACCTACCTGGTTGTCCCTGTCCTGCAGGTCCTCTTCTGGAGGTGACAAGATGCTCCTGAAGCAGCTCTCCAAGAGACGGGCCCTTCTGCCCTCCAGCCCCAGCTCTGCTGCAGAGCGAAATGCGCATCAGTGCCTCGAGGAGGTGGACATGGACCCCTCGGGGTCAGGAGTCCCCTGCTGGGATGGGGAGCAGGGTGGGGACCCCCACCAGCAGGCCACTCCTCCCTCCTGCACGCTGGCCTGGGCCAGAGGACAGCGCTGCCAACTCCTGCCATCTCCCACCACCTCCCACCTGGGGGAAGAGCTGAGAGCCAGCAGAGAGCCGCAGGGACCCTCTGTCCTGTGCCCTCCTGACCAGCCCCGGGCAGGGCAGGGTAGAGGCTCTGCAGCCAGCACTGCCGGACCGGACCGGACCGCCCGCATGGGGCTGACACCGGCCAGGCGCAGGGCTATGGGCGGCTGAGAGGGGCGCGCCCAACCCGGGGCTGGGCAGCTTCCTCGTGGCAGCTGTGGCAAGCGTGGCTGGCTGCCGCAGGGCTCCTCTTGCAGCAGCACCCGCAGAGCACCGCCGGGAGGGGTCCTGGCAGCCCCCGGCTCCCACTGCCAGCACACCCAGCATTGCTTGGCTGGCTGACACAGCCCCAGTGCCCCCGGCCCAGCACCAGCCCAGTGCCCCCGGCCCAGCACCAGCCCCGGTGCCCCCAGCCCAGCACCAGCCCAGTGCCCCCGGCCCAGCACCAGCCCAGTGCCCCCGGCCACCCCCAGCCCAGTGCCCCCGGCCCAGCACCAGCCCCAGTGCCCCCAGCCCAGCACCAGCCCAGTGCCCCCGGCCCAGCACCAGTCCAGTGCCCCCGGCCACCCCCACCCAGTGCCCAGCCCAGCACAGCCCAGGGCCAATGGCCCAGCACCAGCCCAGTGCCCCCGGCCCCCCCCAGCCCAGTGCCCCCGGCCCAGCACCAGCCCAGTGCCCCCAGCCCAGCACCAGCCCAGTGCCCCCGGCCCAGCACCAGTCCAGTGCCCCCGGCCACCCCCATCCCAGTGCCCCCAGCCCAGCACCAGTCCAGTGCCCCCGGCCACCCCCATCCCAGTGCCCCCAGCCCAGCATCAGCCCAGTGGCCCCAGCCACACCCGGTGCTGGCGGCATCTCCGCTGCACGCACGTCCCCTGGGGGCAGCTCGGTCCCCAACTCACGCTTGCCCCCACCTCCCCCTGCCCAAGCCCTGTCCTCAGGGGCATGGTGCCTGGGGGCCGTGCCCCCTTCCCCAGACCTCTCGGGGGTCCCCTCACCTCCCTCAGCTCAGGCCTGTGGCAGAAGGTATCCAGGACCCGGAACAAGCTCTTGTGCCCGGCGTCTCGGCACAGGGGGCAGATGCTGCAGCGTGAGGGGCCCGAGGCCAGTGGGACCAGCGCACTTGGGCGTGCAGTGCCCTGCGAGTGACCTGGGGGAACAGGTCTGCTCTGCCCAGGCAGCAGCCCCCGAGGCGCCCGGCAGCAGCTCTCACTCCAGTCAAATTCTACAATCAAATCATCACGTCATAACAACAACATGAACATGATACAGTCGGGTAATAAAAAGCTCACGGGACCCACATGGAACCTTCCCCACACCCCCCCGCAGGGGCAACCCTGCAGAACCCCAGTGGATGCTCCAGGGATCCCACCCAGACCCCTGTGCCGCCCCGGGACACCCCAGCAACCTCCCCGTGGGTCCCAGCGGCTGGGTTTCCGGGGGGGGCCAGGCCAGCAGGTGAACCATGGCGCTAGGGACCTCCTCCTCCTCCTCCTCCTCTGAGATGCCCCAGAGCTTCCTGTCCACCCGCAGGGTGCAGAGGTGGGCGCTGAGGGTGCTGCTGTGGTGGGCCGTGACCAGCAGCACCATTAACACCAGCTGCAGCCCCCACTGACCGTTCCAGAGCACGGCCCCCCCACGACCCAAGGGGACGGAAATTTAGAATAAATGGTGGCGGTCGATACTGTTAATAAACCCACTGGGAATAAACATGGAGTAAATCTGTGATGTTGAATAATTTATAAATACATCTATAAAAATTTGTGACCGTATAGCCACAGAGAAACCATCTAGAACAACAGAAACCCCCTCACAGTCGGTAACGCACGTTAGAAGAGCGGTTCAGCGTCACAACAAAGGGCCAGAGGCACCATTTGGCCAGAAATCCTCGAGGTCACCCATCCCGGGCCACGGGAGGGGAACTGCTCTCTCACCGGCTGCCGTAGCCGCTCGCCAGCCACTGACCGTCAGGGCAGTCCCAGCTGCCCGAGATCCTGCGCTGGTTCTCGACAGCAGAGGCTGCTTCTTTCAAGGGTCAGGTCCCACCGTTCTGGTCTCACGGTCAAAGCAGTCGGCGGTCAGGACAAACCGTGCCAGAAAGAGCGTCGCTGTTATCGACGTGTTAGTTCTGCGTTCACACGTCTGCCCGGCCCTGACACTTCCACCTCTGAACAGGTCGCCAGCTCGGCAAGTCATCCCACGTTCAGACAGAACCTGCCCGCGGGGGTTTAGTGCCAGAGGTGGGAACCAGATGTCCAGCATCTCCTCCTGCGCTGCACACGCTGCGTTGTCGACCGGTGGCCAGGGCAACCCCAACAGGAACCAGAGCCCGGAGCTCTGAACTCCCACCAGCCCTGAAGGTGCCAGGAGCGCCGCTCGCGGCGCTCGGCCAGGCGCCTCCTGAAGCAGCAAGGAGAGCTCCACGGCTGGGCAGCAGAAAGGCTGTGCTGACAGGATGCCGAGACACAACACCGTCATGACGGGCATCACTGGAGTCCAACTCACCAACCACGCAGCTGGATGCCGGCTGCCACTGGAACCCCCTGCCTGACACGCAGGGAAACCAGAGCGTTAGGGCAAGAGAGACAACACGAACAGGGTTCGAAGGGTAGTGTTGTCCCCTCTTGCCACCCCCGCTCTCCTTGGTGGGATGTAGCCATGGGTGCAAACCAGGAACTGCCAAGTCAAACAGGTCTGGACAACCTGGTGCTGGGCTCGGTTCTCAGAGTCCCTTCTCTCTCCAACTGGAAAATGATGGTGCAGGACGGGGGGTGGAGAAATCGCCGAGCACACAGACTGCCTCAAGTCTGCGCAGGGACCGGAGGACGAGCCGCCGGAGCTGTACTCACGGTCCACGTGTCACTGGTTTATACTACGGTCCTGCTGGCTTTTCGTTAAAGCCAAAACACAACTCCACAAGAAGCTGCCTGGGACGAAACCAATCCACACCTACCGACCCCCGGAGCCGATTTCACCGAGCGGCAGCTACGCCGCAGCCAAACTCCCTCCTGGGCACACGGCTCATCCCCGCCCAGCTCCGAACTCACGGTGTCACCGGCTGCGTCCAGACATTCCTGCTGCACGCGCAGCTCTGGCTCCATGGGCCGAACGTACGAGGCCAAAGGATTCAGTGCCAGGAACCGCTGGGAATAAACAGGAATAGCCCCAGAACGGCCACGAAACCCTCTTGTAATGACCACCAAGAACAAAAAGGATTCAGCACAGTTCTAGCGGGTGCTGTGAACAGCCCAGCACCCACAAGGTCGCTCCAAACTCTGGCGGAAATGGTCTTGCTATGAAAACCAACTCCCTGCCCCCCAGTGCCCGCCCTGCCTCCAAACTGGAGTTACGCAGGACCTAACCCTGCCAAAACACGTGTCTGCACCTCCTGACCAGCCAGCACGGACCAGCACTCGGGGCTGTGCCGCCCGGCTTCCTGCCCAGGTACGAAATGGTGGCAGCACCTCTCCAAGGGTTTTCCCGTCCACACGGTTCCCACTGACACTGAGCCGAGACGTCCAGGCAGTGACGCAGATGGGCCTCGGCCTTCGACCTTGACTGTGGCCACGGCACAACGGGCAACCCACCCTGGTTACACCAGCCAACACTGTCCGTTCCACGGGCAGAGCCAGAGACTCCTTAACCAGGGCCATTTCCAGCTCGGTCAGGGCAGGACCACTCTTCCATGCCCAGAGCAGACAAGGCCAACCCGGTTCCACCGTCCTGCTCCTCACGCAGCTGGCCCTGCCACTGCGTAGCACTGGAAGGGAGACACAGGCTGAAAAGAATTTGCTCTGCTCCACCAGAACCTCTCTGCTCTCCCATCGGATTCCACCTCCGCCAAAACGAAGCTCCCGCCATAGTCAGTCACTGGAACAGTCACAGCATGGTCCGGACAGGACAGCAGGGAACGCCGGGCTGGCTCTTCACAGAGCTACTCCCTTCAAGCTGAAGCTCCTCCTGTTCCAGGCCCCCAACCATCCCTCCCCTGCCCTTCCTTCCAGCAGCACTCGCCTCCCTCCTGCCCTGCAAGGGAACGGTCTCTTGGCAGAGGTCAGCACGGCCCCCGTCGCTCAGGACGTGGTGCACGTAGACATCTGCCTCGGTGGACGCGTCATGTCGGGGACGAATAGTGACGGACTGCACGCACTTAATGAGAGTGATAACGCAGACCTCTATTTAGTGCCACAGCAAGCCTTATATACCCTCTGTCTCTCAAGCAGGCATTTTCCACTCAGGCAGGGATTTTCCACTCAGGCAGTACCTTCCCATTATCTCAGCAGTTCAGCCTTGCTCCCTTTTTTCCCAGCATACGCCTGTTACAAGTATTTACAGTCCTTAGTTTCTTTCTCCCGTGTCTTCTGCAGCCGCTCACTGATCCCACGGCTTCTTGCTTACCAAAGCGATTATGTCTTGATTTTCTGCCGATGATCGATCGCCGGCTGTTCCCACATCTCCCCCTTCTTTGCTTACAACCAACACGGCTTTGAGTGATCTGTCCACTAGTTTCTGCACACGTTGCATAAAACACGGTATACGAATAAGAATACATAAAACATCCCAACATATGCTAAGGCTGTTTTAATTATTGACTTAATCCACCCTGTCAATCCCTAATTATTTAATGGATGTTCAAGCCAGTTCCACCCACCATCTACTTGCAATTTTTTAACTCCACCCTTCAAGTCCTGAAGGCTTTTATGGATTGACGTAGAATGGTCTGACAGGTTCATACAGCACATTCCTTCAAAGTCCTCACATCCATGACCCTGTGCTAACAATAAAAAATCTATGGCTGCTCTATTTTGAAGCGTGGCATGTCTAATAGAATCGGTGTCCAATAACAATCCACTCAAAGCTCGTGAAGTAGCGTTCCTCTGCTTTGCTAACCAACACCCTAATTTATTTAATATCGCGAGGGCTTTGGCAGTAGCCACCCCAGGCATGAAAAGAAGTAGCGATTACTTTGCTACAACTCCAAAACTTAATCCGGTCATCACATTGGTTGCTACATGTATGTAAGCTTCGTGATGACCGTCATGACCTTCGGAGATTTAAAATCAGAGATGTGTTTGGCGTTAATAAAGTTAATCGATCCAAACTACAGGAATCACCCACAGCATTGGAGGGGATGATAACTGAATAACCATCCCATGGGTGGCCTCCTAAACAGGTGTAGAAGGGATTTTCTGGCGATGCTGTCGCAAGACAAAGGGAGTCTTGACCCGTCATGTTTGCTAATGTTATCCGGACGTCGGTCTTTGGTTGTGGTGGGATCCAGGCAGCACTGCTCACAGCTATTTGGATCCATCCGATGATGACATGTACGGTCGCACACATGGTGCCGGTGTCCACCGTGGTCTGCTACCTGTGGAAACACAAGCATCGCCTCTTCCCCAAGTTACTAAAGGAAATGGACCATCCCATTGTCTCGTTTCCAAATTTTTCACTTTCACTAAAGCTTTTCTCTCCACTTGTCTGTGGATTCCCTCCATGGACATAAAATGTTTAACAAATGGAGGTCCTGATTCATGCCAGCGATTTAGAAAATTGAGTACATATAAGGCTTTAGCCAGTCTTTCATGAGGGTTCATGCTGTCCATTCCTGCTCCCCCTTTTTGTTTTAAAAGCATATTTTTCAGAGCGCCATGAGCCCGTTCAACGATCGCTTGACCTGTGGGGGAATGGGGAATACCTGTAACATGTCGAATCCCCCCGAGTTGCAAAAATCTGTTGGTGCGTTGTGCACTGTACCCAGGTCCATTGTCTGTTTTGATTTTTTGTGGTACTCCTAAAGTTGCGAAGGCATATAGCAAGTGATGTTCAAATCCACAGTGTCCCCAGCATAGACTGGTTTTGGGATGAGGCGTCGGTAGGTACCGGTCCACTACCTCGCCCCTGTGCTCAGACAGCACTACCTTGATAGCAGAGGTTAGAGCCGCCCCTCACACAACGTGTGGCCAGTCCGTACGTGTGGACCGTCCCAAACTCCACCTGTCCATCACATAATCTGTAACTTCACGCATGCCCAATTTCACTGCTGGGGTCGCTGTTTGGGGGTCATTTGACTTCATCTTTATCACAAACAGGGTAAACAACAAGCAATGCACAGGAATATACCACAGAGATAGGATCTAATTAATAATAAATTGCGTGACCGTGGCCAGCCCCAAGATCATCTGGCAAACGGATTCCATCCGGTATTGACAGTCAGTTGTTTTTATTAAGTCCTGTTACAACTGGATTTGTTGATGAATCGATGTTGATGTTTTCCATGCCTTGAGGGAGGGCAGTCCAATCGTAAAAACAAACAATCTTTCAAATCAATAACTGTCAAATGCCAATTTTTTTGAATCATAGATGGGGAGGGCAGCCCTGGCTGCAGGGCCCCCATGTCTTTGAGGATGGCATTCATTCGCCGTAAATCATGCAACAAACGCCACTTTCCACTCTTTTTCTTTATAACGAAGACAGGAGAATTTCGTGGACTCGTAGTAGGAATTATGTGTTCAGCATGTCGCTGTTTTTTCCCGTTTCCCAGGAGAGAGATAACGTGCTTCCCTGCATTTCGGACACAACTCACCGATACTGTCTGCTGTGCAGACCGAGGTCACCACTAAATCCTGTGGGCTGCAGTGGGGCGCAGCAAGTCAGAACCACTGACCCAAAACACCATCCCACAGTCACTGCCATCCTGCAAGCGGGAAGAAAATATCACTTTTTTTTTTTTTTTTTTTTTTTACCACCGTAAGAGCTCAAGGCCGCTCACTGCGCTGCACTGGACAAACAGCCTATCAAGCACACAGAGGCGTACCTCCCACAGGCAGCTGCAGTGGGGGAGGCTCTGATCCTCAACGGCAAGAGCAGGGGGAGAAAACTCAGCTGCACAAGCCAGAGTGGGGCGGGGCGAGGGTGGATGCACAAGCGTCGGCTGTCCTGCTCCAACTTCTCAAGCGCTTTTTGCACCGCCGCAGCTCTCCACATCCCACTCCAAATCACATACTGAGCACTCGTCCACAATAACTGAGCTGTCCTCTGACAGTCATGAGGACACAATACGTACATTTCAAACACCGCTTCAAGTAAGCTCATCACATGTGGGGATTTGACCCCGTAGTCTTTGACCGCTCGTCGGAGTTCTTCCACGATACCAAAGCTGATGGGCTCCCACCTCGGTCGCTGATTCGCTTCATAGGTCACCGGGCATACAGTGAGGTCCTTTAAGAAGCCCAAGTCACCCTCTTTTACTGCCTGTTGCGAATGTTGAGCCGTGCTTTGCGAGGGTCTGGCGGATACAGATCTGGCTCCTTTTCTGGGTCTGCTGGTCCGGGATCTAAAGGATCCTCCTCCTCCTCCTCATCATCATGATTCCCACCCCCCATCGTCCCAGCCACGGGCAGACGAGTTCGTTGTGAGATCTTTTTTGACCGGCAGGACACCGAAGATAAATCAGGGTATTCAGGCAGAGCCGAAGGCTCACAGGCTGGAAGGGTTGAGTCAGGGGGGGCCCCGGGGCAGGGGGGGTGAGGGATCCGTGGGCGCTTGCGCCGCATCTCCTATTTCTCCTACGTGAGCTTTCAAAGTTTCAAACAGCGTGCGCCACGGCCCCAAAAGACCAGCCGCAACGCTGTCATAACGAGTGGCAGCATCCCACAGCTTGATTCCTGTTGCATCCCAAGTCTCGGGGTTGTAAACCGTACCGGATGTCAGAGAAGGGCATTCCTTAGATGCCCAAATCAACAATCATTTCGAGTCATTCGCATCAGTTTTTGTTCCTTGTTTGGCAAGAATTTGGCTCATGAATTCTAAAACTGTCTTTTGTTCCGGGGACATATTACCGCCCATCCTTTCCCGCTGCTCACCTCCCTTCGCTTCGGAGAGATGACTGTCGCTGTGCAGCTCCTGCTTCCTTTCAGCAGTCTCCCGTTCAGCGGGGCTACGCCACCGGATCAGCACTTGAGGCTGCTGTCAGGCCCGACCTATTGGGCGCCATTTGTGGTGTATGAACTTCACGGACTCCGAGGGGTGATCGAAGACCCCTATTTAGCGACACAGCAAGCCTTATACATCCTCTGACCCTGAAGCAGTGATTTTCCACTCAAGCAGTAACTTCCCATTATCTTATCAGTTCAGCCACACTCCCTTTTATCCCAGCACTTGCCTGTTACAGGTATTTGCAGTCTTCAGCAGCGGTTTCTAACTTGCGGTTTTCCCTTCTCCCGTGTCGGCTCCAGCCACCCCAGTTCTTGCTGCGGTTTACACAATCCTCATGCTGGAACGGAGCAGATCCAGACGCCAATACGGTGTGCAGAAAGCTCCCCACAACCCCTTAGTAAATATCTCGGTCGGACCCGAAATCAGTCCTCGTCTCATTATCCATAGGATACAGTTTTTTATCTCCTCTGACTTTATCTTCACCCTCGAACTTCTCGCAGCCTCTTTCAGACATAAAATCACTTGCTGCAGTACCTGAGGGGTTGCCATGGCCACTCTCCACTCCCGATGCCAGTCAGGGCCGTCCCTGGATCACGTCGGGGTCACCACTTGTTATGCTTCCACTTCAAGCCTTGCAGATCCCCATGGACCGGACACTCGCTCCTCCCCGGCGAGGACCAAATGAGACGCTGACTCTAATGTAGAGGAAGCTCAAGTGGCGTTTATTGCGTAGTTACAAAGCCTTATATACTAGGGGCTGCTGATAACCCTGCCCTTAGACTGCCTTCGTGGGAGGGTCCCTATTCTTTCCGTACACCGCGAGATCTTCCGAACGCTCATCCCTGCCTGTTACTCCCTATAACAGGCATGTCTAATAGAATTGGTGTCCAATAACAATCCACTCAAAGCTCGTGAAGTAGCGTTCCTCTGCTTTGCTAACCAACACCCTAATCTATTGAATATCGCCAGGGCTTTGGCAGTTGCCACCCCAGGCGTAAAAAGAAGTAGCGATTACTTTGCTACAACTCCAAAACTTAATCCGGTCATCACATTGGTTGCTACATGTATGTCAGCTTCGTGATGACCGTCATGACCTTCGGAGATTTAAAATCATAGATGTGTTTGGCGTTAATAAAGTTAGTCGACCCAAAGTACAGGGACCACCCACAGCATTGGAGAGGATGATAACTGAATAACCATCCCATGGGTGGCCTCCTAAACAGGTGTAGAAGGGATTTTCTGGCGATGCTGTCGCAAGACAAAGGGAGTCTTGACCCGTCATGTTTGCTAATGTTATCCAGACGTCGGTCTTTGGTTGTGGTGGGATCCAGGCAGCACTGCTCACAGCTATTTGGATCCATCCGATGATGACATGTACGGTCGCACACATGGTGCCGGTGTCCACCGTGGTCCGCTACCTGTGGAAACACAAGCATCGCCTCTTCCCCAAGTTACCAAAGGAAATGGACCATCCCATTGTCTCGTTTCCAAATTTTTCACTTTCACTAAAGCTTTTCTCTCCACTTGTTTGTGGCTTCCCTCCATGGACATAAAATGTTTAACAAACGGAGGTCCTGATTCATGCCAGCGATTTAGAAAATTGAGCACATATAAGGCTTTAGCCAGTCTTTCATGAGGGTTCATGCTGTCCATTCCCGCTCCCCCTTTTTGTTTTAAAAGCATATTTTTCAGAGCGCCATGAGCCCGTTCAACGATCGCTTGACCTGTGGGGGAATGGGGAATACCTGTAACATGTCGAACCCCCCAGAGCTGCAGAAATCTGTTAGTGCGTTGTGCACTGTACCCAGGTCCATTGTCTGTTTTGATTTTTTGTGGTACTCCTAAAGTTGCAAAAGCATATAGCAAGTGACGACAGACATCCCGCGCCTTCTCTCCGGTGTGTGCTGTGGCACAGAGGGCTCCGGAAAAGGTATCGATAGACACAGGTACATATTTGAGTCGCCCAAAGTCAGGAACATGCGTCACATCCGTCTGCCACAATTCCAGCGCCTCAAGTCCCCGTGGGTTCACCCCAACAGTAGGTGCTGGGCATGACTGTTGGCAGTCAGGACAGGCGGTGATTATCAGTCGAGGCTGCATCAAAGGCAGCCCAAAAGACTGGCAAAGCGCTTTAGCATTCTGGTGAAAAAAGGCGTGCGACAGTCGAGCTTGCTCAAATGCATTCGGTACGACGAGAGCTCCAGCCAAACGATCAGCTTCAGCGTTGCCTTCAGCAATGGGTCTGGGCAAATTCGTGTGAGAGCAGATATGTACAATAAAATAGGCACGTTTGTGTGAGTTTAACAAATACAATAATTCTCGTGAAAGATCAAACAAGTGCTCGTGCGATACATCTTTCCAATACGCGCCTTCTAACCTTGTCACGATTCCTGCTACGTAGGCTGAGTCAGTAATTCAATGAGGTGTCCCCTTTCAACAACATAGACAACGGGTGCAGATCCTCATTAGTTAATCCTAATAATGGTCGCACCCAATTAATTGACCCTAATAGCTTCTGCAAATCGTTGAGGGAGGTCACCTCAGGGACCAGTTTCACGGCCTGGGGTCGAATACTTTGGGTAGTGCTGCGCCACCCTAGATATTGCCAGGGCGAATAACGCTGAATTTTTTTCTGGAGCTCTCACCAGGCCGTGGCTGGTAACTTGTGTTATCGCTAGCGATAAAGCTCGGGACATATCTGTTAATACAATTAAGGTAAATAACAATGCACCCTATTTGATGAGTTAGTGGGGGGAAGGAGAAGAAAGTTACCTCAGCTCATACACATACCGACCCTAGAACAGCAAGTGATGTCCAAACCCACAGCGTCCCCAGCACAGGTTGTTTTTGGGATGAGGCGTCGGTAGGTACCGGACCCTTGGTGGGCGTCCCCACGGAGGCAACGTGGTCCTCTCTTGCCCTATAGCTCCCTCGCCCCCGTGCTCAGACAGCACTACCTTTATAGCAGAGGTTAAAGCCGCCCCCCACACAACGTGTGGCCAGTCCGTACGTGTGGACCGTCCCAAACCCCACCTGTCCATCACATAATCTGTAACTTCACGCATGCCCAATTTCACTGCTGGGGTCGCTGTTTGGGGGTCGTTTGACTTCATCTTTATCACCAACGGGGTAAACAACAAGCAATACACAGGAAAATACCCCAGAGAGAGGATGCAATTAATAATAAATGGCATGACCGTGGTTAGTCTCAAGTCCATCCGGCAAACGGATTCCATCCGGTACTGACAGTCAGTTGTTTTGTTAAGTCCTGTAACGACTGGATTTGGTGATGAACCGATGTGGAATGATCGCTCAAGTTCATGCAGCACATTCCATCTAATTCTTAACATAAAAAAAAAAACAACCCAACAACTTGCACAGCACTGGCATGATCTTCTCTTGCAGCCACAAGGTTGTATCGGTGGTTGTGGCCAAGCCCAACCCGGCGCTGCCAGCGGTGCTGGCTGCGAGGTCAGTGACAGTGTTTGGAACCTGCTGCACGTTGCTGGTCTGAGGTGCTTGAAGCCAGATTTGGAGCGGCATTGCTTACCACAGCGATATCCTTCCTTGCATTGCGGACACAACTCGCTGATACTGTCTGCTGTGCGGACCGAGGTCACCACTAAATCCCGTGGGCCACAGTGGGGCGCAGCAAGTCAGAACCACTGACCCAAAACACCATCCCACAGTCACTGCCGTCCTGCAAGCGGGAAGAGAACATCGCTTTGTTTTTCACTTTTAGAGATCGAGGCCACTCGGTGCGCTGCGCCGGACAAACGGCGTACGGAGCACACGGAAGCGCACTGCCCACCGGCCAAGGAGGGGGGCAGCTGCAGCGGGGGAGGCTCCGATCTTCAACACCAAGAGCAGGGCGGGGGGGGGGCGGTCGGTCGAGATCCCCCGGCGGGCTCAGGGCAGAGGCAGTGCCCGGGTCAGGCTGGGTGCCTGGCAGGTTGTGTGGTGTGCGCAAGCTGAAGCGGGCTGGGGAGGGTGGGTGCACGAGCGTCAGCTGCCCCGCTCCAACTTCTCAAGCACTCCTTGCACCGCCGCAGCTCTCCACATCCCACTCCAAATCATATACTGAGCACTCGTCCACAATAACGGAGCTGTCGTCTGACAGTCACGAGGACACAATACGTACGTTTCAAACACCGCTTTAAGTAAGCTCATCGCATGCAGGGATTTGACCCCGTAGTCTTTGACCACGCGTCGGAGTTCTTTTATGATACCACAGTTGATGGGCTCCCACCTCGGTCACCGATTTGCTTCAGAGGTCACCGGGCATACGGCGAGGTCCTTTAAGAAGTCCAAGTCACCTTCTTTTACTGCCTGTCTGTGAATGTTGAGCCGTGCTTTGCGAGGGTCCGGTGGATACAGATCTGGCTCCTTCTCTGGGTCTACCGGTCCGGGATCTAAAGGATCCTTGTTTCGAAGGCTGGAGAGACCATTCAGTGACACCATCATCATGAGTCCGCTCCATCCGCATCCGAAGATGACAAATCACCAGAACTTGCTGTGTCTCTCCATGGCTTCACACACCTAGCTGGGATCCAGCGAGGTCCTTGATCTGTAACAACACAAGCATACCCTCGTCCCCACGTTAACAGCTGCAGCGGGCCTTTCCTTTGATGAGAGTCCCCATCCTTGAACAACGCCAATACATCACCAGACAAGTTCTGTCTTTGGCTGCTCATACCTTTCCAATGCAACACCATGGGGGTTACGTCAGTCGATTCCGGCCCTGGTACGTACCTGAGATAACTCAAGACATTTATTGCTTTAGATAATTGTACCAACGGGTCGGGGTCTTCCCCTTTTTGTTTTTGCAATTGTTGTTTGAGTGTTTGATTGGCGCGCTCAACGAGAGCTTGTCCTGTCGGTGAGTGTGCGATGCCTGTGACGTGAGACACGCCCCAGACCTGTAAAAAGTCTCGCATGCGGGCAGCCACAGATTTTCTGCTGATGATCGATCGCCAACTGTTCCCACAGCGTCACACAGGAAGAGAGGCAAAACGCCGTGCACGTGGTCATCTGCGAGCCCCACGAGTAGCTTGGAGCAGCCACAGAGCTCCTTGAACAGGAGAGCGGCTGCACCGGACCACATCCCCTGAAGCAGCAGCTCAAAGGTAAAGGTCCTATAACCTGACCAACAGCCACCACCGCAGACCCTCCCCTGCAGGCGCTTCTCACAAAGGCAGGAAGCATTCGCCGAGAGGAGCTGCCCGGGGCCGCACGGCTCGAGAACGGAGGGACAGATCTTGGAAACACAGCGGGAATTCGGTGGCTTTCCTTTGACGGGGGAGCCACATGGGTGCGGAGAGACCTCCCGGAGCCGGCAGCTCTCGCGAGAGGAGGGGACGAAGCGAGCGCGTTGCCAGGGTAATGGCAACCGCACTCAGAACTATAAAAGAAACCCCTGGGGAGTGCCGCGACCAGGAGTGCTGCCAACAGGGCGAGCAAACAGGGCACGGCGCGTCGGCCAGGCTGTGGCGCGGCAGTTGGCGCGGCGGTTGGCGCGGAAGGGCTCTGAAGCGCTGCTTGCTCAGATCAGTGAAGAATGGTGTCCACTCGGCAGAGACCCACGGCCTCTGCAAGAGCTGCACCCACCGTGAGCGACGCAGCTGCACAGGCAGAGCTCCAGCAGGGACATGCACCCACCCTGGCGTCAGGATGCAGGGTGTGCCCCGCGGTGACACCGGCACAGGACGGCAGTGGTGAGCACCCCTGGGGAGGTGTGTCCAGGTAGAGGAGCTCCTCCTCCTGGTGACTGAGCTCCGGGAGGAGGTGGGCAGGTTGAGGAGCATCAGGGAGTGTGCGAGGGACATCGATTACCGGGAAAACGTCCTGCCTTCCCCGGGACAGGCCCAGCCAACTAATGAACTGCAGGATACAGAGGAGTCCCTGTCCCACCTTCACCGGGGTGAACGTAACGACCAGAAGGACGGGGGGCAATGGCAACAAGTTCCTGCCCGATGCAGCGGGCGTGCTGCCTCAGCAGGACCCCACCTTCCCAGGTGCCCCTGAGTAACAGACAGGAGGCCCTGCAAGTTGAGTCAACGAGTTACAAGAGAGAAAACTCATCAGGAGTGGAAGCATTGATGAGGATAAGTCAAAACAAGTGTAGCGCAAAACCCACCTCAACAAAGGGAAAACGTCAGGTCATTGTCACAGGTGACTCCCTTCTGAAGGGGACAGAGGGCCCAATGTGCAGAACCTGACCCCCTGCACAGGGACGTCTGCTGCCTGCCTGGGGTCCGGGTTAAAGATGTGGGGAGGAAACTTCCCTCTCTTGGACAACCCACAGATTATTACCCGCTATTAACATTTCAGCTCGGCAGTGACGAAATCCTCCACACAAGAAGCCTGAGGACAATCACAAAAGATTTCTGGGCCCTTGGGCGACTGGTCAAGGGATCAGGAGCACAAGTGGTGTTCTCCTCCTTCCCCTTAGTGGCAGGAACCGAGGAGGGAAGAAACAGAAGGACCCCCCAGGTCAATAGCTGGTTCCACGCCGGGTGTCACCAGCAGCACTTTGGGTTCTTTGACCACGGGTTGGTTTATACCACACCAGGGCTGCTGGCATCTGACGGGGTGCAGCTGTCTCAGAAGGGGAAGAGGATCCTTGCACAGGAGTTGTCAGGGCTCATGGAAAGGGCTTCAAACTAGATTTGAGGAGGGAAAGGGATCGAGTCTGGCTTGCTGGGACTGAGCCTAAGAGCTGCACACCGGTGTTAGTGGGACGGTGTGCCAGCGAGCTCCTTGGGTGTGCTGCAGCAGTGGAGACTGAGGGCAGAGTGTCTGGTGATAGGACAGCCCAAATGGTCACTGGTGTGCCAGGGGTCAAGGCAGCGCCTGGGGAAGGTCAGGTGGGAGTCAGGCCTTCTCCCCCCAAAGAAAAGGCGACGGGATCACTAGCCCAGTTGAAGTGCTTCTACACCAACGCAGCATGGGTAGCAGACAGGAAGAGCTGGAAGCATTTGTGCAAAAGGAAAACTGTGATCTAGCTGCCATCACGGAGACATGGTGGGATGATACGTACAACTGGAGTGCTGCACTGGGTGGCTACAGGCTCTTTAGGAGGGACAGGCCAGGCAAGAGAGGAGGGGGAGAGGGCTTTGTATGTTAGGAGGGGTTTGGATGTCTGGACATCAACTATGGTGATGGAAGGGTAGAATGTTTATGGATTAAAGTCAGGGGAAGGGCAACAAGGCAGACATCACAGTGGGAGTCTGCTATAGACCACCCACCCAGGAAGAGGACGTAGATGAAATATTCTACAAACACCTGGGAGAAGTCTCGTGATCACTGCCACTTGTTCTTGTGGGACTTCAATTGACCAGGTGTCTGCTGGAAATACAACACAGCCATGAGGAAACAGTCTAGAAGGTTCCTCGAGTGTGTGGAAGAACTTCCTGACACAGCTGATGAGGGAACCAACCAGGGAAGGCTCCCTGCTGGACCTGTTGTTCACCAACAGAGAAGGACTCGTGGGTGATGTGAAGGTTGGAGGCTCTCTTGGACACAGTGACCATGAGATAACAGAGTTTTCAGTTCTAGAAGCAGGAGGGAGGGGGGTCAGTAGAACTGCTGCCTTGGACTTCTGGAGGGCAGACTTTAACCTTTTTAGGAGCCTGGTTGGCAGGGTCCCTTGGGAGGCGGTCCTGAAGGGCAAAGGGGTCCAGGAAGGCTGGACAATCCTCAAGAGGGAAATCTTCTTAGCCCAGGAGCAGGCTGTCCCAGTGAGCCGCAAGGCGAGCCCGAGGGGCAGGAGAGTGGCCTGGCTGAACAGAGAGCTCTGGCTAGAGCTCAGGGAGAAAAAGAAAGTCTATGGCCTATGGAAGAAGGGGCAGGTCACTCACGAAAGCTACAAGGATTTTGCCAGGCCATGCGGGGAGAAGATTAGAAAGGTGAAAGCCCAGCCAGAGCTTAACCTGGCCTCTGCCATAAAGGATAATAAAAAAGTGTCTATAAATCCATTAAAACCAAAAGGACGGTTAAGGAGACTCTCCTTCTCTTGCTGGATGCAGAGGGAAGTACAGTGACCAAAGATGAGGAGAAGGCTGAGGTGCTCAATGCCTTCTGGGCCTCAGTCTTTAATGGTCAGACCAACTCACTGGGTGCTTGGCCTCTAGAACCAGGTGGCAGAGATGGGGAGCAGTTACAAGGTCCCATAATCCAAGAGGAAACGGTAAGTGAACTGCTGCACAGCCGAGATGTGCAGAAGTCTATGGGGCCGGATGAGATCCACCCAGGAGTTCTGGGGAGATGGCGGGGGTGATCACCAAGACGCTTGCCATCGTTTACCAACAGTCCTGGCTGATGGGGGAGGTCCCATTTAACTGGAGGTTGGCAAATGTGACGCCGATCTACAAGAAGGGTCAGAAGGAGGACCCAGGTCACTCCAGGCCTGTCGGTCTGACCTCAGTGCCGGGGAAAGTCATGGAGCAGATCATCCTGAGTGTCATCACGCAGCATGTACAGGATAGTCAGGTGATCAGGCCCAGTCAGCATGGGTTTATGAAGGGCAGGTCTTGTTTGACCAACGTGATATATGACAAAGTGACCAGTAGATGAGGGAAGAGCTGTGGAGGTTGTTTCCCTGGACTTTAGTCAGGCCTTTGACACTGTTTCACACAACATTCTTCTGCAGAAACTGGCTGCCCCTGGCCTGGGTGGGTGGACACTTCACTGGGTAAAGAACTGGCTGGATGGCCGGGCCCAGAGCCGTGGGGAATGGAGCTAAATCCAGCTGGCGGCCGGTCACCAGTGGTGTTCACCGGGACTCAGTACTGGGGCCTGTCCTCTTCCACATCTTTATCCATGATCTGGATGAGGGGATCGATTGCACTCTCAGCAAGTTTGCATATGACACTAAGTTGGGAGGAAGTGTTGATCTGCCTGAAGGTCAGGAGGCTCCACAGAGGGATCTGGACAGGCTGGATCAATGGGCTGAGGCCAATGGTGCGAAATTCAACAAGACCAAGTGCCGGGTCCTGCACTTGGGTCACAACAACCCTCTGCAGCGTTACAGGCTTGGGGAGGAGTGGCCACACCTTAAGTCCTGTGTCCAGTTTTGGGCCCCTCACTGCAAGAAGGATGTTGAGGGGCTGGAGTGTGTCCAGAGAAGGGCAACAAAGCTGGTGAAGGGTCTGGAGAACAAGTCTGATGAGGAGCGGCTGCGGGACCTGGGGTTGTTTAGTCTGGAGAAGAGGAGACTGAGGAGAGACCTTCTCGCTCTCTACAACTCCTTGACAGGAAGCTGTAGTGAGGTGGGGGTCGGTCTCTTCTCCCATGTTACAAACGCAGGACAAAAGGAAATGGCCTCAAGTTTCATCAGGGGAAATTTCGGTTGGATATCAGGAAAATGTCTTTACACAGAGGGTCATTAAGCCTTGGAACAGGCTGCTCAGGGAGATGGCGCAGTCCCCATCCCTGGAGGGGTTTAACAGACGTGTGGATGTGATGCTGAGGGCCTTGGTTTAGGGACCCTGGCAGTGCAGGGTGAACGGTTGGACTCGATGATCTTAAACCAGATGATCTTCCAACCAGATGATTCTGTGATTCTGTGATTCCCAGGCAGCCCCGTGCAGGTGCTCCCAGAGTTCCGCCCCCTCCGGCCATGTCAGGAAGGAAATCTCCGCAGCTCTTCAGTCCCAAGGATCTAAGTCCTCGCTGGAGGCTGCAGTAGCAGCTACAGCCTGGAGGATCAGCGTGGTGGCGGGAAGCACAACAAGCAGAGGCGGACCCGCCGGAGACGCTTGGGTCTCGGCTCTGCAGATCCCGTCGGCGTTGTTGGCTTTGGAGATGAGCTTGGCTTGTTGTTGCTTTGCCGTGGGCGCAGGTTGTAGTGGTGCCACAGGGAGCGGGGGCGCTTCCTGGCCATCCTCCGGCGCAGGCGGCGGGGCACAATCACCCTGTGCACCTCCCATGGAATGTCCTGTCAAGAGACACGGTGAGTACTGGAGCTTCTCTGGAGAGGGGGCTCCCAGCATTGCAGAACCACACGATCGATTGGTTAGAAGAGACCTTGAAGGTCATTGAGTCCAATCATTCACCCTGTCCTGCCAGGTCCCCACTAACCCCTGTCCCTCCATTACCTCAACACAGCTGGGAAACCCCTCCAGGGATGGGGACTCCAGCACTGCCCTGGGCAGCCTGGGCCAGGCTACGACAACGCCAGTGGGCAAGAAATGGCTCCTCAGGGCCAACCTCAACCTCCCCTGCAACAACCGGAGGCCAGTTCCTCTTGTCCCATCACTTGGGAAGGAACCTTACCCCCACCCTGAGACTAGCCTCCTGTCAGGAGTTGTGGAGAGCCAGAAGGTCTCCCCTGAGCCTCCTTTTCTCCCGGCTCAACCCTACCAGGTCCCTCAGCACACTTGTGCTTCAGACCCTGCACCAGCTCCGTTGCCTCCTGACCCTCCAGCAGATCAACACTTCCACCAAACTTGGTGTCATCTGCAACTGGCTGAGGGTGCCCTTGATCCCCTAAAGATGTTGTAGAGAACCGGTCCCAACACTGAGCCCTGGAGACCACCACTGGTAACCGGCCACCAACTGGCTTGGACTCCATTCCCCACCAAAATCCACCACTCATGTGTCTCCCCACCCCAGCTCACCCACCTTTGCTCCTGCATGTCCCAGGTGCCTGGATGTGGCCTGGACAGTGTTGGAGAACCTCCGCTGCCATCTCCGGTGTCGGGCGAGGAGAGTTGCGTGGAGCAACATCCCGAAGATGAAGCCAAGGCCAAAGGCCGCGCTCAGTGCTCCCAACATGGAGGACTCTCTGCTGGAGCCTGGGCACGGATTGGCTGGGGGCGGGTCTTAGCACCTACATGTAAGCAGTGAGGGACACAAGGTCACAATCCATCCTGCAGTGATGTCACAATTGGTGATTGGTGATTGCCACAAGTGGCATCACAGTGACATCACAATGGGCCATCCTTGCCCTGGTGGAGAGTGTCCAATGGCAACAATGACCCAGAATGTCCCCACTCCCAGCATCCCCACCCCAGCTTGGCACCAACACTCCTGGTACCACCATCTCCATCCATCCTGCTGCTGGAGCCCCACCACCAGCGTCCCACCCCAGCCTGGCATCAACAGCCCTGGTACCACCATCTAAAAACAGAGAAAAAATTACAATCAAAATAAATATTAATAGTAATAATCATAACAAAAAATTAAAAATAAAACTAAAAATAAAAACAAACATTAAAAAGAAAACTAAAAGTAAAAAAAAATATAAAAATAAAAAAATTGGCAGCCAGGGAGATGCCCAGGAAGAGCCCGAAGTGCAAGAGCTGCAGCTGCCGCGTGCCTGCGAATGGCAGGAGGAGGAACTGGGTGATGGAGCTGCCATTGGACATTTGCTCCCTCTGAACACTGGGACCTCTCCAAGGAGGAAAAGACAGTGACAGGTTAGGGTAGACGTCTCGGAGCAAAACCTATTCCAGTTGTCATGGAAACCCTCCAAATCAACTCTCCCCTTTCAGAAAGGCCTTTGGATGGTCCTTTTTGGGAACCCGGGTGGGTACCGGCTGAGGATGCTCCAAGGAGCAGGGGCTCTGCTCTGGGTGCTGCAGGAGTCAGTTCTGCCCCACAGCAAGATGTAAACAGGAACTGGGAATGATCCCAGGAAAAACCCACTTGTGGGATGAAAGAACTTCTCAGCATTGTCCCTCCCAACTCACCCAACTGCAGAGAAGTGCTGTGGAGATTCTCTGGTGTTTGATTGGTACCAGGGGCCCCACAACAGGGAGGGGTATTTGTAAGGCAGAACTCGTTGGCATTGCTGCTTCGCCGCAGGAGAAGCGCTGGGAGTCCTCTAAGACAAAGGGATGATCCTTCCTGCAGAGGGAGGACACACGGTCTGTCCATCAGCCCTGGACTCAGCTACCCTGGGCTGGCACGTCTTTGGGCTGGAGGGCGGTTGCGCCCAGACGTTCCCCTTAGAAGGAACTGGACAACGCTGGGAGCAGGTGAATCCAGTTTCCAAGGGCAGATCTCCAACTGCTGCTGCCGTCTCCTCCCTGAGGACTCTCAGCTCTCCCCGCGCACGCAGGGACACCGCGGGCTCCTGGCAGCTGCCTGCCTACAGCCTTCCAGCAGTGCTGCCATGGCCGTAGGGCTGAGGGGCTGCGAGGGAACCCAGAGCTGGGCTGGGAGAGCTGGGTCCTTCTGGCAGACAGCCTGCAGCCCAGCAGCTCCCCCAGGGCAATCACTCAGTGTCCGTGAACCCCATGGCCTTGGAGGTGAAGGCCCTGCTGGGTGGCAGAAGAGATGGGCGGTTGCTGCGGGGAAGGGATCTGCAGAGCAGGGGATGGCACGGAGGAGCCTGAATCGCCCCTGCCACCGCATCTCTGGCATCTCTGGCAGGTCTCAGCCCCTGCCCATGGCTCTGCTGCCTGCAGCTGTCCCTGCCAGCAGCTCTTCCTCCGTGCCCACATCTCCTCCCTCTTCCTGCTCCCAGAGCCCATCGCAGCCGCTGGGTGCTCAGCTCTGCCCTGCCGACCCAGGCTGTCTGAGAGCTGACCCGGGCAGGTGGCAGAGTCCCTGCCCCAGCACCCAGCCCCTGGGCTGCAGGGACCCTGCCCTCAAGGACAGCCCTGGCCACCCCTCCCTGCACCCCTGACTTCCCACCCCTGCAGCCATCCCCAGGAGAAGGGCCATTGGATGTCCTGTCCCTCTGATGGTGCCGCAGGGAAGCCCTGCTCTGCAGCAGCTCCTTCCACACCAGAAAGAAACCCGGAGAGCCCTCCTGCCAGATCCCAGCTGCAGCACCATGGGCCAGGAGAGCCTCCAGCACACTCGTGGGTGCCCCTGAAGCCAGAGACTTACTGTGTGAAGGACTGTGCAGACTCCCCCACCAGTGAACTCCCAGCATCCTCCCGCTCCACAGAGCCTGGAATCTCTCTCTCCCTTCCCTCCTCTGCCCCGGGTGCTGCAGGCAGAGCCCTCAGCCCCACTGTGCTCGGCAGAGGAGCTGCTCCTGGGCAGAGCCGTCTCTGGGCCGCGCTGCCCCAGTGCCCGCAGCTCCATCCCTCCAGGCCAGGAGCCCGGCCCAGCTCAGCAGCTCAGGAGCCGCCCAAGGTGTCCCTGCCTGTGCCCCCTCGGGGCTCCCTCCAGGGGTCCCGGGGGCTCCAGGGGAACCTGCTGGGAAACAGCCTGAAGCCAGCACCGATGATTTCTCTCTCACCTCTGTCCGCAGTGTCCTTTCTCCTGTTAGACAGTGATCTGGGCACAAGAATCACCTTTCCTCGCCCCGTCATTGGACAGGACACCAGGACGGTTACAGCAAAGGATCCCGTTTCCCTTCCTGGGGAGTACATCCCCAGCTGGGTGAATTTTACCTTTTTATTCTGGGTTTGTGGTCCTAGGGCTAGAAAGACATTTGTCCATCTTTTGACCGTGTCTTTTTGCTTCACGTCTCTGCTCTGAAGCCAAGCCTTTCCACACATGGACACTTGGTACCAGGTTTCAGAGCTTGCCTGGTGCCACTGCTGGCGTGATTCAGCCCAAGGGTGTGGCAGTGCCCTCAGCCAGGGGCACATGCAGGACGAGCTGGAGCCATTCGTGCTGGAGACAGAGCGGTGACACGAAGGCAATACAGAGCCAAGGAAGGGTGGCAGAGCTCAGGACAGCTGGAGTGCAAGGGCAGCATCCTCCAAGCGCAGCAACAGTCCAGACCAAAACCCAGTCTAAACCAGTGTCACAATTCAAGGGCACCGCAGCGAGCTGTTACTACCTCAGGAACAGGCAAAGGAGAAACAGAGATCCTGTGTGGCCACGGCTGAATTTAGTGAGAGCAGCTGCAGATAGAGCTGAGATTCTCTGCGTCCTCCTCGCCTCAGCCTTCCCCAGCGAGGTCTCCCAGGGCTCTGTGAGCCAGGTCAGTGGTCACATGAGCAAACACAACGTCTATGGACAGGAGGGGCAGCATCTCAGGGAGCCGAGTTGAGCAGGCCCATGTCACTGTGTGACCATTCTCCATCGTCTTTGAAAGCTCATGGAGTGTGAGGGAAGTCCCTGACAACGGGCAAAGTGCAGAGCCTTCTAAAAATGCCCAAAGGATGTGCAGGGGAGCGAAAGGCTGCGCCCCGGATCGTGCTCACTCGGGTCCCATTGCTGGGTGTCTGGAAGAGAAGGTGACTGGACTTACCCAGGGCAGCTTGTGTCTCACCACCCTCTTTGCTTTCTGTGATGGAAGGACAGGACTGCTGAGCACAGGGAGACCAAGGCTTGTCTTCTCACCTGGCAGTCAGTGACGTTTGCAAGCTCTCCCCTGCCCAATATTCTTGTGCCCAAGTTGGATGTTACGGCCTGCGTGGGTGGATAAGTAGATGGGTCAATAACAAGAGGGATGGTTGGGCTCAGAGGGAGGAGATCAATGCGTCGTACTCTGCCTGGAGGCATCTCACTCATAGGAGTCTACCCCCGAGCCAGCCCTGGGACGCCTGGTCTACCCCCAATTCAGGAGGGCCAGGTTTACTCCATTCCATGAACAGCGCTGCATGGCCATCCCAGGCGGCCAGGTCTACCAATGACCCGGCACCAGAAGGCATGGTCTGTTCCAGCACCGGCACAAGCCAGGGGCTTGTCCTGCCCCATCTCATGAACTTGGGACATCACAAACAGCAGCACAAGCCAGGGGCAGCTTCAGCCTTTTCCTGACTTCTCTGACATCACCAAACCCAGCAGAAGGGAGTGTCGGGGAGGCCGGGTAAACTCCGCTGCTGGCACGGGGACGTCAGGTCTACCCCAGCACCAGACGAGAGACCGGGCAGCCGCATTTACCCTGGCACTGGCAACGGGAAGCGTGCTCCACCGCTATTCCCGGGGGGCTGTCGACCCAAGCAACTCCAACGGGAGCACTGGTCTTCCCCAGCACTATCACGGGGGCCAGCTCTAAGCAACGAGTCCAGGCGGCCAGCTCTACCAGAGAACCAGCAGGGGAAAGTGCATTGTACTCCACCACCAGCACCAGGAGGCCAGGTCTAGATGCCAGTCCAGGCAGGCTGGCCCAGTCTACTGCGGCAGCAGCTCCGGGACGCCCGGTCTACCTGGTGACGACAGATGGCTACCAAGCCCGGCACAAGCCAGGGGCTGCTCCTGCCCCGTCTGCTACTCATGGACCTATGACATCCCAAAGACCTACACAAGCAAGGGGCCTGCTTGTCCAAGAAGCACATGTCAAAGAACCGTTGGCATGGACTTCCCAAGGGCCAATCCTGCCTCAGTGACCTGATTGCCTGCCTTTGTGCGTGAGGGGAGAACATGGGATGGAGTTTCCTTCAGCTTCAGCACGACCTTTGGACATGGTGTCCCTCAATGTTCCTGTCCCCCAGTTAGGCCATTGCAGTCTGGATGGGTGGACAAGCAGATGGGCAAAGCCCCAGGTGGAGGCTGAAGCTGAGACAACAGTGGTGAAGGGCTTATTCCCTGTCTGGAGGTCACTGGGACCTTCTGAGGCACTATGGGACACCACAGGGGACTGTCCAGGGCAACGTGCACTTTAACACTAGATGCTCAGAGTGGGAATGCTTGCCTGGTAGGAGAAACTGAGGCAAAGGGCCTTCCTGAGCCTGGAGAAGGGAACACCTCAGGAACCTCCCAGCAGCCTGCCCATCCCTCTGGGCAGGTTTTCAGGAAGATGGAGCCAGTCTTGTCACCGTGGAGCTTGGTCAGTTGTTAACAGTCAATACAGTCATATGTTGCAATGAGGAAGGTTCAGGCTGGAGATGAGGCAAACCCCTTTTCTGCTTCAGGGCATTGGAGCATGGGAGTAGTGACCTTCACGGTTCCCCATGCCCATGGCAGTCAGATGGGAGCAGAGTCAGAGCAGCTGTAGCTTTCCTGTCCTGCTCCAGGCAGTGCTGCTCAGCTGCGGGGCTGCTGGACAGGTCCCCCAGACAGCCCGGAGCAGTCCCTTTGCTGCCCCTTCCAGGCCCTGGTCCGTAGTTGCCACCTCTCCAGCCCTGCTCTTGAACCAGCTGCAGGAGACCAAGGACAAACAGTCCCCGAACAAGGGCCCTGGCACCGTGTCAGCCTGGAACCCCTGAGACAAGAAATGTCTGCTGGAAGGGACAGGATGTGCCCGAGGGGACACGGGAGGGTGGAGGAGAAGGGCAGGAAGGGGGAGGCCCTTTTGGCCTCATCTGTCTCAAACATCCCCCACCACACACACATGCTGTCCTATGAACTGGACCCCGTTGGCTGGACCAACGCTGGAACCAGGACTGGTGACCTCTCTGTCTCCCTCTGTCTTTACAGACCTTCGGTGTTATTCCACCCCATCTCTAACCAGGGGAAACAACGAACTTCAGTCTTCTCTCCCCACCAGGACGAGACATTTTAAATTGGCATCATGACGGGATTCCCGCAGTGTGAGAAGGTCCCTGGGCACACGGACTTTCTACCTGGTAAATCCAGGTGGGGAGAGCCAGGCAGTGACCTCTCAGCCCTAAGCCGGGAGAGGTTCCAGCAGGGACAGGCTTGTGGGGCCTCTCAAGGCTCCATCAGACACGTTGGTCTAAGAAAAAATTTACGGTCCGAGTTAGAGGAAAGGGCACAAGGATCCTTGAATGAAACCGGTTTAGATTCTGTCCCCGAGAGTGAACCAGGATTCTTGAGCTTGGCACAACTGGCCCAGAAACCAGCTCAGCCCCTTGTACCCAACTAAAGAATGAGAAATGAGGAGGTGAAGATCAGACCCCTCATTAAGACCGAATCTACTGAGGAGGAGGAGGTAACAAAGGGAAGGGCTGCCCGTGGCCTGGCGGGGAGAGAGCTCAGGAGCTGAGAACTGCTGGCAGGAGAATGGGAGTGGTGGGAGGGTGGGGCAAGAGGAGGACAGACTTGCCCCCACCAGCCCCAGGAGTTCCTCAAGCTTCTGATGCCTGGGCCAATATGTTGTGGGCTAAACACACTAAGAAAGGAATTTCCTGGGAGGTAATGGATGGACTGCCCACACCCACCACGGGAAAACTGGTTTGGTCTTGGAGGGAGAGCAGAGCCCTTCACGGGTTCCCGGGGTGAAACCAAATGTTACCAACCACCACCCTGGAGAAATTAGACCGAGTGTGGAAAAGGCTCAGAACCCGCCTTTGCTCCCTGGGACACTCAGTGGGGTCGGCACCGTTACCCCTGAAAACCCCTCGGAACCGTTAAGCCTGGACGGCTCCTGACGCCCGGGGCAGGGAGCCCCCAACGCACAGCCGGTGGAGTGTCCCATTTTTGTCACACTGTCTTGGACCATGTCTCTGCTCTACAGGGTGTCAGAGCCCACCGCGTGACTCCATGTTTTCACTCACGGGGCGACGTGGGTTCGGTGTCATTGGTTTGATCTGTTCGGCTTCACGGTATATTTGAGGTGGGAAGGATGATGTGGGTGGAACTGCTGTTCTGATTGGTTCGCTGCAGCGCTGTTAGTGAGCCAGGAAGGAATCGGAATGACCCACCCAACTGGGCACGGGGCTGATGACCGGATTCATTTGAACCTGGAATGGGACGGATCAAGGTGTTCGTGGTGACCTCCCCACTGCTGCTTCGGCAGGATGTCAGTTTGCTGGGATCTGCTTGAATTTCTTAACAATAAACACTGGGGAGACCAAAAAAAGTCTGTGGGGGGCCGACCCTTCTGCATTGCCAGGAGTCCAACGGCACGGTAGGGGTTAAGCCAGGGGAGAAATTGGCCCGTGGAGAACCCCGGCAACACGGATGTCACGTGCCAGCTGAGTCCCACACAGCTGCTGCCTCACGCGTGACGTCACATGGTCTGGAAGATCCCTTGGGTGAGTTGGGGTCAGCTGTCCCAGCTCCGTCCCCTCCCCACGTCTCGAGCACCCCCAGCCCACACGCTGGTGGAGCAGCAGGAGCAGCAGAAAAGTCCTTGATGCTCTGCAAGTGCTGCTCAGCCAGAACCAACCCATCGGTGTGTCACCAGCAGCGGGTGGTCACAACCCCAACCCACAGCCCCAGACGGGCTGCCCTGGGCAAAGTGAATTCCACTGCAGCCCCCACCAGGACCACGGGCTGGTTCTGCCCCTGACGCTCCACACCAGAAGAGCAGCAGCAGCAGCAGATCCCTTCTCTGGGGAAAACGCCTGGAGGTTTCTCTTGGTCCAGTCTGAGTTCCTCGAGGTCCCTTTGCAGTGAAGCTCCGTGGCGTCAGTGGTTCATGTGCGCGGGCAGAGGCCTCAGCGGACTGTGGTGCCTCTCACCAGATCCCAGCAACGGGAACTAAAGGATGTGTGGGATAAGAGATGAAACGAGATGACACGGACTGAATGAAACGGGACAGCCTGGAGCTCCGCCTTGGGCTTGGTGATGAGCCTGTGGAGAGCTTGTGGCTCAGGATGGGCCGGGCAGACCAGCACGGGTGACCTGCTAGTGGGGGGCTCCTGCTGACTGCTTCAGCAGGAAGGAGGATACAAAACCTTCCTCAGGCCACTGGGAGAAGCCTCGTGTTCTCCCGCCCGGCTCCTCCTGCTCTTGCAATGGAACCACCTTGGGGGCTGCCTGAGGGGCTACAGAGCAGGCTAGAAGGCTTCTGGAGGACACCAGTGAGAACTTCCCCAGCGTGCAGAGATGGGCTTAGGAAAGGCAAAGCCCAACTCCAGCTGAACCTGGTGAGTGACCAGAGGGGCAACAGAACCAGTTTCCACAACCCCGTGAAGAGCAAAAGGAAACGCAGCGCAATGTCCATGGTGTGTGGTCCAGGCTATGGAGGAACCCAAGATAATCCATGTCTCCCTCAGCTCCATCTTCACTGCTGGGAGCGGCCTTCAGGCACCCCAGGGCCTGGGAGCAGAGGGGACCGTGGAGCCAGGAAGAGTGCCCCTGGGCGCAGGAGTCTGCGGGGAGGGAGCAGTGACCCAAAGCGGACAGAGCTGTCCACGGGCACTGAGGGGATGCACCACGAGTGCTGAGGGAGCTGGCGATGTAACTGCGAGGCCACGCTCGATTGTCCTTCAGGGGTCGTGGTTACGGGGAGAGGTTCCCTTTGGCTGCGATGGCCCCGTCACGATGCTTCACCCGCTGGCAGAGATGCAGCTGAGGCAGCAGCGGTGCCAGGGCAGGACCCCTACCCTGTATCCCCGTTCCCTCCTCCCAGACACCCCCATCTCCACGGGGCCAGGGACGCTCTGATGAGACACGCCCCAAAAGCACCAAAATCCCTGGGATGGGGCTGCACTAGAGCCCGAGGGGGGACTCCTGAGGCTGTTCCCCACCCTGTTTGCCAAATGATGGGGGGTCAACAGCAAGGACACAGACACCAAGTTAAAACCAAAAATAAACGTATTTTGCTTTGTTCAAAGCAGGAAAAAAAAGAGTAAGCAGGGCGGAAAGAGCAAGCCAAGAAACGCACCTCATCACCACTGCAGAAAGTCAGCTGTGGTGGTCCAGGAAGATCCATCACCAACCGCCTTTCACACGTCACCACCATCCAAACCCTGTCCGTCAGCTGGGGAGCCCCGTCACAGCGGAGGGTTTGGAGAACCCTCCCGGCAACCGGGAATTCCTACGCGGTGCGTCCGCCCGTAGGTGAGGTCTCCAGCTCCGCTGTGACAGGGGTCCTGCTTTTCTGTTCTTTACCAAACAGGACGATGTGACCACCTGCGTGTGCCTCAGACCTGGCCAGGACCTGAGACCCTCTGAGGAGCTGCTGTTTCCCTGGCTTTAGGCACGTGAGGCATTTGGCTTTAGACATGCGGGTCGGGGGTTCACTCAAGAGGTCAGTTCTGATTCAAGGCCCGTTGGTCCTTTGACTGATGAGGGAACATCACAATCCTTCAGAAGAGCCCGGTGTGTTTGCTCTACCCGTTAGATCCGATACCACATGTAACAACTATACGGAGGGATAACAGTGACAATAACTGACGGTATGACAAGAGGACGGGGTAAGAAATTCGATGCTTTGGTGGCAGATGGATCAGCTGATCCAAACTTTGGGGGTGCCAATACAGATTTAGTTGTCCTCATGTGCTGAATAAAAGGTGGACATCTGTCCCTGCCGAGGGAGGTAGAGCACATTCCTGAGGCACCCAGAGAATGGAGCAGTTCCATCATACATTCTTGTAATGCCGTGACTACCCGTCACTACACAAACACTCTCGGCTCTGATTTCTGCAGACGCATCCAAGGTTTCAGGCGCAATTGTCCATGCACACGGATTCACCGAATGTCCCAGCAGAGACGGTTCATCCAACCGCGACCTTTGTCCACACCACGCGCCATTGACCGCAGACGCACACAAATCTAGTTGGTGAGTCCGGTTCTTAGAGTCGACAGCGCCTCCCTCCCAATGGGGCAGCCAATGTTCCGGTGTTTCACACCACCGGGGTAGACGTGTGTGTGGGGACGGCTGCAGACGGGCTGATCCCGTCTGTTAATTGCACAAAGTCCGTTAATTTACACCTGCCTGGGTGGAGGTAACAGCTCGCTTTGTCCAGGGTGCAAAAATGGAAGAATGGGGCCATGGGGCCTCTGCCCCGTTTCACACCCCTCGGGGACACCCGGATCACACCCAACACCAGACAGGGGTCTAGGGGTAGCTGCAGTTTCGATTGTCACCTCGCCCAGCGCCAAATGCCATCGACAAAGAGCTCGCAGGCACCCAGCTGCACGGCGTGCACGTCTGGTGGGACTCGGGCTGGGTGCCACCGCTGCGTCCTCTCCACATTCCCACCCCGTGGCTACAGCCATACCCACGCGCTCACATCTGGGTCTCACATCAAGGTATCCATACCCGGGACATCGATGGATCCTCCTCCTCCTCCGCCGGAGGGGTGCAGCCAGCGAGCGGCACCACCGGTGTTTGAACGGCGTTCGTCATGGCTGACCAGCTCAGGACACCACCACCGACGGTCACAGTCACTACACACAGAGCTGTGGTTGCTGTGGAGTACTGACGGTTGGTACAACGGGCTCACGATGGCAGCCACGGCACAGCGCCTGCGAGTAAAGCGTCACTTGTTAACCCGGGTGTTACCGACAGACAATTATCCACCTCAGGACAGACAGACGGGAAACCAGGACAGACCAAGAGCTTCTGGAGCAACAGCCAAGCTCTGCCCAGCTCGTCCTCTCCGTGCAGGCACAGTCCATACCGCGGGTCAGCGCTGCTCGGGTTCTCCACCCCGCGACTGCAGTGGCACCTGCACTCCCTTGGTTTGGCTGGTAGCAGACACCGGGCATGGACCTGCCTCCACCATGGACCAGCTTCCTCTTGAGTGGCTTCTCTGGAAGTTGGTCCCTGCTCCAACTCAGGCGTCTCCAGCAGAGGCCCCTGGAGCTACTGGGAGGAAATGGAGGGCACTGGTAGCTACCGGTGAGTTACTGGGAGGCTCTGGGGGGGTTACTGGGAGATACTGGTGAGTTACTAGGAGGCACTGGGAAATACTGGCAGTTACTGGGGACCACTGGGGGGTAAGTGGAAGGCACTGGGGGGTTACTGCGAGGCACTGGGAAGTACTGGTGAGCTGCTGGGACACAGGAGGGGGCTCTAGGGGGCTTACTGGGGGACACTGAGAGGTACTGGGAAGCACTGGGAGGCACTGGGAGGTACTGAGAGTTCCTGGGAGGAGTCTTGGGAACATGGAAAGGCACTGGGAGGGGGGCATTGGGAGCACTGGGGAGGGCACTGTAACACTGTGGAGACTAGAGAGTACTGGGGAGCAGTGAGGGGCACTGGGAGCACTGGAGAACACTGGGGCAACAATGGGAGCACTGGGGAGGGCACTGGGAGCACTGGGCACCCTATCGTGCCTCCCAGTAGCCCCCCAGCTCCCCCAGTTGGGGGGGATGGGGCTCTGTGGAGGTGCTGGGGAGGCCCATCCCCCAGCAGAGAGGGTTTGATTGACAGCTGCCATTTATTGAGGGGGCAGAGGGGCAGGGCTGGGAGTGCTGGGTGGTGGGTGCTGGGGGTGGTGGGTACTAGATGCTGGGTGCTGGGTGTGGTGGGTGCTGGCTGCTGGGTGTGGTGGGGGGGTCCAGGTGATGGATGCTGGGGTGCTCATCTGCTTGGGGAGCTCATGCGCTGGGTGGTTGTCTCCAGCTCCTCCAGAGATGATCCATCACCTCCAAGACAGGTTCTCACCCCTTGGCCTCAGCAGCATGGCCTTGCTCCGCCTGAAGAGGATCACCCCGAGTGTTGGTAGAGAAGGCCCTCAAAGTCCACTTTGTCTTGAGCTCAAGCTCATACCAGGTCCATGACGTCTCCTGGATGGTGTCTGCAACCTGTTCCCATCTCCCTAGAGGTGGGTCCAGAGATCTCCAGGAAGAGAAGAGCCCTCCCAAGCTCCACAGCCAGGAGACGCCCCAGAGGAAGGGACATTCCAGAGGAAGATGAGCTGTTTCAGCACCAGCCACAGGAACTTTCACCTCTGCGTCTCATCATGCAGGAGGTTCTCCATCAACGCGTAGATGATGTTGGGGCAGAGCTGCCGAGGTCCCCTCCCACTGGTGTTTCTGTGACTCATCCCAGGGAGTGTGTGGTTACTCGAGGACGAGATTGACCTTGAAAGGTCCCTTCCAACTCAAAACATTCTGTGATTCCACGACCCAAAACCTTCTGAGATAGAGGGAGAAAGACACAGCGTGGTGCTGGATGAGGCACAAGCTCTGGACGTGTCTACCTGGACTTCAGGAGGGCACCCTGAGCTCGCAGAAGACACCAAGATGGGTGGGAGTCTTGATCTATTGGAGGGTCAGGAGGCTCCACAGAGGGGTCTGGCCAGGCTGGATTGATGGGCCAAGGTCAATGGGCTGAGGGTCAACCAGGGCAAGTGCCAAGTCCTGCCTCTGGGCCACACCAACCCCCAGCAACGCTCCAGGCTGGGGGAAGAGCGGCTGGAAACTGCCCGGGGAAAAGGCCCTGGGGGCCAAGATGGCCAATGGCCTCCGGTCTTGTGTTACTATGGAACCACCTCGGGAACTGCCTGAGGAGCTACAGAGCAGGGTAGAACCTGTTCAGAAGGCTTCTGGAGGACATTGGTGAGGAGTTGCCAAGCGTGCAGAGATGGGCTTAGGACAGAAGAGGTGCCAGGGCAGGACTCCCTCCCTGTATCCCCGCTGACCCCACTCCAGACACCCCCATCTCCATGGAGTCAGCCGAGATGTGCCCAAAAACCACCAAAATCCCTGGGAACGGGCTGAAACATGAGCCTCAGGGGGAGTCCCGAAGCCACGACCCACCCTTAAGGCCCCAGAACCCCCAGAGACCCCCCTGAGAATCCCTGAGATCCCTCTGAGAAGTCCCTGATACCCTTTAAGACACCCTGAGGCTCCTCCTGAGACACATCAAGACCCCCTGAGAATCCCTGAGAATCCCTGTGATCCTTCTGAGACCCTTTGAGACACCCAAAGACTCCCCCTGAGACACACCAAGACCCCCTGACACCCCACCCAGTTCAAACTGCTGGAAAGGGACCCCTGGCGGGGTCAGGGCAGTGCACGACCGTGGAAGTTCAAAGGCCAAGATCATCCCCCGGCTGTGACAACACCTCCCAACCCCTGACACTGCCCCAACAGCCCACACTTCCCACACAGACACTCGAGGGGGTCCCAGCCCCCCCATCACCCACCCCACCACGAGGCACCCAGAGCAGCGGGCACTTGGGGGGCTCCTGCACACCTGTTCCTGCACAGGAGGCACAGAGGGGGGCAGCTGCAGGCCACAGGGTCATCCCCCCATGACCCCATCTGCAAATACCCCCCAGGAAGTGTCCACCTCTCTCTAACCAACCCCCAAAAAATCCCCATCACGGAGTTCTGCTTGGAAACAGGGAGTGATGGTGCTGGCGCAACTGGTGTAACTGGAGCTGCTGGTGCTACATCCAGTGGTGCTGGCAGAAACGAGGTTTGGCGTCTCCATCGGGATTTATTCCCCACCTCAGCAGCAAAACCCACTGGGAGGGATGGCATGGGATGGGGGAGAAGCATCCACCGCTGGTACCCTCACATCTGTTGTGGCAGCTCCTGGAGGCACGAGCGATGTCAGAGGGGCAGGACGGGCCCATCACGGTGGTGGATCTTCCTGTGGTGCTTAAGGTGGGAGCTGCAGCTGAAGCTCTGGCCACAGTCGGCACAGGTGAAGGGTTTCTCCCTGGTGTGGATGAGGCGGTGCCGGGAGAGGTGGGAGCTGCTGGTGAAGCTCTTGCCGCAGTCACCACATGGGTACGGCCTCTCCCTGGTGTGGGTGCGGCAGTGCTGGGTGAGCTGGGACCTGCTGCAGAAGCTTTTGCCGCAGTCGGAGCAGGTGAAGGGCTTCTCCCTGGTGTGGGTGCGGCGGTGCCGGAGGAGATCCGTGCTCTCCCTGAACCTCTTGCCGCCGTCACCGCAGACGTGCGGCTTCTCCCCAGTGTGGATGTGGCGGTGCTCGGTGAGTCTGGAGCTGCGGTTGAAGCTCTTGCCGCGGTCCGTGCAGGTGAAGGGCTTCTCCCCAGTGTGGATGAGGTGGTGCCGGGTGAGGGTGGAGCTTTGCCTAAAACTCTGGCCACAGCTGGTGCAGGTGAGGGGCTTCTCGCCAGTGTGGATGCGGCGGTGCTGGGTGAGGTGGAAGCTCTGCCTGAAGCTCTGGTCACAGTCAGGGCAGGTGAAGGGCCTCTCCCTGCTGTGGGTGCGGTGGTGCTGGGTGAGCTGGGAGCTGCTGCAGAAGCTTTTGTCGCACTCGATGCAGGTGAAGGGCCTCTCACCAGTGTGGGTGAGGAGGTGCCAGAGGAGATCCGTGCTCTCCCTGAACCTCTGGCCACAGTCACCGCAGACATACTGCTTCTCCCCCGTGTGCATGCGCATGTGCCGAGTGAGGCTGGAGCTCCGGCTGAAGCTCTGGCCGCAGACGCCGCACACGTGCGGCTTCTCTCCAGTGTGGATGAGGTGGTGCTGGGAGAGGTGGAAGCTCTGCCTGAAGCTCTTACCACAGTCACCACAGACGTGCAGCTTCTCCCCGGTGTGGATGAGGCGGTGCTGGGAGAGCGTGGAGCTGTAGCTGAAGCTCTGGCCGCAGTCGGGGCAGGCGAAGGGCTTCTCCCCGGTGTGGATGAGCCGGTGCTGGAGGAACATCGTGCTCTGCCCAAACCTCTTGCCGCAGTCGCTGCAGATGAAGGGTCAGGCACTGCGGTGGGAGCACTGGTGCTTCACCGGCTCTGAGCTGGATGGGAAACTCTGCCCGCATTTGGGGCACCAATTTGGCTGCTCGGGTGGCACAGAGGGGGGCCATTGTGGATTCCTCTTCCCCCTACTCCTCCTCGTCCTCTTCCTCTGGTATGTGCTTCAGCTCCTCTGACTTGTTCTCCAGGGGCTCCTTCTCCTCCTCTGGGCTCTGGCTGGTGGCACCTGGTGCCTTCTGAGGGAACATGGTTGGGGGGGAGGGGGTCAGCCCTGGGCCCTTGGCAGAGCCCTGCAGACACACGGTGGGGGAGTCTCTATGAGTGCTGACGGACGGACAGACAGAGGGACTGGGAGGGGGGTGGGTAGCCATGAAGTTCTGACCAGCTCCACCAGCAATGGAGGAGGCAGGGCCTGACCCCGGAAGCTCAAATGCCGAGATTCTCCCCTGGTCACAACAACTCCCCCCAACATCCAACACTTCCCAGGGGTTACCGAAATGGGAATAAACCCTTCCCCCCAGTGCAGCAGGAAGTAGCAGCACTTCGTCACTGGCAGCGCCGGGTGCCCAGGGGTCCCTACGCTCATCGCCACGCCGTCTGCTGCCTCCCCCAATGCTCATAGCCCTGGTTACAAACCCAGGCATTAAAGTCCCACAACAGGCACACGGGGTCATTCTGCTCCCGGGAACTGAGCAGCATTTCTGCAGAGTCATTACGCACGCGGATGGGTCCTGGGGGGGCCGCCAGGGTGGTCCCTGAAGAGGCGGCTCAGTTTTGGCACCCCAGATGGGACTCTGTTTCTGAACCTCGAGGCACCCCAGGATGGCAGCACCTCCAGCTGGCACCGAGGGATTCTCAGGGAGAACCTCCTATCCCCGGAGCGAAGAGCTCGGAGCAAGACCCCTGGGAAGGTCAAGGCATTTCTTTTAAAATGGATGTTAATGTGTGGACAGTAAGGAAAGTGGGGAGAAGTCCCATGTGTTCATTTGTTCTTCACTCTAAGAGATCCCACAGAACAGCCAGAGGAACATGGGGTGATCCCGCAGGAGGCGTTTGTGACAGTACTGGAGAAAGAGAGAAAAACCCAAGGGAAAAACAGAACGAGGAGATGGTGTTGGGCTGCAGCGCTGGGAACAGTGAACGAAACATGGGAAACCCCTGGGGGCGGAGGGAACAGGAGGAGGATGTGGAGCTGTGAGTGACGGGGACAAAGGAATGTCCACAGCCACAATCAGAACTCACCCCAAGGGCAGAAGACTGATGATGGTTGGGGAGGAGTGGTGGGGACTGGGGGAGTCACCCCCAGCTGAACCCCTGGGTACCCTGGAGCTGGGGACAGAGAGGTCCATTTTCATTGGACGCTGGGGCTGCATGTTCAGTACTTAATCCATGTAGAGGAACCACCGGTGAAGAGAGAACCAGGGTTGTTGGTGCAACTGGGAACACCCAGATGAAGTTCTTTTAGAACCCCTCAAGTTCCATGTGGGAAAAACCAATCTCCAATTCCTAAAGGAGCTGGAGAGGGGCGACAGGACCTGACGATAAATTCCTTACGAACGATATTTTCCTGGAGTGTGAATCCCCTTTTGATACCCCAGTTTTGCCAGTTCAGACACCAAATGGGGATTATGGGATGGTCCAGGATTTAAGGGCAATAAATAACTTCTGATGGACCTTTGGAGATCAAGATCCACCGAGTCCAGCCAGCTCCAGCTCTGGAAAGGGAAGCGGAGCCGATGGCCACAAGGATCTGACCCTCTAGACCAGAACCTGTTGAATTTGGCCCCAGCAGCCGCAGGAGGACGGGCAGCGGGATCGTGGAATTTAGGTGTCACTCACGATCCTGCTAACGGATCCACGACCCCAGGATGTGCAACTGAGAGAGAAACCAAACACCTGCACTGGGCCCTTGGAAGGGACTTGGGGACACCTGGGACAATCCGATTGGTGCATCACCTGGGGAACGTCTCCTACGGTCCACCACGGGGCAACGGCAGGGGGATTCCGGAGCACACGTTGAAAATTGGAACCAACGACCAGGCCAGTGACACTGGGTTATTAACCCTTTGCCCACCCTGCAAGGGAAGCCCAACTGCAGCAAAATAGCGGGGAGGAGTGAGAAGACACCAGGAGGAAGATGAATGGGCAGGTCCAGCGTCAGCTGTAGGAGCTGGGTGGGGGATCCAGAGCTGGTCAAGGGCAGGTCTCATGGCGTTAGGACACAGAAGGGACACCACGAAGTGACTCTTCCAAACAGACTGGCCTGAGCCCTGTCGTGAGCAAAGGCACAAGTGTCAGAGACGGAAACATGGAGATCTCTAAAGACAGAGACATCTCCAACGGGGGCATTGCTCTGCTCCCTGGTGAACACCAGCCTGTGCCACAGAGGCACGGAGGAACCGAATGGGCTGAGGAGGAGACGAGGCCTGAGGAGGAGACGGGACCGCAGAGATAAAGAGGAGCAGAACAGCCTCGAGGGCGCTTGGAACCAGCACAAACCCCAACAAACTGGGGGAAGTGCTCTGTGAGCCACCTCTGCCCATCACTGGGAGAGAGAAGCCAGAGCTCATGGACAGGGCACCAAGAGACACCTCTTCAGCGGCCACCAGGGACCACCAGGGGCCACCAGGGGCCACCAGGGAAGCCCCTCCAGGACCAGGCCACCAGTAACGAGCTGCTGCTGCTTGCTGCTCCACGGGGGGGGAAGGGGGTTATTCCCCATTGCGGTCACAGCGCTGGGACCCCCCGGACCTTCTCCCAGCACCCACCCTGGAGCGGCTCTAAAAGGGCTCCGGGGCCTCGGCTTCGGGCACCAGGAAGGACAGAGCCGGGGGGCGGGGCAGGTCATGCTGGAGGGGGCACCCATGGGTGGAGGCACCCAGGGGTGGGGGTGAGACCCACAGGAGAAGGGACACCCAGAGAAGGGGGGGGGGCATCCGGCAGAGGGGGGTTCCCAGAGATGGGGCGGGCACCCATGGGGGGGACGGGGGCACCTTGGGTAGGGGGAACACCCAGAGACGGGGGAGGGGGCACCCATGAGGGGGTGAGAGGGCACCCAGGGATGGGGGGCGGGGGGCACCCAGGGGGGCGGGGAACACCCAGATTGGGGGAGACCCGCGGGGGGGGGGGGGGGGGGAGGTCACCTGAGAATGGCGACTGCAACCGGGGGGGCACCCTGCGATGGGGGAGGGGGCGCCCATGTCCCCCGGGGATCCCCGCGTCTCTGAGGACCCCTCGACCCCCACCCGGCTCCCCCCGAACCTGCGCCTCGTCCCGGAGCAGCGCGCAGGAAGTGACGTCACAAGGACCGCGCCGCCCGGGCCCGGAAGTACCGCCGCGGGGCATGACGGGAGATGTAGTGCAGCGCCGCCCCAGTGCTCCCGGTATCGCTCCCGGCCTCCCCCCGCTGCTCCCAGTGCCCGTCCAGTGCTCCCAGTGCACCTCCCTGGCCCCACCCAGTTCTCCCAGTACCACCCCACAGCTTCCAGTATTGCTCCCTCTCTTCGTCCAGTGCTCCCAGTACTGCCCCAGTGCTCCCAGTGTGGCTCCCTGCCTCCCCCCAGTGCTCCCAGTGCCCGCCCACTGCTCCCAGTATCACTCTTTGCCTCTCCCCAGTGCTCCCAGGGCTCCCAGTGCACCTCTCTGGCTCCCTACAGTTCTCCCAGTGCCAGCCCAGTGCTCGCAGTACCGTCCCAGTGCCCATCCAGTGCTTCCAGTGTGGCTCCCTGCCTCCCCCCAGTGCTCCCAGTGCCCGTCCAGTGCTCCCAGTGCGGCTCCTTGCACTGCTCAGTGCAACCACTTAACCCCCAGTGCTCCCAGTTTGGCTCTCTCGCAGGGAACTGGTCCCAGCCCTCCTCCAAGGCGGGAACTGGTGCCCCCGGCGGGGCTGGCTCGGGGCAGGGGCTGCTCCCCAGGGCCGAGCAGTCCCAGGCACCGGCAGGCGGCACCTCGTGCCCCCACGCGCTGGTGCCGGGCACCGTGTCCAACGCCCGTCCGTCCCGGCACGCCGCGGCTGCTCTTCCCCAGGGCTGGGGATGGTGACCCAGCGGCGAGGAGGAGAGCGAAGAGAAGAGACCGTCACAGAGCCACCGAGTCCTCTGCTGCGGAGAGACCTTCCAGGCCATCGAGTCCAACCGTGCCCTGCACCGCCAGGGGCCCTCGGCCACGTCCCCCAGCGGCGCCTCGACCCGGCTGGGAAACCCCTGCAGTGATGGGACGGGGACTGCACCACCTCCCCGGGCAGCCTGTCCCCAGGCTTCACAACCCCTTCGGGGAAGAAGTTCTTCCTGATATCCAACCTCAACCTGCCCGGGCGCAACTTGAGGCCGGTTCCTCTCGTCCTGTCACTTGTCCCATGGGAGAACAGACTGACCCCCACCTCGCTCCGACCTCCTGTCAGGGAGTTGTTGAGATCCCGAAGGTCTCCCCTGAGCCTCCTGTTCTCCAGGCTCAACCTGCCCAGGTCCCTAAGCCACTCCTCAGATGTTCTCCAGACCCTTCTCCATGTTCTCCAGCCCCCCCCTCTGTTCTCCAAACCCTTCTCCACATTCTCCAGACCCTTCTCCAGGTTCTCCAGACCCTCTCCTGGTTGTCCAGACCCTTCCCTGTTCTTCTCCAGACCCTTCTCTGGACACGCTCCAGCTCCTCAATGTCCTTCTGGGAGTGAGGCCCCAAAACTGAACCCAGGATTTGAGGTGTGTCCTCCCCAGTGCCCCCAGTCCAGGGGGATGATCCCTGCCCTGGGCCTGCTGGCCACACAGTGCTGGGACAAGCCCAGATGCCATTGGCCTTCTTGGCTACCTGGGCTCACTGCTGGCTCCTCTCCAGATGTGGTGGCCAAGGCTTTCTCCACCCGGCCTAAGAAGGCCGTGGGGTCAGGAGAGGTCCATTTGCTGGGTGAGACCCTTGAGGGAAGGGCTGGACGGGATCCTTGCACCCAGGTAGGAGAGACATCCCCAGTGGACGCTGCGGGAGGGTCCCTGACACACGCCCCACCCTTTCTAGGGGCTTCTTGGCCCATCACAGGCCCCTTAGAGAGGAAGGTGGCAGATGTTGGGTGCACCCCATTATCTGGTGGAGCTCAGGTGAGGCTCCCCTCGGGGTCCCACCTCCTTGGCTTCTTCTGGCAGCCTGGGGAGCTTCAAAACCAGGTGGAAGTGGGGTGGTCAAGCAGCTGTGACCCCTCAGAGATGTCCAGGTCCCCCTGTCCCTACGTCCTGGGGTGGTACAGGACACCCCCTGATGTCTCACATGTCTTGGGTTCCCCCCACAGCCAAGGCCCAAAGCTCGTGCACGGTGGATGGATGGGCACAGGGGCTGGGCGAGAGCCCCTGGTCAGGAGGTTCTGGAGGTTGCCCTTGGCCTGGACCTCCTGGACACCTCCTCTTCCTTCCTCCCCATCATGTGGTGCTGGAAGGGTCTCAAGGGGTTAGACCCACCACCCGTGAGGTCCCAGAGCTGCTCATAGGGGCAGGAGGAGGCAAAGTCCACCCCATCCCACTGTCCAATGACGCGCAGCCCACCCTGGCATGCTGGCAGCTTCTCAACCAAACAAGAGACAAAGCACCTTCTCCTCGCTCAGAAGTTCTCTGCTCTGGCCCGGCAAACATTGTCCAGAGAAACCTGACCATTCTGGGAATTTCTGGGTCCGCCAGGACCAGTTCGAAGTCAATTCCCATGTCCAGAGAAGCCCCACACTGTGCTGACAGGGTGGTGAGGACAGGCAGGTCCTGGAGATGGACTTCTCGTGTCTCCAGGAGAAACCAAAATGCTCCTTGAGATGCTTGGGAGGAGTCTTGGAGTTCTACCAGCAGTGGATCTGCACCCAACACCCACAATCTTCTTTGAAGGCCACCTGGGAAGAGGCGGAGGTGGCTGCCTGGGACTTCTCCTGTCTCCAGGAGAAACCAAACCCCTCCTGAAGATGCCTGCGAGGAGACCTGGGCAGACACCAGCCATGCAGCAGAGTCCTCCATGAAGAAGACTATTGAGGGACCTTCTGTGGAGGAGCCTGGGGCTTTTACCAGGGCTTCAGCCATCTCCAGAGGAAGCCCAAGCCCTCCTGGAGGTGCCTGGGAGGAGGCTCGAGGAGATACCAACCATGGACCTGCCTCCACCATGGACCAGCTTCCTCCCAGGTGGCTTCTCTGGAAGCTGGTCCCTGGTCCAACTCAGGTGTCGCCAGCAGAGGCCCCTGGAGCTACTGGGAGGCAATGGAGGGCACTGGTAGCTACTGGCAGGCTCTGGGGGTTGTTACTGGGAGATACTGGTGAGTTACTAGGAGGCACTGGGAAGTACTGGGAGTTACTGGGGACCACTAGGGGGTAAGTTTAAGGCACTGAGGGGTTTCTGCAAGGCACTGGGAAGTACTGGTGAGCTGCTGGGACACACCAGGGGGCTCTAGGGGAGTTACTGCGAGGCACTGGGAGGTACTGGGAAGCACTTGAAGGTGCTGGGAAGTAAGTGGGAGGTGCTAGGGAGGTACTAGGGGGCATACTGGGAGACGCTGGGAGGTACTGGGAGGCACTGAGAATGCCTGTGAGGAGTCTTGGGAACATGGAAAGGCACTGGGAGGGGGGCACTGGGAGCACTGGGGAGGGCACTGGAACACTGCGGAGACTAGGGAGCACTGAGGAGCACTGGAGCGACACTGGGAGCACTGGGGAGGGCACTGGGAGCACTGGGCACCCTATCATGTCTCCCAGTAGCCCCCCAGCGCCCCCAGTTGGGGGGGGGTGGGGCTCTGTGGAGGTGCTGGGGGGTCCCTCCCCCAGCAGAGAGGGTTTGATTGACAGCTGCCATTTATTGAGGGGGCGGGGAAGCGGGGCAGGTGGTGCTGGGGGCAGTGGGTGCTGGGTGCTGGGGTTGCTGGGTGTGGTGGGTGCTGGATGCTGTGGGTGGTGGGTGCTGGGGGTCTCCAGGTACTGGGGGTGCGGGGGATGTCCAGGTGCTGGATGCTGTGGGTGGTGGGTGCTGGGGGTCTCCAGGTACTGGGGGTGCGGGAGGTGTCCAGGTGATGGGTGCTGAGGTGGCGGGTGCTGGGTGCTGAGCATGTCCAGGTGTGGGGTGCTGGGTGCTGCCTGTGGTGGGGGTGCCCAGGTGCTGGGTGCTGGGGGTGCTCATCTGCTTGGGGTGCTCATGTGCTGGGTGGTGGGTGCTGGGGGTGTTGGGTGCTGGAGGTGGCCAGGTGTGGGGTCCTGGGGCTGCCAGGTGCTGGGTGCTAGGTGTCTTCAGGTCCTGGGGGTGGTGATGGGTGCTGGGTGTCTCCAGGTCCTGGGGGTGGTGGGTGCTGGGTGTCTGCAGGTCCTGGGGGTGGTGATGGGTGCTGGGTGTCTCCAGTCCTGGGGGTGGTGGGTGCTGGGTGTCTGCAGGTCCGGGGGGTGGTGATGGCTGCTGGGTGTCTCCAGGTCCTGGGGGTTGTGGGTGCTGGGTGTCTCCAGGTCCTCGGCGTGGTGATGGGTGCTGGGGCCTTTGTGTGCTGGGGATGCCCAAGCGTTGGAGGTGCTGAGACACTGGGTGCTGGGTGCATCCAGGCGCTGGGTGCTGGGGGTGCTGGGACACTGGGTGCTGGGCATGTCTAGGTGCTGGGTGCTGGTGGTGCTCAGGTGCTGGGTGTGGGGTCCTGGGGGTGCTGGGGCCCAGGTGCTGGGTGCTGGGGGGCACCCAGGCATTCAGATCGAGATGCTGTTCTCCGTCTCCAGCAGGTTCATGTAGTTGTATCGCAGCTCGTGCTGGTGGTTCCTGGCCTCGATGTGGTCCTAGATCTCCTCCAGCCGCGCCTGGAAGGTCCTGATGAGCTGCCGGGGTTCTGCCTCAGTGAACCGCTCTTTCGGGTACTGTCCCAGGAACCTCTGGGAGACACAGGGATGGGAACCCATCAGGAACCTTGCAGTGATGCAGGAATGGGGACCCATCAGGAACCTTGGGGTGACACAGGAATGGAAACCCATCAGGAACCTTGGGGGGACACAGGGATGGGGAACCATCAGATTCTCAAACCATCTGGGGGGTCTCTGGGCACTCTGGTGGCTGTAGAGCACTGGTGGCCACCACCCTGGGCTTGGGGATAGCCAAGGTGCTGACATGCACCTTGTGGGGCACCTCTTTGGGGTTCGCCAGCCCCACCAGAGCCACCATTTTGGGGATGTCCTGGTGAAGGCAGGGGCCAGACTCACAACAACGTTGAGGCAGGTGCTGAGGAGGATGAGGGCCACCAGGGTCCGGGCAGTGGTGTCCACGTCGGGGAGGGTATTGAAGAATTGCTGGAGGAAGGCCTTGCCCTTCGCCACGGGTGGCGGGTGGCACATGGAGGACGGAGCGTTGAGGAGGAAGGCACAGAAGTTGTACTGCGGGGTGAGAGGTCATGGTCAGCAGAGGACATCCCTCTGGCATGGAGAGGGGATGGATGGAGACCTTCTCCTGAGGTGGGGTGGGGATGTCCCTCCAACATGGAGAGGGGATGGATGGGGATGTTCTCCTCAGGTGGGCTGGGTTTGTCCCTCTGGTATGGAGAGGAGATGGATGGAAACGTCCCTCTGGCATAATGACAGATGGATGGAGATGTTCCCCTGAGGTAGGGTGGGGATGTCCTTCCAACATGGAGAGAGTTGGGACACAGACATCTACCCTGGCTCAGGATGGGGTCATTCCTCCCATGCACAGAGTCGGCTGGAGGGAGACATCACTCCAGCGTGGGTCAGGGACACTTGGGGACAACATCTGGGTGCAGCGGGGTCAGAGGTCCCCTGTCCCACCTGCCCGTTGTTGACAGCCGCGTGCTGCCCCGAGCAGGTGAACACCACAATGGTGAGGAACTTGCTGAGCTCTGCCACTGTCTGCAGCAAGGAGGGGACATCTGGGCGGGTGGAGGGGACAGCAAAGACCATCAACATCCTGTCCTCGTCCCCACCACCACCCCTGGGGACATCCCATGGGGGCGAGGCCACCCTACCCGAGGAGGTCCTGCCCAAGAAGCCGTTGTTGAAAATGTCCATCACCCAGGCCTGCAGCTTGGCGTTGCCGCTCACTGTCCTCCCCGTAGCAGAAGGCCACCACGCCGGAGACGAAGCTGCGAGGGGACTGTGAGGTTACCGGAGCCACATGTGGGTGGGGAACGCCCGGTTGTCCCCCCATGTCCCTCCTCTCGATGGCTTCCCAGAGGCGCAGCCCGTCATCCCGGTAGTGGTAGTTGGGGATGTGGCCCAGGCCGCAGTGGCTGATGTCATCGGGGAGGCACAGGGACGTGTAGGTGACCTTCTCCAGGCCCCGCTGGATCACCAGCAGCAGGCCCTTGTAGGTGAGCCCTGAGCCCTGGTGGAGGAGGGGGCACCCATGGGTGCTCAGGCCAAGGAGGAGCCGTGCCCCTCCCCGCTCCAGCCCACAGCTGCCCCAGTGCCCTCCAGTGCTCCCAGCTCCAAGCAACCCCCCCAGGCTCTCTATTGTCCTCTATGCTCCCCAGTGCCCACCGGTGTCCCCAGTATATACCAGTGCCCCCCAGTGCTTCCAGTACACCCCAGCGACCCCTAGTGCTCCCAGTACACCCCAGTGCCCCACAGTGCTCCCAGTAGACTCCAGTGCTCCCAGTCCTCCCGGGCTCACCTTGTCGATGACGCCACCGGAGTTCATGAGGACGGTCTGGGTGAGTGTGTTGATGTGCAACGTGAAGTGGAAGTGGGGGATGAGGAGCTGGTGGTGGAAACCAAGAGCTTGGAGATGACCAGGGACCTCCCAAGGAGCTGGGGGAGGGTGTTGGGGGGTGTGTGTGTGTGGTGTCTCTGAGGACAGGTGGAGGTGGGCAGGTGGTCCTGAGGTGGGACCTTACCTTGAAGAGGGGGTGACAGAAGGGCAGCTGGCGAAGGGTGGCAATGGCAAAGACCTCCCCAAAGAGGTGGGTCCTCAGGAGGTGGGTGAGGAGCTGGTGGCTGTAGAAGTCGGTGTTGCCCACCCAGGTCTTGGCCAACAGCCAATCCCACTCGTCATCGCTCGGCAAGAAGATAGGACTGGTGGGTCCCGGCTTTTGGCTGAGCTGCAGGGCATCAACCACGTGGAGGGACCATCTCCACCACCATCACCACCACCCCCACCACCACCACGGTGGGATTGTCCCTACCTGGATGGTGATGGGGCGTAGCAGCCCGTTGACACCCTGGTGCAGGAGGCAGAGTGGGGTGGCTGCGTGCTGCTGGCGCCCGTGGATGGTGCCTGCCGGGAGGCCCTCCAGCACCTCATAGTCCACGAGGAAGATCCGCCCCTCTTGCATCTCCTTGCCCAGGTTGGTGCCACCACCCAAGGAGGAGGCCACCATCTCCGGCGTCACCGGGAACTTGGCCGGCAGCACCGTGCAGCGCCAGATGACAATGGGGTTGTTGCTGGTGAGGAACTGGGAACTGAAGAATTCGTCTTCTTGCCAGTGCCTGGCCACGTACTCGGGGACTGAGCAGGGTGGTGGGACATCAGCCAACGTCAAGCCAGGGACTTCTTGGGAAGCCCTTGGTGGTGGAGGGGGGAGGACACACAAGGCACCCACCGATCTCCCTGCCCTATGTCCGGGAGAAGAGGCTGCGCATCTCGTCCAGGCTCTCCCAGGAGGTGGTTCTCAACAGGAACTCTGCCAGAAGCATGGAGGACCCGCTGCGGGACAGAGGAGGGACCTCAGCACCCACCACCCCTTCCCTGGGCCACCCGCCACCCAGACTCCTGGGATAGGGTGGCACTGGCAATGCTGCTCACGCCTATCACCTGGGACCTCTCCAGCCTTGGGGAGTTGCTTACTGGAGGATGAGGATACCGTTGAAGTTCGTGGCCCTCACGCAGGAGAACTTCATGTTGAAGTCCAGCTTGTGGATGGAGCCCACGTTGAGGCAATGGGGCCAGCCCTCGGCAAAGCTCTTCCACCTGCAGGAGGGACATGGGGACAGAGGTCAGCCAGGTTACCCTGGCTGTGGTGGGCCCCCATCCTCACGTCCCCGCTCTCACTGGTAAGCCTCCTGCTGTGCCTTCAGCTCCAGCCGCCAATGCTGCTTGAGGATCTCCAGCTCATCATCCACCAGCTTCTTTGCTACAAAGGAGGAGAAGAGGGGTCAAGGTTGGACCCCGCCACCCCGGCTAGCAGAGGATGATGGGGGTGGGCCTGGGTCCTACCTGAGCCCTCCCGCACCTCCACCATGGTGACTCCCTCCAGCCACTGGTAGCAGGGGAAGTGGTAGAGGGTGCTGTCAGGGGCCATCACACAGACATCCTTGCAGAATCAGACGTCCTCCAAGAAGAGCCGCCACTTGTGCAGGCAGATGAGGACAATGGGACCCAGGTCCTGCTCACAGTGCACGGTCAGGTCCTTCTCCTGGGTGGGGGGAAGTGGCTTGGTGGGGGGAGGGAAGCTGCCCCAATGTGGCTCTGGGGGATGCAGGTGCTCCTTTTCGTCCATCTCCCCAGGACCACATCCCACCATCTCCCAAGACCACCTCCCACCATCCCCCCAAGATCCTTTTGCTCCATCCCCCAGGACCACGTCCCACCATCTCCCAAGACCACATCCCACCAGCCCCAAGATCCTTCCCACCAGCTCCCCAAGCCCCCTTTCCTCCATCTCCCCCCAGCCTTGGAGATGACCCAGCCTTTTTCCCTCCCTGCTCCAGAAAAGCCCATGCCAGGACCTCCAGGACACCCCAGCATACCCCTCATGTCCCTGTCCCCACGGTCACCTTCCTGGGCAGGAACCAGGAGTTGATGCTCATCTGACAGGTCTCGGCATGGCTGCCCACCAACATGATGGAGATGGAGTTCTTGGTCCCAGCTGCAGTGATGTCACCTGTCACCACCCTCACCTTGTAGACGGCCATGGCAAGCTGCACTGAGGAGACACGGCGACGTCCAGGAGATGCCTTCAAAAAGCAGCTACCTCAAGGAGTGAGGGGCTTTGGGCTGAAATTGGCCCTTTTGGGTGGTTTGTATGTCACAAGCCCCGTGGCTGTTGTACAAGCCAGTGGTTGGTCCTTCCTTCTCAAGGGGAGGTCCTATCAGATGACTGTTACTGGCCGGTGGCCGGTGTATCTGATCTCAGTGGATGTGGCCATAGGGACATTGCCCAAGCGCTGGCCCTGGGGGGGTGGCCGTGGGCCCAAGGGAGGGGGTGTTCACCCATGGTCCAGGAGCTTCTCCTGCCTCTCCATGGGCCTCTTTCATGGCCCATCCATGTTGTGGGGCCAGCAGGGACTTCCCAAAGGAAGGGGGTGGAGCAAGTCATCCTGGAGACCACTTCCAGGCACGTGAAGGATGAGGTAAGTCCCAGGAGAAGTCAGAGACGGCTTCACCGAGAAGTCAGGCTTGACTGGCTTGGTAAAAATCTATGGTGCAATGTCCGGCCTGGCATGAGGGGAGAGTGGTGGACATGGTCTGCATGGACTTCACAGAGTCACAGAAGGGTTTGGGCTGGAGAAGACCTTTAAGCAACTCAAGTCCACCCGTTCCCCCAGCATTGCCAGGTCCCCACTGACCCCTGTCCCTCAGCACCACCTCGACACGGCTGGGAAACCCCTCCAGGGATGGGGACTCCACACTGCCCAGGGCAGCCTGGGCCAGGCTGGGACAACCCCAACAGGGAAGAAATTGCTCCTCAGGGACAACCTCAGCCTCCCTTGGTGGAACTGGAGGCCAGTTCCTCTTGCCCTGTTGATTGTTCCTGGGGAGAAGAGACCGACCCCCTCTCACTCCACCCTCCTGTCAGAGAGTTGTCGAGAGCCAGAAGGTCTCCCCTGAGCCTCCTTTTCTCCAGCCTCAACCCCACCAGGTCCCCCAGTTGCTCCTCAGACGTTCTCCAGACCCTTCTCCATGTTCTCCAGCCCCTTCTCCAGGAGGATTGTTGTGGCCCAAGGACAGGACCCAGCACTTGGCCTGGTTGACCCTCAGCACATCGGCCTTGGCCCATCAATCAACAGGTGGAACTCTGGAGTACTGGAGGAACTGGAAGTACTGGGAGTGCTGGGAGAGGGGTAGGTGTCACCAGAAGGGACCCAGGAGCCCAGGCGGATAATGCTGACGGGAACTGGGAGTACCGGGAGAGCTGGGAGTACTGGATGGGGGGTTCATAGGTTTTAGTTGGAGTGGTGGCTCCAAGTTCTGGTGCTCGTTGGGGTTCCCAGTGCCTCCCAGTGAGCCCTCACCTCCAGCCAGTGCACCATCAGGAAGGAGAAGTGGTCCCTGTTGCTTTGCTTGGACTTTATCTTCTCCTCCATCTGGGACAGGTTCTGCCAAGCGAACCTTGACATCGTGGAACCCAGGGCAGAAGAGGACAGAGAGCGTCAGTCGAGGGAATTATGTGACATGGGGCTGACCCACAGCACGGCCGCAGATTCAGGAGGGAGGGCCGGGTGGTGGGACTGGTGTCCACACACTCTTCAAAGGGCAACCACTCCCTCTTGGGCTTCTTCACCAGGACAGAAGGATGACACCCGTTATTTGACCTCCAAGAGCACAAGGTGTGACCCGGGTGGGGTGGGATGAAGCTCTTCTACCCCTTTGCTCCGCCTCATGCTCAGCGTTGGGTTTGAAGGCCACAGACTCTCTCATTCCTGGAAAAGCTTTTGGTGAGGAACTCAATGAAGAAGGAGCTGCGTTTCCTTCTGCATTTTTTTGGGACAGGCCATGGCATCCCTGGAGGGGAGAAGAAAAGCGATGCTCGTGGTCAACCTTCAACCAAGGGAAGAAACAACATCCCTCTGCAGAGCCCAGGACCCAAACCAGGGCGATGAGATGGTTTCAACTGGAAGAGGGAAGATTGAGATGAGATCTTGGGAAGAAGTTCTTCACCGTGAGGGTGGTGAGACCTGGGGGCCCAGGTTGCCCCAGAGGAAGGTGGGAGAAGCCCCATCCCTGGAAGTGTTGGAGTTCAGCTTGGACCTTGGGGATCTGAGCAACCCGCTCTAGTGGAAGGAGTCCCTGCCCATGGCAGGAGGTTGAACTGGATGGTCTTCAAGGTCCCTTCCCAAGACCTTAAGGACGTGGGGAGCAGTGTGGGTGGGCTCCTGCCTCACAAATGCCCTGGGGTGGGGATGAAGCTGAGTGGCTGCTTTTGCCCAGTGAGGAGAGAACCAGGGTGACCCACCATCAGCAGCTTCTGAGCTGCCTGAGGACCATCCTGCTTTGGGGAGGCAACAGTGCATGGTGAGGAGATGGAGAGCCTGGGAGCTCAGGGGAGCTGGTTTCTCCAGCACCACCCCTAAGAGAAGCTCCTCCAGAGATGATCCATCACCTCCAAGACAGGTTCTCACCCCTTGGATTCAGCAGTGTGGCCTTGCTTGGCCCGAAGAGGATCACCCCGAGTGTTGGTGGAGAAGGGCCCCAAAGTCCACTTTGTCTTGAGCTCAAGCTCATACCAGGTCCAGAACATCTCTTGGATGGTGTCTGCAGCCTGTTCCCATCTCCCTAGAGGTGGGTCCAGAGGTCTCCAGGAAGAGAAAAGCTCTCTCAAGCTCCACAGCCAGGAGATGCCCCAGAGGAAGGGACATTCCAGAGGAAGATGAGCTGCTTCACCACCAGCCGCAGGAGCTTCCTCCTCTGTTTGCGTCTCATCATGCAGGAGGTTCTCCATCAACGCGTAGATGATGTTGGGGCAGAGCTGCCGAGGTCCCCTCCCACTGGTGTTTCTGTGACTCATCCCGAGGAGCGTGTGGTCACTTGAGGACGAGATTGACCTCGAAAGCTCCCTTCCAACCCAAAACATTCTGTGATCCCATGACCCAAAACCTTCTGAGATAGAGGGAGAAAGACACAGCATGGTGCTGGATGAGGCACAAGCTCTGGACGTGTCTACCTGGACTTCAGGAGGGCACCCTGAGCTCACAGAAGACACCAAGATGGGTGGGAGTCTTGATCTATTGGAGGGTCAGGAGGCTCCACAGAGGGGTCTGGCCAGGCTGGATTGATGGGCCAAGGTCAATGGGCTGAGGGTCAACCAGGGCAAGTGCCAAGTCCTGCCTCTGGGCCACACCAACCCCCAGCAACGCTCCAGAGCTTGTATGGTGGTGCACAGAAAGCCATGGGGGTGCTGGGAAGGGTCCTTCTGGGTGCGTGGCTGTGTGCTGGGGCATCCTGGGGTGTACTGGGATGGGTGGGAGTGCAGTGGGGGTCCTGGGGAAGGTGCTCTCCCTGGAAAATCACTTGGGTGCAGAGGCCTTCTCTGGGGTTGCAGTGGGGTGCACTGGGGTGTGCTGGGTAACACTGGGATGCCCTGGAGTGTGGTGGCCATGGAGGGGAGGGTCTAGGGCCAGCAGAACTGGTGGTACCCACCTCAGCACTGATCAGTGGCACATCTTGGTCTGACTGGACCTCTAGAGAGACCATGAGAGCTCAGTGGTCACTGGGATGTCCCTGGTCCCAGCAAGGCATGGGGGGACCAAAGTGCCTTCCAGTTCCCCAAGTCCACCCCGCTACTTACAGCCACATCACGAACTCTCCTTCGGTCCACGGATGCCTGAGGAAGGAGCGCAAAGGGGTGGTGTGGATTGGACCTCGATGGGGCTGTGGGAGGGGCACAGGTGTCCCCAGTCCCCTCAGGCCTGTGGCTTCCCCTTGCTCTGAGCGGGGGGAAAATCCCTTTGGTTTTCCACAGCCCCATTCCTCACCATTTCTGCAGGGATCCCTGTTCCTGCAGGAACCAGGGGTGGGGATGGGGACAAAGAGATGTGCGGAATTCAGGGCCTTAAAAGGGGATGGGGGTGCTGCTGGGGGGACCACAAAGACCGGGCACTGGGGTGAATTATGGGACTCCAAGGGACTTGTTCTGTTACCTTGTACATAGTGGTTTGTACAACAGAGATATGAAAAGCTTGGCGGTCTGGGAAAGAGTGAGAAAAATCTAAACTACAAGTCCACGGTCTGGGAGAGACACAGAAGAAGACAAAACAGCAGAGAAAGGGCGAGCTGAGCCGTTTGGAGACTGATTGAAACCTGCGTAAATCACAACACACTCCGGTAACACGGCTTCTCTGCCACTTGGACCCCGGATATGGGAGGGTTCCCACGAAAATCTTCAAATGCTCTTTCTTCGGCGACCGGTCGCACACGACGTAGTCCACAAAATGGACCTTCTTAAGCTCAAGCCGCATGCGTAATAGAGATGCAAAATCATTAATCAGTTTTTGAATATGGATGATTATTTGGGGGAAAATAATGAATGTGTCTGTGATCGGGTGATAGGAGCTTTGGTTGGGGCAGCACACGGGGTGCTTGATTTGAGGACGAGACCCTCCTTGCACCCGGTGCTGATAAAGAAAATGCTGCTGCTTGATGCTACATTGGTGTTAAGGACTTTTTCTTCTGAATTTTCAGTAACAAAACCACCTCGTGCTTCCCCTGACGGTGCTGACTGATAGCAGGAACCAGTTAATCACCAATAATAGGAAGACAGGGACCAGCTAAGATGTAACTGATGGCCTTGACCTTGGGAAGCGGGATGGACCGAGCACAACAGGCAGCCATTAATCAGGGTAAAAGAGTCCTAAAGAAGATAACGAAGGCAAGAGTTAATTAACCCAAGGGAGGGAATGTGCTGCCTCAGGAAAACACAAGAGAGCATGCGTCAGGACGGAGAGGTGAAAAGTGCATCTGGGAGGAAGACTCCAGCCTTCGTCAAAGACCCCTGACCAAGACCTCCAGAGGACACTGCGCATGCCCAAGAGGGGGACGGACTATGTCAATGAATTCGGGGAAACGATTAGAATATTCTTATCAGTTCCTGGAAAGAGAACGCGTATGTAGTAGCTGACGGTATAAATGATGTAATGGGACTCCCTGCAGGCACGCACAGAAGGGCAGAGGTATCCCCTGCGCTGTGAATAAACAACACCGCCTTAATAGTCACGTTGGCTAGCGGGTTTATAGCCTCGGTCTTTGAATCATGACCAGTTTAACCAGTTTCCTGGGGTCCATCCGGAGCAGCGCTGGCTCCGTAACCCCCCGTTTCCGTCACCCCGCAGGGGCTCCCCGACCCCTTTCGCACCTCTCGGGCACAAACCGTGGCCGAAGGCTGGGGCTGGACCCGCCGCCCTCGAGCTCCGTCAGGGCCCTCCGAGGGTCCCCTGGGCACCTCGGCACCCACCGGCAGGGTCTCCCTGACCCCTTTGCCCCCCGAGCCTCCGGACAAAACCGGGCCGGCCCCAGTGCCCCTCCAGTTCCCTTCCTCCGTCCCTCCCGCGGACGAAGCCCCAGAGGGAACCTCGCCCCCAACTCGCCCCCGGGCCAAATTTCCACAAAATCCCCTTGGAACCCCCGTTTTGGTGACTGCGGGAAGCCCCGGCCCTGCTGCGGCCTCGGCGCTCACCTGGGCGGGGGCCGAGGGCGGTGGGGACGCGACCCCCGAGCTCTGGTGTCAGGATCCTCCGCGGGACCTTCCTCGCCGGATCCTTCCTCCCCAGGTCCCTCCTCACCTCCTCGCCGCCCGTCCCGGCTCTCCCTGCCCTGGCCCTGCCTCTCCCCGCAGTCGCCCCCCGCTCATTTTATCACCGTTTCACAGAACGGCTCCTCGAAAAGCGAGAGCATGAGGAGCCGGGGGGCGGGGTGGGGTGTGGCGAGGGCTGGAGGAGGAACCCGGAGCTCGGGTTCAAGGTCTGGGCACCCCTGCAGCGAGGGGGGCGGTCAACCACCGCCTGGTTTGGGTGTCCCCGCCCGCATCGGGGAGACCCGTCACCGAGGTGTGACGGGGCAGTCAGTGGTGGCGGCGGGAGGGTCTCCGGCCATGGCGGGGGGGTGTTGGTGGAGGCCCCGTCGGGGTCGTTCTGGCTGTGGGGGGGCGCAGCGGAGCCCCACGGGGATGGGGGGGTCGGTGGAGGAACCACTGCGGTGGTTGTGACCGTTGGGGGTTCGCTGGAGACCCCTTCGAGGTGGTTCTGGCCGGGGGGGTCGGTGGAAGGTGCGGCCCGGTTTGGGGGGGGGGGCGGGGGGAGACACCCCCCCCCAGCTCCCTCCCCGCTCCCGAACCCCCAACCCTGGACCCCCGCCCCCGGCTTCCCGCGTCCCCGACCCCGCCCCGGGCCGGGAACCTCCGGGCAGCGGCTCCCGGGGAGGCGGGAGCTGGACCGGGGAGCTGCGCTGCGGGGGAGCCGGGAGCGCTGGGGCGGGCCTGGACTGCACCTCCCGTCATGCCCCGCGGCGGGACGGGGCGGTACTTCCGGCCCCGGCGGCTCCGTCTTCTGACGTCACTTCCTGCGCGCCGCCCCGCCGGAGCCGCGTGGCCGCTCCGGGAGGAGCCGCTGGTTCGGGGGGAGCCGGGGGGGCGTCGGGGGGTCCCCACAGACCCCGGGACCCCCCGGGGGACATGGGAGCCCCCCCTTACCCAGGTGCCCCCCAGTCTCTGCGCGCTCCCTCACCCCTGGGTCCCCCCCGCCCATGGTGTCACCCCCCGTCCCTGGGTGCCCCCTCGCCCGGGTGTCCCCCCTTGTCTGGGTGTTCCCCCGAACCCGGCTTTCCCCACCAGCACCCGTGGGGGGCTCCCTCCCATCTCTGGGTGCCCTCAGCTATGGGTGCTCCCCCCACGCCATGAGTGCTTCCCCGACCCCACGAGTGCCCCCCCTCACCCCACGGGTGCCCCCCCCACCCCACGGGTGGCCCCCCAGCCCCACGGGTGCCCCCCCCACCCCACGGGTGCCCCCCCGCCATGGGTGCCCCCCCCCCCGGGATGACCTGCCGGCGCTGGGTGCCCCCCGCCCCCCCAACTCTGTCCTTCCTGGTGCCCGAACCCGAGGCCCTGGAGGACCTTCAGAGCCGGCACAAGGTGGGTGCTGGGAGAAGGTCTGGGGGGGTGGGCGGCAGCGGGACCCCTCTGCCCTCCAGTTGTCCCAGTAGCAGCCGCAGCAGGAGCTGTTGTTCCTGGAGGTGCAGGAGAACATCAGGAGGAAGTGAAGAGGATCCGGAGCATCCCCCTGGTCATCGGGCGCTTCTGGAGGCTGTCGACCAGAACATGGTGATTCAAAGACCGAGGCTATAAACCCGCTAGCCCACGTGACTATTAAGGCGGTGTTGTTCATTCACAGCGCAGGGGATACCTCTGCCCTTCTGTGCGTGCCTGCAGGGCGTCCCATTACATCATTTATACCGTCAGCTACTACATACGCGTTCTCTTTCCAGGAACTGATAAGAATATTCTAATCGTTTCCCCGAATTCATTGACATAGTCCGTCCCCCTCTTGGGCATGCGCAGTGTCCTCTGGAGGTCTTGGTCAGGGGTCTTTGACGAAGGCTGGAGTCTTCCTCCCAGATGCACTTTTCACCTCTCCGTCCTGACGCATGCTCTCTTGTGTTTTCCTGAGGCAGCACATTCCCTCCCTTGGGTTAATTAACTCTTGCCTTCGTTATCTTCTTTAGGACTCTTTTACCCTGATTAATGGGTGCCTGTTGTGCTCGGTCCATCCCGCTTCCCAAGGTCAAGGCCATCAGTTACATCTTAGCTGGTCCCTGTCTTCCCATTATTGGTGATTAACTGGTTCCTGCTATCAGCGGCCATGGTGGGCTCCACCACTGGTGGGGAGGGGAGCTGTGGCTATGGGTGGGTGTGTGGTCAGGGTTGGTGGGGACGTGGGGATGGACATGAAGGGTTGGGAGTGGTCAGATGTGGTGGGGACGTAGAGATGGGTGAAGGCTTGGGGGTGGCCGTGGGGTGTTTAGGTGTGCTGGGGACGTGAGGATGCCTTGGCTAGGAGAGGTCAAGAGTGGTGGGGATGTGAGCATGAGTGGAAGTTGGGAGTGGTCATGAGGGATCAAGTGTGGTGGGGATGTGGGGGTGGGCATGGAGGGGTGGGTTTTGCCACCACCATGGCCATGAGATGATCAGGTGTGCTGGGCACGTACAGATGGGTGAAGGGTTGGAGGTGGCCGTGGGGTGTTTTGGTGTGCTGAGGACATGGGGATGAACTGGTTAGGAGAGGTCAAGAGTGGTGGTCATGTGGGGATGGTCATGGAGGGTTGGGTATTCCCACCACCACCATGGCCATGAGAAGATCAGGTGTGGTGGGGATGTAGAGATGGGTGAAAGGCTGAGGGTGGCTGTGGGGCGTTTAGGTGTCGTGGATACATGGAATGGGTGTGGAAGGTTGGAGGTGGTCATGAGGGACCAGGTGTAGTGGGAACGTTAGAGATGGGTGAAGGGATGGGGGTGGCCACGAGGGATGATGTGGTGGGGACAGGGGGATGGGCGTGGAAGATTGGGGATGGCCATGGTGGGTTCAGGGACAACCCTGGTGAGGGTGACCCGTGGGGGACACCCCGTCCTCGTTCTCCTGCACGTTCCAACTATACGTGCGGATCCTGAGCACCATTGACCGGGAGCTGCTGATGCCCAATGCCTCGGTGGCCCTGCAGAAGCACAGCAATGCGCTGGTGGACGTTGTCCCACCTGAGGCCAACAGCAGCATCATGATGCTGACATCTGGTAGGTTGCCACCACCACCACCACCAATCACCACCTGGGGCCACCACCATGTCCCAGGGAACTGGGCTTTGGGGTGTCAGAGCTGGGTGGTGGGACCAAGGGGAGGTTCTCAGCAGGGTTATGGGTGCAGGTTGGGAAGATGGTGGTTAAGTGGAGACCGGGAATCGCTGGAGTGGAGAGTAGCAGGACATGGTCCGGGTGGTGACCAGAAAGGGCCTGATGTTGGGTGACATATCTTCAGTAACATTGGTGGTGGGACCAAGGGGGTTCTCAGGAGGTTTGTGGGTTCTACCAGGCAGTGGAGATGCTGCAGCTTGGGGGTCTTCTTCAGAGGAACCTTCGGGGCTGGACCCAAGTGGTGGGGAGCAACTGGACAACGTGGTCCAGGTCCACCCAGAGGGGTGGTGGAGCTCCATCCTTGGATCTACCCAACCCTTGCCTGGGCAAGGTCCCATGTGACCTGGTCTGTGTGGAGATATTTTGGAAGGGAGGTTGGTCCAAGAATTGTCCCATAAGGATGGATCCATGGAAGGGCGGTGAGTCTCGATCCTTGGAGCCACCACCTGGACAAGGTCTCAGGTGACCTGCTCTTCTTGGGGCTGTTCTCTGGTGGCCATGGTTCCTCCTCAGCACCCTCCAAGATCCCATGGCCACCATGGTGGCCTGGCTGGGTGGCCCTGCTGATGCCCCACCCCCGTTGCAGACCAGAAGCTGGACATCATGTATGTGGACATCGGGGGCAGGGACATCCAGAAGCAGGAGGTGCAGGAGGCCGTGGAGCTGCCCCTCACCCACTTTGAGCTCTACAGGCAGCTTTGGCAGTCCACGTGACACCTCAGGGTGTGGGGCGGGGGGGTACCCTTGGTGACCTGTGATGTCACCACTGGGTGACATGTTCCCCCCCAAATTGGCATCGATGCCCTGCAGGGTGTCCTCATGTGCGCCACCTCCCCCCACCAGCTGTGGCAAGACCACGTTGGCCAAGGTGGTGGCCCAGCACAACACAGGTGGGGCACCCCAGGTGCTGGGGACACCCATGGGATGTGTTGGGGTGCTTGGGGTGGTGTTGGGTGGTGTTGGAGATGTCAGGGTGCTGGGGGTTAATGATTGGATGGTGCTGGGGTCCTTGATTAGTGGTGAGGTCTTTGGGGTGCTCTGGGGGCACCTCGAGGTGCTGGTGGAGTCTCCCTAGGATGGTCCTGGAGTCCTTGAGATGCTGCTGAGGTTGTGCGGGTGCCTGGGGCTGGTGGTGGCACCCCAGGGTGCTGGTGGGGACCTTGGGGTGCTCAGATAACCTTTGGGTAGTGGTGAGGTCCTTGCTGTAGTAGTGGGGTCTTTAGGGTGCTGGGGGCACTCCAGGGTGCTGGTGGGATCCTTGGTGGTGTGGTGGAGTCCTTGGGGTGCTGGGGGCACCCCAGGGTGCTGGTTGGACCTTGGGTATTGAGGGCACCCCAGGGTGCTGGTGGGGTCTTCAGGGCTCATTGTAATGGTGCTGGTGGGGCCCTTGGGATGCTGAGGGCACCCAAAGGTACTGGTGGTCTCCTTGAGATGCTGGTGGCCAGGGGAGGTCCTGGGGTGCTCCCCAGGGCACCCCCCACCCAGCCACCAGGTCCCAGCCCCTGTGGGTGCCCCACAGCCTCCTCCATCTGGGTGGTGGGCTCAGAGTTTGTGCAGAAATACCTGGGGGAGGGTCCCCGCAGGGTGCGTGACATTTTCTTAGCATCGTCTTCATCGATGACATTGATGCCATTGCCACCAAGTGCTTCAACACCAGACCAGGGGTGAGGGCACCCATTCGGGGGTCTTTGGGGCTTGGGTGGGGGTCAGGAACCTTCTGGAGAACTCCATGGTGGGGTTCTGAGACTCCTTGGTGGTCTTTGGGGCTTGGGTGGGGTTCAGGAACCCTGTGGAGAACTCTGGAGGGCTTCTGAGACCCCTTGAGTGGTCCCTGGGGCGTGGTTGGGGCCAAGGAACTCACTGGAGAACTCTGTGGTGGGGTTCCAAGACCCCCGGATGGTTCTTGGGGCTTGGGGGAGGGTCAGGAACCCTCTGGACATCCCTGAGGTAGTGGTCAAGAACCTTTTGGTCCTGGAGGTGGCTTCAGGGACCTTCTGTAGAACCCCATGGTAGGGGGTCAGGGATCTTCAGGTGTCCTCTGGGGCTTGGAGTGGGGTGACCCAGGTCACATCAGCCCCTCCCCAACTGTGGGGCCTGCTCAGGAGGGTCCTTGGGAGGGTGGTGGGTGCTTGGAGACCGGATGGGGCTGTTCCTTGGGTCTCAACCCCCCACCCACCATGTCCCTCCACAGCAGCCAACCAGAGGATTCAGTGCATCCTCCTGGAGTGGGTGGCTTTGACCAGAATGTCAACATCAAGGTGGGAGTCCCAGGGGTGCTGGGGGGGTCCCAGGTGTGTTGGGGGGGTCCCAGGGGTGCTGGGGGACATGTCCTTGTCCCTGCAATGACCCCCGATGACAAACCATGGGGACACGTTGCTGCTCCATCATGGTGTCCCATGGGTGCTGGGCTGGTCCCAGGGTGCCACCCAGTACCACCATCTTCCCCTGCCCCAGGTGATCATGGGGACGAATGGGGTGGACACCCTAGACCCGGTGCTGTGGCATCCTGGGCACCTGGAACGGAAGATCGAGTTCCCACTGCCCAGGTGGCGCCGGAACTGGCTCATCTCCACCATCACCAGGAAGATGAACCTTTTGGTGTCTGAGGAGGTGGACCTTGAGGACTGTATCTGGGGACATGCTGGGTCACCCTGGGGTGGGGAGAGGGACACAAGGATGGTGGGAACCCCAAAGGGTGGCCTGAGGGGGTGGATCCTGTGGGGACAGCAGGAACGAGAGGGAGATGTCAGGGTTGGGGCCCCCATCGGGACATCAGGGACCCCATAGGGATGGGGGCAGGACTCCAGGGGACACTGGGGATGGGACATCAAGGAGAGGACATTTCCTTCACCTCCACCCAGACTGGCTCAGCCAGACAAGAGCTCAGGGGCCTACACCAGCTCCATCTGCCAGGAGGTGGGTGACACAGGGACAGGGTGGCATCGTGGGTGCCATGTCTCACCGTGGCACAGTGACAAGGGTGCTGTGTCCCTCCATAGTGACATGTCTCTCCATGGTGATACGTCCCCCCACCGCAGAGTGGCAGGAGGTGCCACCTCCCTGCAGTGTGGCTCGGAATGATGAGGGTGGTGGGGATGGCTGGAGGTGACTCGGGTGACCTGGTGGCCTATCCCTGTGGTGGCCAGGGGTGACATGGTGACCTGGTGGCCTGTCCCTAGGGTGGCATCTTGGTGGTGCAAGAGAACTGGTACATCGTGCTTGCCAAGGACTTCAAGAAAGCCTACAAGACCATCATCAAGAATGACAAGCAGGAGCACAAGTTCTACAAGTGACAGCTGTGGGACATCAGGGACACCCAGGCATGCCCCAGTAAACCTCAACCCCCACACCCACCACCAGCCCAGCCTACACCTGCCTGGGGACAACCTGGGGGACGTGTTGGGGTACGTGGGGAGAACCTGTGGAGATCTGTGGAGTTGTCTGAGGGCACGGAGATAACCTAGGGGACACAGGGATGTCCACTGGGACATCACTGGGAACACAGGGACAACCTTGGGGAGGTCCATGGAGCTGTCTGGGGACACGGGCAAGCTTGAAGACATGGAAACATCCATGGGGAAATCCTTGGGGCACAGGGATGTTCATGGGGACCACACTGGGGGCAGGGGGACAGCCTGGGGATGTCCGTGGAGACACAGGGACAATGTCAGGCACACGGTGGGGGGGGGTCCATGGGGCCATCTGGAGATGTACTTGAGGACATGGGGACCACACTGGGGACAGAGGGACAGCCTTCGGGACAGGAGGACAATCTTGGGAACACCAGCACCCTGGGACCACCCTAACCCTAACCCCCAGCACCCCAAAGACCCCACCACTACTCAAGGACCCCAGCACCACCCTGGGGTCCCCCACAGCAACCCAAGGGCCCCAGCACCCACCACGGGTGCCCCCAGCACCCCGAGGTGCCCCAAGGACCCCACCAGCACCACACCCCGGTGCTCCCAGTCCCCCACTCGTGGTGCTCTGGCCACCACTTCAGCCAACACGGTTTTGACCCAGCTCGGGGGGCTGCACACGGGGACGCCCCGCACACGGGGACACCCCGCGGAGGGTCGATGGCGATACGGGGGATGGGGAAGGGGGTGTGGTCATGAAGGGGGCGGGGTCACGAGGTAAGGGGGCTTGGCCACAGGGGGTAGGGGATCGGGGGGGGGGGCTGCGAGCGGGCGTGGATCTGTGGAAGGGGCGGGGCCATGCGGGAGCTGGGGGAGGGGCTGCCGGGGTGTGGTTCGGGGGGTGGGGGGAGGGAAGCTGGGGGGGGAGGTTGTCCCTCTCCCCATCCCCCCAGCGAACCCTCCACCAACCCCCCCCCCCCGCCCCCATGGCCAGAGAACACCCGCCCCCCATCGCGCCCCCCCCCCCCCCCCCAATTCCACCTCGGGGTCGGGGGGGCACTGAGAGTGGGCAGGGGCTGCCCCCCCCCCGACCTTGATCCAGATCCCAGGTCCCCTCCCCCAGCCCCCGCCAGGCGCTGCCCCCCCCCCCCCCCCGTCTCCCCTTTCACTTTCGCTTTTCTTTCCAGTAAATGGGACCTAAACCGGGAAGCGGGGGGGGGGGGGGCGGGAGAGAGGCAGGATCGGGCCAGGCAGACCGGGACGGGCGGCGAGGAGGTGAGGAGGGACCTGGGGAGGAGGAACCTGGGGAGGAAGGATCCGGCGAGGAAGGTCCCGCGGAGGATCCTGACACCAGAGCTCGGGGGTCGCGTCCCCGCCGCCCTCGGCCCCCGCCCAGGTGAGCGCCGAGGCCGCCGCGGGGCCGGGGCTTCCCGCAGTCACCAAAACGGGGGTTCCAAGGGGATTTTGTGGAAATTTGGCCCGGGGGCGAGTTGGGGGCGAGGTTCCCTCTGGGGCTTCACCCGCGGGAGGGACGGAGGAAGGGAACTGGAGGGGCACTGGGGCCGGCCCGGTTTTGTCCGGAGGCTCGGGGGGCAAAGGGGTCGGGGAGACCCTGCCGGTGGGTGCCGAGGTGCCCAGGGGACCCTCGGAGGGCCCTGACGGAGCTCGAGGGCGGCGGGTCCAGCCCCAGCCTTCGGCCACGGTTTGTGCCCGAGAGGTGCGAAAGGGGTCGGGGAGCCCCTGCGGGGTGACGGAAACGGGGGGTTACGGAGCCAGCGCTGCTCCGGACACAGGGCGGGGAAACTGGTCGACGCTGTCCGGGGAAGCACAGGGGAGGGTGGAGGGTTCAACCCTCCTGTCCTGAAGCTCCCGAAATTGCTCTTTCGGAGCCCCCAAGCTCCCTAAACTGGAGCTTCGGAGGACCAAGAGCTCCTAAATTGCTGTTTCTGGGCCCAGAACGTCCCAAAATTGGTGCCTCTGAGCCCTGAAGCTCCCAAAGCGGCTGTTTTGGAGACCCAAAGCCCCCCGGATTGCGGTGCCCGCCCCGTTTGCCGTCCCACCACCCGGTTTTGGTGCTAACAAAGTCTTTCCTCGTCCCCCCCAGGTCTGTCCCGCCGCCATGGAGCGCTGTGAAGGCGACGGAGGAGGAGAAGAGCTTCACCCGCAGCCCCAGCCCAGCTGGGAGGGCGAGAGCGGAGCCACGCCAGGGGATGAAGGTCCGGGCAGCCCCGAGACGCATCTGGCAGCATCCGCCGGCGTTCCCGAGGGGTGCGAGGACAACGGCTCAGCCCCGGAGCAGGCGACAGAGACCGACACGTCCGTCCGTGATGACAGCTGGGAGGTTCTCTCCAGCGAGCCAGGTACCGGCCGGCTCCCCCCGCAGCGGGGACCGCTCCCGGTGGGGTCAGGGCGGGGAGAACACGGCAGCCAGAGCAGCCCCACGCTCACACCCCTCCTGTCACGCTGCGTTTTCAGAGGTGTTGCCATCAGAGGCAGCTGGAGACGATGGCTGGGGGCAGGATCCCGCCCCTGAAGCCCCCAGCAGACACGAGGTGGGTGCCTGGACTCCTCCGTAGCTTGAAATCCTGTTTTTCGTAGCAAAAATGCGAAATTTTGGAGGGTGAGCGAGTTGGCCTTATCCACAAAGTGCCACACGGTCACTTGCTGGGGCCGGTTCACCCTCTGGGGCTGGGCTGGGTTCGCCCAAGCAGCTTCAGGGCGAGATCAAAGGTACTGAGGAGATAAAAATGTTTATGAGGTTTAAGAGGAGTGAGAGAAACGGAAGGAAAGAGAAGGCGGGGGTGGGAATTACCCAACACTGCCCACGGGGAGGCCGTGCCGGGTCCCCAGGTAAAGCAACCCGAAACCCCCCAGAATTCCCCATTTTTAATTATAATTTTTGATTTTCCTTGTGGAGAACGATGTTAAGTGGAGCCGATCTCTGGTTGGTTGGGGTCCTCCAACCGGCTGTGCCCCTCCCCAACCTGTGAACCTTCACTGGGGCGGGGGGAAGGCGAGATGTAGTGGCCTTGTGCGGGCACGCTTCAGCAAAACCCCAGACGTCTTCCTGTTGTCAGCGCTGTTTTGGCCACAGACCAACCTCCTACGAGATGCTGTGGAGAGATTTATCTCCATCCCTGGTCAGGCCCAGGTCAGGCCTCCACGGGAGGGGTCAGTTAAAAAGAAAAGAGCCCATTTTAAGTAAAAAAATGGGCTATTTAGTCTGTGCACGTGTCCCGGTTTGAGCCCAGACTCCCTTGTTTTGGAAATGTGCCCAATAGAGTATCGGGATTATTTCATCCAAGCTCCATAAACCCGGCATCCCATTGGCTAAAAGGGCAGGTCAAAAGATTTCTTCCGGCAGATACTCCTTAAAACCTGCAGCCAGGAGGAGTGTCCTCCTCTCTGGACACCGGACAGCTTCGGAGAAAGAGCCGCAGCGAGAGGGCTGGCTGCCGCCCAGGCCGACAGCCTGCACCCTGCCCCTGACCCGGGGCAAACTCAGAACTGTTCCTGTCTATCAGCCCAGCTCTGCTGTGAACTGTTGGGGGACTCAGTCAGCAGCTCCCTCTCGTATCGGGTAAGAGAGGAGCTATTTCTCACTCGGCGAGAATCTCCCGCTGGACTCGGACGCGGGGGAAGCTCACGCCCCTTCGCGTTCCGGCCGCGGGGGCTTCTCCTTTATCTGAAGAAGCCGCAGCTTCGGTCCGGAGTGTCCTTGAAGTTTTCTTTTACAGACACTGGAAAGAGTTCTTCCCGTGAACTCGTTAAAATACTTCTCTAAGCTGTTAAAAACTTTAAATCCCTTGGCCCGCCGCCGTTTTGGATAGACACCATCTTCTGAGCGACCGTCCTCGCGTGACTTCACCTCGTGGCCGATTCTGCTTGTTCCTATTAGCTCTGGGAGAAGAATTAGCGTCATTGAATAGCCCACGGCTTTCCCAACGGCTAATAGTATCTTCTGACTTATCCACCTTTGCCATGAGGGAGTCTTGGTTGTGGTGGCTGACAATATCATCATACTGACGGATTCGGTTACACACCTCCCCTACAGTTAATTCATCTCCTTCGCCTGACCGACCCCACAACAGGGTAGACAACGTGTGGGAGTGGTGTTTGGGCGCACTCTGAGTAAACTTTTTAATTAAGGCGTCGGTAGCAATTACCCGCTCTGGGTTCAAATTTCTATCCCCATCGTCATTATAGAGAATCTCTCTCATCGCCAGCTCTCTCAGGTATTCGAGACCCTTACTCAAGACAGTCCACAAGGGAACCCAGGTAGTGAGGTCATCTTTAGTGGGATATCTCTTCCTCACAGCTAGCAGGAATCGCCTGAGGATACTGAGTTTTCCCTCATATTCTCCTATCCCCCGTCTATACCTCCTTCCAGGGCCATGTTTCCTAACTGCTTAGCTTCGCCGCCCTGTTAATTCAATGCTATCACCTCCTTGATCCCAGCAACGAAGCAACCACTCCAAGATCGACTCATCTCTACACCTGTGGAACTCCTGTCTAATGTTTCTCAAGTCCCTTCTAGAGTAAGGTTCTATATCGTCGTCATCATCATCATCGTCTGGGGACGGAGCCCTTGACGGTCTCGGGTCTACCCGTACTAAGATCGGCTTTCAGGCTGGCGTAGTGTGCTCTCAGACTGGCTCGGTCCTGCATCACTACCAGGACTACCAGTCTGACCACTAGTTGTCGAATCCTTTTCCTCTCCAAAATCAGGGGCCAGAGGCATCTGTCTCCTCGTCACAGGGGCGGTTTCTACCAGTCGGGGTAGAGAGGGAATTGTGTCCGTATGGTACCTGCTTTTAACATTAAACCACACATTGATAATGTTACTGATAAGCAATAGAGTCTCAGTTAACGACAATGGGAAAGTGATATCACTCCCAAAACCTTCTGGTTCCAATTCCTCTGGTCCAGTGGGGTTGCCAGTGTCGGATGGAACAGGGTCATCCCTCAGCATCCATTCGATAGTAAAGTTATAGGCAGTCTCCATACAGTAATACCCGAAATGTACTGGTAACCTCAAAAATGAACCCAGGATATACCAACTCACTGCAAGGGCTAGTGCCGAGTAGGACACTCTCTTTGCAACATGTCCCATGCCACTAATGCACAGGATGGTACCAAGCAGGGGCAGAAAATAGGCTATATCCCCTGGCGATTCAGGTACTAAATCGTACAGCAATCTCTGGGCACATTGCTTAGCAAACCGCGACAGTGCTCTTTTCATTCCCATGTTTGAGACCACAATGGGAATTTGTTTCAGCTTCCAAAATATAAAATAGTTATTCCAAAATATAAAATAGTTCGTCACGCGAGGATGGTCGCTCAGAAGATGGCGTCTATCCAAAATGGCGGCGGGCCAAGTGATTAAAAGTTTTTAACAGCTTAGAGAAGTATTTTAACGAGTTCACGGAGAGATCTCTTTCCAGTGTCTGTAAAAGAAAACTTCAAGGACACTCCTGACCGAAGCTGCAGCTTCTTCAGATAAAGGAGAAGCCCCCGCGGCCGGAACGTGAAGGGGCGTGAGCTTCCCCCGCGTCCGAATCCAGCGGTAGATTCTCGCCAAGTGAGAAATAGCTCCTCTCTTACCCGATACAAGAGAGAGATGCCGACTGAGTCCCCCAACAGTTCACAGCAGAGCTGGGCTGATAGACAGGAACAGTTCTGAGTTTGCCCCGGGTCAGGGGCAGGCTGCAGGCTGTCGGCCTGGGCGGCAGCCAGCCCTCTCGCTGCGGCTCTTTCTCCGAAGCTGTCCGGTGTCCAAAGAGGAGGAGACTCCTCCTGGCTGCAGGTTTTAAGGAGCATCTGTCGGAAGAAATCTTTTGACCTGCACTTTTAGCCAATGGGATGCCGGGTTTATGGAACTTGTATGAAATAATCCCGATACTCTACTGGGCACATTTCCAAAACAAGGGAGTCTGGGCTCAAACCGTGACAGCACATGAGTTTTGGGACCTGAAGGGGAAGATTTGGTCACTGGTGGCTTGGTGGGAGGTATCTCTGGGGACTTGGTCTTGCCAAAGTGGTCCCACGCTGGTCAGGTTCTGGTCTTGAAGGAGTTGTACCCCTGGCCACGGCCACATCGTGCTTGGAGGTGGCTCCAACGTCCCTCCAAATGCTCTGTTCTCCTTCCCAGGCTGCTGCGGTGCCACCGCGAGATAAGATCGAGCTCCAGCAGACCCCGGTGCCCCTCTCCATGCCAGTGGAGCAGGAGACTTACCAGAACGTCGGCATCTCTCCACAGGGAGCAGTGGGAACACAGAAGCAGAAGCGTTTCAGGAGTTCAGTGAGTCCGCTGTGGCTTTTGAAGCTCCTGGCCAAAGCTCTTGGAGGACAAGGGTTGAGTTTTCCATGCCATGACAGCAGTGCTGGCTGGGTTTTGGAGCTCAGGGCTGTACCAGTGGTAGGGGCAGAAGACCCTGCCCAGCACTTTGTCTCTCTGGCCCTTTGAGCTCTCAGCTTTTGAACTTCATTTCTTTTCCTTCAACTCTTCCCATTTTTCTGTTCTCCAGAACAATGTCCCAGGTCATGTGACTCAAGTGAAGATGACAAACCAGGGGAACCTCAACAGTGCAGATATTGGTGAGGGCGTTTCCTCAGTCATAGTCGTCTTCTCTGACCATAAATTGGATGCTGAGTTGTGTCAAGAGCAACCCTTGGTGGCAAGAGCTGGTTGGGAGGCGAAACCGCTTGGTGACACCACCCCTAAAAGCCTCCTGGGCTTTCCCCGGGCCCTGCCAGGGGAGGAGGACAGGAAGGGAGACTCGATGGGCTGTGCCGGGGGCTGCCCTCGCCCTGCCAACCTGGCTGCCCATCCTTGTCCCCAGCAGGGCTGTGCCCAAGCACTGGTGCACCTTGGGAGGACAGTGAAGACCTCACCCTTAGAGCGGGTTGGGGTTCTTCTTCCAAGACCATGCCCAAGCTGCGAGGAGCCCCCCTCTTCCTGGTGAACCCCAATCTCTCCCTTTTCTTGGCTGGCCACCTTCTTCGGAGGTGCTAATCTATGCTTTCTCCTCGGTGGCAGGTGCCCGGGAGATGAGAGAAGACCCAGGATCTTCCTCCAGGTTTGTTGCGTGGAGGGATGTCATCACTGAAGGCTTCAAGGTCAGATCTGGAGGGCTGGAGGTCCAGCAGCTACCCAGGAGAAGGGTTATAGTGGGAGAAGATGGTGGGAGGCATCGTTAGGTCCCTTTTCCCCGCAAATGCCACCCCTGGTCAGCATAGAGACCCCCAGGATGTCCTTCCACACCCAAGCAATGGGTGCTCACTCCGAGACATCCGGGTCTTTCTGAAGTACCTCGGAGTAACCAAAGGCTCTTCAGCAGGCTGGCCAGGGTCAAGCCAGGGAACATGCGACCTCTGGGAATGTCGTCCAAGAGCCAAGTGAAGTGGAAGTGAGTGGTGGAGCAGGTGAAGGCGGGGAAGGGGGTTGGTGGCAGGTGGCCAGTGGGGACCCACCATCTCTTTTCCAACAGCTGCCAGCCCAGCCCCTATCTGTTCAGTCCACGTGACCCATTGCAAGACACCATGACCCTGGAGTTCGTTGCTGTGCTGTCAGAATCTTGTAAAGTTGATGAAAAACTCAAGATCTGCGTTGTCTTCTGCTTGGAGCCCGGCCAGTGCTGTGAATTTGCCAAACTGGAGAAAAAAAAGTAATCAGAGATGGTGGGATTTAGGCTGAGGAGCTGTTTCCGCTGCCCTTCTCCTGGAGATTCAGCTCCTGGTTGAGGGACCTCGCTGGCAGGTTCCTACAGAGGCTGGAGGCTGAACCCCCCAAATGGGGACATGCTGGTGGAGTTGTAGCGCTTGGTGGTGGCTCCTCCAATGTTCCCATCACTCGTGGAGCTGATGTTTTGGGTGGGGCCAGGATCTTCCAGCCCTGGGCGAGGATCTGAGCTGGGCTGGGGGGCTTAACTAGACTGTGGATTATCTCCCTGACAATTTAGAGGCCAATGATATTTTGTTGGATGAGCCAAAACTTGACCGTTGGCTTGGGATTGACCTTGGTGGTCAACCTCAAGACAACGAGCTCCTCCTCTTCCTCTTCCAGAGACAGAGTGATCGTGGGCAGCGCCAGGATCCCCATTTCTGACCTGCAAGGAAGGGTCATCCATTATAAATACGCCCTCCTCAACACCTTCGAGCAAGACAGGGACTGTGAATTGGAGCAGATCTCTCTCGAGAACCTCAACGACTTGGACACCTCCAAGTACAAAACCGCTCAGTTCTATCGTGTCATGAATATACCCGAATCGGAGATCAGAGTGGGTGGTAAGTGCCAGTATTTACCGCAAAGTCATGCCCGACACAGTGATGATGCTGGAATCCCAGAATCCGAGAATCCCTGACCAGTGGGGTTGGCAGGGACCTCTGGAGATCATCCAGTCCAACCTCCTGCTCGAGCAGGGTCACCAGAGCGGGTTGCCCAGGGTGGCATCCAGGTGGGTTTGGAATCTTTTCAGAGCAGGAGACTCCACACCCTCTCTGGGCAGCCTGGGCCAGGGCTCTGCCACCCTCAAAATCCAGAAGTTTCTCCTCACGTTCAGATGGAACTTCCTGAGTTCCAGTTTGTGCCCGTTGCCCCTTGTCCTGTTGCTGGGCACCACTGGGCAGAGTCTGGCCCCTCCTCCTAACCCTCCTTTAGCTATTGATCACATTCAGGAAGTCCCCTCTCAGGCTGCTCTTCTCCGGCTGAACAGCCCCAGGGCTCTCAGCCTTTCCTTGGCACAGAGATGCTCCAGCCCCTCCTCATCCTCACAGCCTCCGCTGGACTCTCTCCAGTAGCGCCTTGTCTCTCTTGAACTGGGGAGCCTAGCACTGGACAGAGGACTCCAGAGGTACCTCCCCAGGGCAGAGTAGAGGGGCAGGAGAACCTCCCTCAACCTGCTGGTCACGCTCTTCTTAATGTGCTCCAGGAGACCATTGACCTTCCTGGCCCCAAGGGCCCATTGCTAGCTCATGGTCAACCTGTTGTCCACCAGCAGTCCCAGGTCCTTCTCCCCAGAGCTGCTTCCCAGCAGGTCACCCCTGGTGCAGGGAGTTGCTCCTCCCCAGGGGCAGGACCCTCCACTTGCCTTGGTTGAACTTATGAGGTTCCTCCCCGCCCAACTCTCCAGCCTGTCCAGGTCTCGTTAGTCGGCAGCACTGGTGTGTCAGCTGCTGCTCCCAGTTCTGTGTCATCAGCAAACTGGCTGAGGAGACACTCTGTCCCTTCCTCCAGGTCACTGATGGAGATGTTGAACAAGACTAGACCCAGGACTAATGGCCGTACACCGGCCTACGTTTAACCCCGGTTTATGTTGGGGAGGTTTTAAGCTGCAGGTTTACAAGCTGCTGGTAGAAATAAGCTCTTTCGGGCCTTGTGATAAAACTCTCAGCTGACACCCAAATCCTGTCTGGAAAAGGGGTGGCCTTTTGGCCAGACCTCTTGGGCTGGAGAAATGGGCAGATGGTTTTGTGCTTTCGGGGCTCAGCTGAGTTTGGTGTCTATGTGTTGTGCCCAAATTCTTCCTTTTTCCCCTGTCCCAGGAACGTGGACCTTCTTTGAACACATCGAGTGCAGTTTCCCCAGCAGCAGCTCCTCCTATCTGAGTTTCTTATCCCAAAAGCAGTCCAGGTGCAAGATCCAGATGGAGTATCTGGCGCACGACCTCTTTGCTCGCCCCACCTCCCTCAGTGCCCTGGAGGACATGGAGAGGAAACTGGATCAGTTCCAGAAGAACACCAACGTCTGTCTCTGGGACGATGAGAAACGTGAAAGACGTGTGTTCGACTGTAGTGCGGACGAGGTGAGTGTCCACCAAAAGCTCCGGGCAGCCAGCAAAGTGCTGTCCCTCATTTTGGACATTGGAGGGGTGAAGCTAAGAGCCTTCTCCTGCCTGGGGTCTTTAGCACCTTCCTGGATGGATGTGTGGCTCCAGGAGGAAATAATTTCTCCCTCGGGAGGTGCCATGCAAGGTGCCCTCAGGCAGCAGCATCTTTCACTTCTCCTCCTCCTCCTCCCTGGACCAGGCTTGTTGGATGAGCCAAAACTTGACCCTTGGCATGGAGCTGACCTTGGTGGTCAACCCCAAGCCCGCAAGCTTCTTCTCAGAGAAGAACCATCTTGTCCAGCCTGGTGAAACATCCTCTCCTCCTTCTTGTTGTCTAGGTGAAAGGCGGAATTGGAACCTTCATAGAAGTCACCATCAAGCACCTGAACTCCAAGGAACACAAACTTCCCAAGCTCCTCTTCATCTTCCACATTGCGTCTTGCTATGATGTCCCCATCCCCATGGCATCCATCGCCAAGGCTGAAGAGTTCCTCCAGGCCATCAAGTTCACCCCAGATGAATACAAAGACCTGAAAGGAAAATGGTAATTTCCATTTGTCGACGTGCTCACTTGGAGCAACGACCCCTTTAGAGGTCCAGGGCTCAACTCAGTTGTCCCCACACGTCACTGTGGGTGCCACGTGCTATCCCAAGGGGTCTTTGAGGGTGTCTTAACCCAGATTGGTGGCTTCTGGCTTGGTGAGTCCATCTTGAGTACTTTGGGCACCTCAAAGATTGTTCAACATCTCTGTCATTGGTTGTCCCATGGCGGTGTCTCCATCCAATCCAGGCTCTTTCCAGGCAGCTGCCTGTGGGCAGGGTGAATCCTGTCATGTGTTGTGGGAGAAGACTCCATCCTGTGTTGACACGTGTCTCCCACCATCGTCCCAAAGGGAGCTTGTGGGAAGTTTGACTTTTTTTTGGACTTTTTTTGCAGCAAATACTTTCGGGCTCTGAAGCACGTGTGTCTCGAGAGCACTGACAGCACCTTGTGGATCTGGTTGGTCCCACTGCTCTACGCGATGAAGGAGAAGACAGAGGAGCCCTTTCTCCCAAGAGAACTTCCTGCACAAGCCTTCCTACAGCTGAGGCAGGACAACGAGAAGCAAAAGTGGGTCTGAAAGGCTGAGGGAGGGTTAGGGTAATGAACTCTCCTGTCCTTCATAGCACTTTTCATTCCTCCTGCTCCTCAAGGAGCTGCCTCTTCTCCTTGGTGTGCTCTGTCCCCTGCCCTGGGGGTGCTGAAGGAGCGTTGATGGACATCAAGGGGAGGTTGGAGCCTGGTGCCGTGTGGTCTTATCCTGACAACTGGGTGGGAGCAGTCCTGGGGAGAGAATGGGTTGGAAGGGACCTTCAAAGATCATCCAGTCCAATCCCCCTGCCATAGGCAGGGACATCTTCCAGTAGACCAGGTTCCTCAAAGCCCCGTCCAGCCTGGCCTTGACCACTGCCAGTGCTGGGGCGCCCACAAACCCGTTCCAATGTCTCACCACCCTCATCATACAACATTTCTCCCTTATGTCCGATCTAAATCCACCCTCTTTCAGTTTCAAACCATTGCCCAGATGCAGGATCTCACACTTGGCCTTGTTGAACTTTGTGAGCTTGGCTCGGCCTCTCTCCTCCAGCTGGTCAAAGTCAACTTGAACCCTGAGTTTTGTCCCAATGACCTTAAGGCGGGTGAATTTCCAGAAATTCCTGCTTTGCCATGTAAAGTCACTCACTGTCCAAGCCCAGCTCCTCCTTGCAGCCCCCAGCCTCTCTGGCTGTAGGCCACCACAGGTCTACCAGTCATGGTGCCATCTCAAACACCAAAAACATGCCTCCGGGTCATGCTCAAAGTCTGCTGTTCTTGACCTGCTCTCCTAGGAAAGTCCTGAAGATGATCAATGCTCACAAGACCTTGATTGTAAAGTGTTCTCCACTGGCAAAGAAGGTGTTGGAGATGGTGTCCATGAAGAACCTCACTAGAGGCCCTTTGCCAGGCATGAGGCTTCCGGTGCAGCTCCTCTTGGAGACTTTGTACATGCTCACCATGGACAACAGTGAAGCCTCGTTCAAAGCGTCTGTAAGGACAACTGACTGGTGGAAGAGCTTCTGCTCAGCAGGGAGTGGTGGGGGCTGTTTCTACATGGGTCAGGACGTGTCCTTGTCTCCTAGAGAGATTTTCAGTGGAGCCAAAGGACCTAATTGTAGAGAGCCAGGGTTAGCACTGAATCCCGAGACCAGATGAAAGAAAATCCCTTTAATCTGGCCAGAGAACTTCAGGCTTCAGCGTTCAAGTGTGGGAGCTCCTCAGCTGAGGGAGCAGAAGCCTCCTGCCGTTTGTCCTCAACGTCTTTCTGTCCTCTTTTCAGGAGGAATATTTGTGCGCGGCTCTGAAGGACATCACCGCCAGGATGGACACCTGGTTCAAGGACTTGTGAGTCGGGGCTTCCTGAGAGGAGAGGTGCTGTAGACACCTCTGTGAAGGGCCTGGGGAGGGATGGGTGGAGCCCTGGCTGAGCGGAAAGGGGGTGGCTGCCACGATTTGCCCGTTGCTTTGATGTCTTTAACCCCAGCATGACCAGAGCACATGGGGACCCTCAAGAGTCATGTCATGTGAACGGTGTCTCCGGGCTGCAGACGGTGGCTGTGGTCGGGTGTGACTGTGAAAGCAACTGCAAGAAGCATTTGGTCCTTTCCCATGTCTACAGGTGCCTGTCGGGGTCTTCAAAGCCACCGAATGAGGATGAGGTCATGCAGTGTGTGAACTTGGTGTACATCTTGCTGCAGTTGCTCCTGAAGGAGCAGCTAGTGTCGGTGGTGTTGTCCACCGTGATGGCGATGCTGCAGATGCTTGGGATGTTTGTCAGGATAGAGCATTTACTGCGAGGGAACAAGGTGAGAACAAGGTCTGGGGCCTCTGCCACGGGGGCTTTGCCTCCTGTGAGCATCTGGCTCACTCTTCTCTTCTCCGATTCCTCAAGGAGTTCGAGCAGTTCAGTTCATCAGGAAGGTTTCAAGAGTTTTCACGTTTTACCGTGCCATGGCTCAACAGGCACTTCAACGGGGCACCCAAGGACAAGAAATCCTTCCTGCAGAACACTGAGGTGAGTGACGAGACCACGTGAGGCACCACCCTTGGGTGTTCCTTAGGGTCAGCTCCTGGGTTTGGCTTTTCCTCCACAGACGTGGGAGCAGCTGCTTTCACTGAAGATTCTCTGCACGGAGTGGGCTGAGGAATGGCGGTGCTTGATCCTCAACATGTTTGAGAAGTGGCTGGTGAACGTGAGTCGTGGAGACCCTCTGGCTGGTGGGGGATGATGCTCCTGGTCCTTGCCACACTTGGTTTTGCCTTGGTCACCGTTTTGGTGGTGGACCTGGAGCAGGCAGGTAAGGACCTGGAATGCAGCTGCCTCTTCAGTGTTTCCTTGCCGTAGGTCGATGACAAACACCTCAAGGACTTCTGCGAAGCTTTCATTGGTTCTACGAACCACAATGAGGCACTGGAGAGCTGCTTTATGAATCGCTTCATCCAGTGGATCACAGCCATCGACAAACACAAGGTAGGGGAGCTGTGACACCTCCTTGGGCTGCCGGAGGCCTCGGCGTCCCGCTTTGCCAACTCTTGTCCTGCTCGTGCTGGGTGAAGAGAGCGGGAAAGGTCTTTCTGAACCCACGGCCAGTCCACACAGCCCCTAATGAGGAGAAGTCTTTCATCCTTCCAGAGAGAACTGCTCCAATCCGTGATCTCCATGTTCTCCAAGACGAAGAAAAAAACTGCTGGGAGGGTGCTTTCTGCTCTCATCAAGAAAATGTGCTCGGAGGTGAAGAGGCTGCGAAGCATCAGCACGTTTGATGAGACCACCGGCCCCGTCCTTGCCAACCTGCTCAGTGGTCCTGAGGTCAGCGACCTCATTTCTGCTGTCCGTGAGTGTCCCCTGAGTGGTGCTCGTGGGAGAAGCTCTTGCTTCATAAGGGGGCTGGACGGGAAGAGCAGGGCTTTCCACAGGGACCTGCCGGTGTGGTTGGCAACACCAGGTGGAAGGGGAAAAAACATCCCATGGTAGAAAAATGAGGTTTCATCCCAGAAATGGAGAAGCATGTTGGTTTCTTCATCCCGTCACGGTGCTGCTTTGTCACGCACTCACCGAGCGTGGGGCTGGTTGTTGAGGGGAAGGATGTGATGGAGCCCGAGCGTGTCCATGCAAAGAGAGTCAAACATTAGAACGAGAACGAGGTGGTGGAATCCTCACGCTTGGAGGGTTTTCATGATTAGGGAAAGCCTGGTCTGAGGTCCGTGTTGGTCCTTCTGTGATCAGGAGGTGGAGGAGAGGACAACTTGTGGCTTTTGCTCCCTGCTGCAACTTCTGGCACCGTCCAAAGGAGTCTGGGCTTGTTTCCACAGCTGCCCTTCCTGTAGCAGCTGCTGGCTGAGGTTGGATTGTCCCTTCACCTCCTCTTGGCCAGAACAAAGCCACCCAGCTTCTGTGCCTCAGCCCCTCTTGGAAGCCCTCCATGTCCACAGGAGCTGGCTGTCCAACCTCAGAAGCAATCACCTAGCTGGTCTCTTAGATGGTCCCCATGGTTTGTTTCAGGCAGGGGGAGATACTTGGGTTACCAAAGGAAATTTCAGCTTTCCCCCAGATGCTGGTTTTGATGGTCGATCTGGAAAGCAACCACCCATCTGTCCTCCACACCGGTGGGGCAGCGGATCGCCATGAACTGGAAGCTGCTGGCTCTTCCCGAGGATCTGGCTTCAAAAGAAACACGGGAGAGAAATTGCCGTCCGTCTTTCACCAAACTTCCTTTATTTTTCAGGAGAATCGGAGCACCAGTTTCAGCTCAGCGATGGCGCGAGGAACCTCCTTTCCCAGGTGAAGGAGCTCGCCAGCTTCCTGGGACGTTGCATTCTCTCGGGGGACATCCCCTGCAGTATCCTCTCGGACATCTTAAAGCACAGGGAGATGTTTGAGAAGATGCTGTGCGCCTGTGGTAAGTTCGGAGTTTCCAGCTTGGGCCTGTTGTCATAGTTGCGTGGCCAACGGGAGGCACATCGTCCAGGTGAGTGTCTAGAGTGCAGAGAAAACGAACAATCACCTGCGATGGGAAGTAAAATGTGCAGGTTGGTCACAGAGGCGATGTGAAGCAGTCTGAGAAGCAGGAAGGAGTGAAAACACTGGGGGTTTTAAATGCAGTTCAAGTTTCAGGGTGTTGGTGGGATTTATGTTAAAATTTTGGGGTGTTGGTGAGATTTAGGTGAAGGATTGCGGAGGTGGAGCTTCCTGGCGACACACCTTGTCTTCAGGCCCATCGCAAACTCGATGTCTCTGTTCAATTGAAACCCAGAGAAGAGGTGGTCAAGTGTCCCAAACCCTGCTCTGAGAAGGAACTTTATTGATATTGTTGGTGGTTTGGGGGTGTCGCTGTTTTGGGAGGAGGCTCCGGGCTTTCTGCACACTGAAACTCTCCCCACTTTGGGGGGCCGGGGTTCTGTTCCCTGCAGCTCTTCTCTTTCCAAGAGGTTCTCCTCCATGTGTGGGTCTTTTTTTCCCAGATTCCTCTTTCTCCATGCACATAACAGAAGTGCTGAACACCAGGAAGTGGGAGTTTGAGCAACTGGAAGAGCAAAAGCAGCAAAGATACTCCTTCCTCCGCCTGTGCCATGGCATAGAGGGCATGGTAACAGGTACCAGTTGGGTTAATGGAGCTTTTTCTGAGGTTCTGGAGTGAGGAGATGTCTCCTAAAATACCGACTCTCACAGTGGGTGGGGGGGGAATGCAATCAGGGAACCCACCCCTTGGCTTCAGGGCTCGTCTTGGTTGGTGGAGAGATACATGACGCGAGTTCGTTCTGGTTCCTGGTTTAGTGGATACAAGTGCCGTGGAGAAAAGCACCAGGGACGATGGAAGTCTGAAGGATCAGACGTTGGTGCAGAAGTTCTCCACCGATGGCAGGAGTGAAATGGGATCTCATGTCCTCACCGATTATAGTGACATGATGGAGAAACTTCACGTCGTGGAGCACAGCCAATGTTTCCTCAGGCAATGGAAGATGAGAGCAGAGCAAATCAGAGCCACCAGACCTAAAGATCAGGTTTTCTCCATAGAAGATGTTAAGAAAGAAATTTATGAGCCGGCCATTGCTGCCTTCCAGAAAACCTACCTGTCCCTCAAAGACTTATCCATCACCCTTGGGGCCGTGCAGAGCCAGTTTGGGAATCTGCTGGGAGAGAAGGCTCAGCTCCTGAAGGAGTTTCGAATCATGGAGGCCAGCCAAGGGCCAAGGGGTCGCAAAGCCAACTGGATCCCAGGTGTGGTGGAGAGGATTGAGAAGTACCTGACCCTCCCGAAAGTGGTGAACACTGCCAAGATGATCGACTCGCTGCGACAGATGCTGCAGCTGGAGGGGGATTTCCAGGATCTCAGTGCCCCTGGCGGAATACGTACGTAGGAGACGTTTTAGGCATCTGTGTTGGTTGCTCTTGGGAAACTCCACGTAGACAGGTCCATGCGGCAGCTTTAACAAAATCTTCTCAGGTGTGATCTCTTCCTCCTCAGTTGCTTCTCCTCAAGAAGATCTATGGGGTGCTGAGGGGTGAAAAGCTGGACAGGAGCCGGCAACAAGCGCTCGCAGCCCAGAAGCCCCCTGTGTGCTGGGCTCATCCCCAGCAGCGTGGGCAGCGGGTGGAGGGAGGGGATCCTGCCTCTCTGGCTGCGCTCTGGGGAGATCCCCCTGCAGTGCTGGGTCCAGCTCTGGGCTCCTCAGCACAGCAGAGACATGGAGCTGCTGGAGTGGGGCCAGAGGAGGCCCCAGGAATGCTGGGAGGGTGGAACCCCTCTGCTGGGAGGACCAGGGAGAGGTTTGGGGGTGTAGAGCCTGGAACGAGAAGGCTGCGGGGAAACCTTAGTGCGTCCTTTGAGTGCTTCGAGGGGCCTCTGAGAAAGCTGGGGAGGGGCTGTTCAGCAGGGGCTGTTGGGACAGGACAAGGGGTGTTGGGTTCAACTGACAGGGGGAGATTCAGACCAGAGAGAAGGAAGAAACTGTTGACGCTGAGGGTGGTGAGACCCTGGCCCAGGTTGCCCAGGGAGGTGGGAGAAGCCCCATCCCGGGAACCCTCCCAGGTCAGGTTGGACCTTGGGGCTCTGAGCAACCTGCTCTGGTTGCAGATGTCCCTGCTGAGTGCAGGGGTTGGACTGGAGGAGCTTTCAAGGTCCCTTCCAACCCAACCCATTTGATGATTCTTTCCTTCTCTTCCCAACAGCCACCTACTGATGTTTTGTTTCTTTTTCTGTCTAGGAAGAGCAGCAATTGAAGGAGAAGCGACTCGATTTTATGACCGAAGACTTAATGAATGTGCAGCAAATTCTGAGTGATATTCCCCAGAGAGTCTTGGCCTTTTTGAAGGCACTTCTGGAATGTGCAAGGAAAGGTTTTACCTCCTGGATCAAGACTGTAATAAAAGGTGGGCTGGGAGGAAGGAAGTCATCAGATCCAGCAAGAGAGGGAGACCACGTCGTCCTTCTCTGTCCCCGCATCCACCAGAGCGCAGAGAAATTCCTCAACTGTCTCTTCTTTTTCTTTTGTCTTTGTTTCGTGCCCTCAGACAAGACAGAAATCTCCGTATTCGTGGAGCTGGCGGCGATTTCTGCGGGTGAAAACGACATGGATATCGACAGAGTGAAGTTCTTCCGTGACGCCATGGCCGCTGCTTCCTCCATCATATATGACCTGGGCCCCACAGATGGGTTTAAGCAGTTCTCCGCAGCTCTATCTTTCATCAGAGAAGCTGTTGAGAAAGACAATAAGCTTCCTGAGAAGCTGGTGAGTCTTCAAGTCCCATGTCCAAAGGTCACTTGCTGTGAGGCCAAGTTGCTCACGTGTAGGTGTCGGATGCCATTTAAGGTGGTTTCCCCAGGACATGTGTGTGGTCCTGGCAGATGTGATGCAGGAAACCAGGCAAAGGCTGTGCTCTTTGGGAGTGGAAGCCTGGTAGAACATCTCATATGACCTTACCACGTGTGTGGGCAGCTGGGAGGACCCAGGAGGTCTTGTGACTAGGAGGAAATGAGTTCTGGAGTCTACAACTGAAGATTACAGAATAGATGAGGTTGGAAGAGACCTCTGGAGGTCATCTAGTCTCAATCTTAAAATGGGGCCAGCTAGGCAGGTAGTTCATGGCCATGTCCGATTGGGTTTTGAGCATCTCCAAAGTTGGAAGACTCCAGAACCTGTTTCTGAATTTGATGGAGAAGCTTTTGTTTAACAGAGTCCCTTGTGATTGTGCCCCGGGCTGTCCCTGAGCCTTACGCTCTGCCCCTGCCAAAACCAGAGCAGAGAACAAGAGCTTCACCACGTGCCAAGGGTCTGGGGTGTTAGGACAGGTCCAACTCTGCGCCCCTGTCTCCTCAGAAGCCACAGGAAACCCCATCCTCAGAAGAAATGGTCACTGAAACCCCACCAGCATTAATTTGGGGTGGGGGAGTGGAGCTCAGCGTCCTCCCAGATGGTTACTGGGTCTCCCTGTGATTCTTCCTTTGCAGAAAGATTCCTGTGAGAACCAAGAGTGGATCCGGATGGTTCACGAGCTCCACGGCTCTGTGGAGCGTACGTCGATCTCTGAAGCCAGAAGCATCAATGGAAACGGGATTTTTACCATCTTGGCACCTCCGAAACACAAGGTAAAGGGGTCTCCAGGGCTGCTTCTTGTCTAGTTGGGGTTTTTAATGAGAAAAATCTTCCTCAAATTAGTGTCTGATGACCAGGCCAGGTTACCATCAGATCTCCAGTTGGGTTTGGAACTAGTACCATCAATTCCCTGTTGAACCTTGAGCATTTTCAGTGGAAAATGGGCTTTTTGTTCCTCCAAAGGAACAAAGTTCCAGACCTGTAGACTCCTACTGTGCCGCATTTCACCCCAAAGCTACGTAAAAGGCCGTGGGGTGATGCTGGTTGTCTTCTCTGCTTTCCAGGGTACACTTGAGGACTGGATCTCGTTGCAACTGCTGGATGATGGTGAGGAGTGCGCACCTCTGGCAGACCACAGGGTCAAGAACTACAGTTTGTCTCAGCTCACGATGCTCCAGAACAAGCTTATGCTGATCGCCACCAAGGGCTGAGGAGGGCAGAGAGGAGGCAAACCGGTTCTTGGAGGTAAGTCACAGCGCAGCACCAACATCTGCCTCAAAGTCAGTGGCTGTTGGGCTTGGGATTTTGCTGGAATTATTTCCGGGAGCCTCACCCATGACCTGCAGTTGTGGCCTTTCATGAGCAGAGGTGTTCCTCTGGGATAACGCCCACTTCCCAAGCTGCAGGAGTGGCACTGGCTTCCCTCAGCATTGTTCCTCACCTGTGGGGCCCAACAGCCCATCCGAGACCTTTCCTACTTCACTATGCAAGGACCCATGGAATGGTTTGAATTGGAAAGGACCTTTGAAGATCATCTAGTCCAACTGCCCTGCAGTGAGCAGGGACATCTGCAACTGGAGCAGGTTGCTCAGAGCCCCAAGGTCCAACCTGACCTGGGATGTTTCCAGGGATGGGGCTTCTCCCACCTCCATGGGCAACCTGGGCCAGGGCCTCACCACCTTCAGCATCAAACATTTCTTCCTTCTGTCCAGTATAAATCCACCCTCTTTCAGTTTACAAACGTTGTCCATTGTCCTGTCACTACAGGCCTTGGTAAAAAGTCTCTTTCCATCTTTCCTATAAGCCCCCTCTATGTATTGAATGGACGCAAGAAGGTCTCCCCGGAGCCTCTCCAACTGAACTCCCCCACCTCTCTCCCCTGTCCTCCCAGCAGGGGGGTTCCACCCTCGGATGATTCCTGTGGCCTCCTCTGGCCCTGCTCCAACAGGTCCATGTCTGTCTCCAAATCACAGAATCGTTTGGGTGGGAAAAGACCTTAGAGCTCCTCGAGTCCACGCGCTCCCCCAGCACTGCCAGGTCCCCACTGACCCCTGTCCCTCAGCACCACCTCAACCCGGCTGGAAACCCCTGCAGGGATGGGGACTCCACCACTGCCCTGGGCAGCCTGAGCCAGGCTGGGACAACCCCAACGGGACAGAAATGGCTCCTCAGGGCCAACCTCACCTCCCCTGGCACAACTGGAGGCCATTTCCTCTTGTCCTGTTGCTTGTTCCTGGGAAGAAGAAGAGATCGACCCCGTCCTCACTCCAACCTCCTGTCAGGGAGTTGTCGAGAGCCAGAAGGTCTCCCCAGAGCCTCCTTTGCTCCAGGCTCAACCTGAGTCCCTCAGCCGCTCCTCAGCACACTTGTGCTCCAGACCCTGCTCCAGCTTTGTTGCCCCTTCTCGGACGCGCTCCAGCTCCTCCATGTCCTTCTGGGAGTGAGGGGCCCAAACTGGACCCAGGATTCGAGGTGTGGCCTCCCCAGTGCCCCCATTCCATGGGGACGATCCCTGCCCTGGTTCTGCTGGCCACACCAGTGCTGGTACAAGCCAGGATGCTATTGGCCTCCTGGGGCATCTGGGCACACCACTGACTCGTGCTCTTGTGCTGGGGACCTCAGAGCCAGACGCAGTTCTTCAGGTGGCGTCGCACCAGAGCGGAACAGAGTCCCGTGTGCTTAAGTGCCTTCACGTTCTTCAGGTGATCTTGTACCTGATGCCTACAATGGGGACTCTGGCGGAGTTCCTCTACAAGGGACTCTGTTCGTTCAGTCTCTGCCAGTGAGGTTCTGGGGCTTGAGAGGTGTGGGAAGAGACATTGCCCGTGAAAACTGAGGTGAAAAATTGAATCTCTCAGTCTTCTCTGTGTTGGTTGACACTAGCTCTCCTGTCGTATGTACCAGGGGGGTTCATGTTCTTTAACCTGCAGAAGCCCTTCTCATTCTCCACATCTCTGGCCAAACTCAGCTCTAACCATGCCTGTGGTTTCCTGATGCCCTCCGACCCAACTGGGTGGCGTCCCTCTACTCTCCCAGGCTGCATGTCCCTGCTTCCACTGCCCATGCATTCCCTTCTTACACATAGTTTGACCAGCAGGCCCTAACGGAGCCGTGCTGGTCTCCAGCCGTCCTTGCCCCATTTCTTACACGTGGCCATTGAGAGCTCTTGCGCTCTACGAAAGTGTTGTGAAAGAACTGCCAGCTCTGCCAGCTCCTTCAGCCCTGAGGGAGTTGCCCACGGGGTCCCATCCACTAATTCCTTAAATGACTGGAACTTCATGCTCCTAAAATTTCGGGTCCTGGCTCTACCCTTTGCCAGGTCCGTATCTCAACACCCTGAATTAATTCACCTTTGCTGGTGAGCAACAGCTCCAGCACCGCTTCTCCTCCCATCAGTCGCCTGGCTGAAGAACTTACGCTGATGCTCTCCACGGGTTCTCTTGGACTGCTCAGAACTTGCTGTGCTGCTTCTCCAGGGGATCAAAGTTTCCCAGCAGGACCTGAGCCTTTGAACGTGATGCTCCCCATAGCTTCGTCCAAAGGCTCCTCATGATTGGGCATCCTTTAGTAAGCAGCAACCATGAGGCTTCCTTTCTAGCTTGATTTTTACCCAGCTCTCAACTTGTCTTTCTTAAAGGAACATTCCCTAATTCCTGAGGCATTTCACAGGAGTTGTTTACCAACCCACCAGCAGCTCCTGGCTCTTCTCTGTTGCTCAAAACTCCAACCCCTTCCCCTGTTAAGTCTAGTTTAAAGCTCTCCTTAAGTCTGTTCAGCTTCTTGGTGAAGACCCTCTTGTTCCAGTGAGTCAGGCGAATCCCATCATCTCCCACCTGTCCCAGCTTCTCAAGGGTAGACCCGACATCTCAGTGGGAGACCTGACTTCTCAAGGGTAGACCGGTTTCTCAATGGTAGACCTGGCTTCTCAAGGATAGACCCGGCTTCTCAAGGCTAGACCTGGCTTCTCAAGGGTAGACCCTACTTCTCAAGGATAGACCTGACTTCTCAAGCATAGGCCTGACTTCTCAAGGGTAGACCCGGCTTCTCTAGGGTAGGTCCATGATCGTAGAAGCCCACAACTTGAGTACGGCAGATGCTCCACTCAGATGCTCCCACAGCCAGATGCTCCAGTCCCTTCATCTTCCCTCCCCAGTACTTCCATGTACATCTTGTACTGGGGAGCCTACAGCCACACAGATCTGTGGAGGAAAGCGTGACCCAAGCAGTGCTGGGAAGCTGTTGAGTACATGCTGCAGTACGTGATCCAACTCCCTGTTGTGTCTTTGGTATGTTACAGATACTGGAAAAAGTTGAAACCATTGGGAAGTTGTACCTGGAGCTTCTCAGTGCTGGCAACATCCTCTTCATCAACTGGAAGGCTGAAATCTACTGCAACCCCCAGAGACATGTGAAAGTCTACACAGAGTTTGGAATCACTGGGATCCTTGTTCAGAGCACAAGACCCCTCCTAGAGGAGCTGAGCAGCCTCTGTACAGTGAGGAGCGTTGCCTGGTGGAGTGGAAGAAGCACCTGGAGACTCAAAGGGACACCTACTATCACCTCAACCTCTTCACCTCGCACCAGCTCTTCTATTTGTGCAGCCAGCTGGCCAGAGCCAGGAAGGCATTGTAGAACCGCAGGTGCTCACTATGCTTTCTGTCATCAAGCATGACATCACAGAAGAAGATCTCAAGAGAGCTCTGGAGGATGCACTGATGACTCCACTGGAGTCTGGTAAATACAATCAGCAGAAGACGAGGAATTCGGTTACCTGGTCACGATACATCATTCGTTTCCCCCAGTTCATCAAGGGCTTGGCTGAATCGGGCCTACGATGAGTTGGGGCAAAGGCGGCCTTGCAGAGCTGCCTGTCCAACCCGCCCATCACGGAGCAGATGCTCATGGATTTTGCCTTTGAGGAGGGCGACAACCAGGAGCTGGTCGAAGAACTCAGCAGTTGTATGAGGAGACAAGAGAAACCTTCCTGCAGAAGAGACGAAGTTCCAGACAGGGAGCAGAGAAGCGACCAGGTTTCCTTCAGCACACCCTGGCGCAGGAGGAGCTGGCCGCCTCCTTCGAGAGTTTGCCCGCTATTTATGACAAGGTGAATCTGCTCTGGGATGCCTACTGGTATAAATTCACTGGCCCTGGTGTCCGATAAGTACATCGGGTTGGACTTTTTTGGGGAGGTGCTGAAGCGCTTGGCTGCCTCTGGAGAACATTCGCGTCCAGAGGATGGTCTACCCGTCGGCTTTGAGAGGGAAACCACTTCTCGTCCTGTGTAAGGAAGAGGAAATGTTACCCAACATGTTATTCGTCTACCGAACACACTGAGATGGCGCCTCTCCCGTCGTACGACGAGGTCCTGGTGTGCCACCCGACACGGAGGAGGAGGAGGTGGAGCCTGCTCATCAGGAGAGCTCTGTCCCCGGGTTCCCAAGACCAAAAGATCTACTGCTTGCTGGGTGCTGACAAATTGCTTTATAAGGTTTCCAAACGCCTCGAGTCCACTTCTTCCGCCTGTGCAATCTTGCAGCATCCCCAACTACAGATTCATCATCTTGTGCGATGCCAAAGCACAACTCCTATGTCACCACGCCTTTGATGCCTACAAGGTGCTTTCCCATGCTACTCCGAGACAGAAATCCAGACTACCTGAAGCTGCATCTCACAGTGCCGAGCGGGACAGCCCCGTCGCTCAAGCCTTCAAAGAGCCCCATCAGCAGAATCAAGTTCGTCTTTTCGGAGCGAGCGGGAATGGGTGAGTTTGGGGGTGTTCTTCTGAGTGTACCTCAAACCAAGGAGGCGGCGGTGGCACACGGGGCTTTTGGGGAGAGATTTCCTTGGTTTGGGTCGCGTGGCAGTGTAGAAGGGTGGGTTGATCTGATCGTCTTTCCCTCCTTAGGAAGTCTCTCTTTGTGGACAATACCATTGAGAAGGTCCGTGGCCAGCTGGTGGCGTTACCGCTTCATAAAACCATTAGCTGATGGAGTCGGACATCGATTTCCAGTTCTTCGTGGAGGAACTCTTCTCCATCGAGGAATCCACGACGAAATTCAGCCCTGCATCTTCCACATCGATGTGGCACCAGTGGTGAGTGCTCGGATCTGAAAGCGACAAGAGGAGGTGGTGAAACACAGACCCCCCCAGGGAGGGAGAGAAGCAGCTGGAAACTCAAACCCAGCCCAAGCAGAGCAGCCAGACTCTTTGGCCGACTTTGGCATCCATTTTAGTTTGTTTTTTCTGTCCCACCAGGTATCGAAGGGCCTTTACCGGCTGCTGATTGACCTGTGCATCCTGCGGCACATCCAGAGTCCCGATGGCTTGGTCTGGAAGTGCAAACCCTCTCATCTTTACTTGATTGAGTACCTGGCAAAAGGAGAGGCGTCAGCAGTCGAAGAAGCAAGAGGTATTCTGGGGTCTGCGCTCGGGCTGGAGGTACCTGCTCAGCTCTGATGTCTCCACAATTCAGATCTTGTCTCTCTAGTGGGGTAAAGTCTCACCTACACAGAAGAACCAGGTAACAGGTCTCTACTCAGGTGAAATATCAGGCCCTGCATGAGTGTGGAGGAAAAGGGAGCTTTTTCATCCCGATTTTGCTGTAACTTGAACCTCACGTTGTTTTAAAGCCAATTTACACCTCAGCGAGCTTTAGAGTTACTGAAGATGTGAAACACGTGGTTGTCATCCTTCTGTGGTTCCTCACTATACCTTGAGTATTGACTGAGTTCAGGTGCCTCCCTCTCCAAAAGCGTTCAGTGGAACAGGAGAAGGTGTGGAGAAGGTAACAAGTCAGCCAACCCAAGACAGACCATGGTTACAGGTATTTCAAGGCTTGGAGAAATCTTGGCATTTCATTTCTTCCCAGCTTTCCGAGCCATTTGTGACAGGGGCCAATGAAAAAAGGGTTTGGTGATGTAGGCAAATGTGGGAGGTTGGAGAATGGTCCTCATGGTGATTCATGTCCTCTGGCTTTTAGATGTCCATTGAAATGGAAAAAAATTCCTGGATCTTTTTCCTGCTGTGGAGTGTGTGTCACCACTGCGGGTGCTCACCCTGCTGGGACGTCCCAGCTCTGTCCCTTCTGCGGAGCTGAGGGAGGAGGAGTTTGACCGAGACAAGCTAAAGAGCAAAGTTTCCAAAGGTCCTACCAGTACCTCAGCAGGTACAAACGGAAGGAAACCTTGACCTTTCACTTTTGTCCCTGGAAGCGTCCAAGGGACAGAGAGGAATGCCTGGAGTGCTTGCTGGAGTTCTGTGAGCGGAGCAACCCCTCCTGGACCGAGCTCAGCAACTTCACGCACTTCTTGAACTTCCAGCTAAGGAAGTGTGAGAGTCGGTGTTCTGCAGTCACCTGGTGGCAGAGGAGCTGCGTGGCTTCAAAACATTGTGTCAAGTTCATGATCGCCATGTCCAAGGACTTTGCCATGCCTTCCCTCAACGTGTCTGACGAAAGCTGCCAGGAGGGAGGAGTGGAGGCAGTGGACAGTGTGTTGAGGAGTACCAGCTCAGGCGCAAGTGGGAGCAGAGTTCTCACCCTTATCGTCTTCCACGCCGAGAAGGATTCCATGGAGTTTTTGGGTTTCCATGTCAACCAGAACTACGACGCTATCGACGCGTATTCCCAGGCTGTTTTGGAGACGGGCAGTTATAAGCCAGGATTTGTACAGGAGTTGGTGCTCCAGAGGTTCCTTTCAACAGGAAATTTGAAACCTTGTCCCGAACCAAGCAGTTGGAGGCCCTCTGCAGAGTCTTTGGTGTGAAATGCCAGGAAGATCCAGATCCTTCTACCAGCTGACTCTGGACAACACCATGAAGGTTAGTCCACCTGCGCTTCCAGTGTGGCATCCCCGTGATCATCATGGGTGAAACAGGCTGCGGGAAGAGAAGCTGGTGCAGTTATGTGCAACCTGCAAAGGGCAGGCAGGAGGTTCAGAACATGCTGGTGGTGCGTGTTCACGGTGGCACCACCTGCAAGACCATCCAGGAGAAGGTAGGGCAGGCCATGAAGCTGGCACAGAAGAAGAGCACGACATAGACACGGTGCTGTTCTTTGATGAAGCCAACACCTCGGAGGCCATCTTTGCGATCAAAGAAGTGTGCGACCGCAGCATCAAGGGAAGCGCTTTTCCACCGACCGCTTAAAAGTGGTGGCGCTTGCAACCCTTACAAAAGACACACCAAGGACACCATTGAGAAACTGGAGAAAGCTGGCTTGGGATACCGAGTCCGGAGCGAAGACACCCCAGAGAAGCTGGGTTACGTCCCTCTGCGGCAGTTGGTGTATCGGGTGCAGCCCCTTCCTCCCAGTCTGTTGCCTCTGGTCTGGGATTTTGGGGAGCTGAACGAGAAGACGCAAAGCCTGTACATCCGGGAGATTGTGAAGTCCACCGTGGGCAACAAGATCCCCGCGGAAAACCTGGACGTCTTCACCAATGTGATTTCAGCCTCCCAAAGTTCCTGCGAGAGAGGAAGGACGAGTGCCGAGTCCAGCCTGCGGGATATAGACCGCTGCATGAAAATAGTCCTCTGGTTTTACGGCCTGAGAGATCTGCTCTTCCGCCTGATTGATGAGAAGAGGCAGCGTGAGGAGGAGCCTAGCTTAAACGATGCGCAAAGGGCTTTGGTCCTTTCGGTCGGGGTCTGCTATTGCGTGTCTCTGGAGAGTCGCCACGAGTACCTGGAGGAGGTTGCAAAATGCTTCTCGGTCACGCGTTCCACCTAGAGCAAGAGATGAGTTGTGCCAAGAGGTGTTTCTTGATAACCTCCCCATCCCAAGGCAACAGCCCGCAACAGTGCTCTGAGGGAGAATCTTCATGATGGTTGTCTGCATGGACCTCCGGTGCCACTCTTCTGGTTGGGAAGCCGGGAAGCTCCAAATCTCTGTCCAAAACCATGCGTAGGCCATGGGAAGCATGTCGTCCAGAAAGGAGTTGTTCAGAAGATTCAAAGAGGTCCAGCTGGTCTCCTTCCAGTGCAGCCCCTACTCGAAACCAGAAGGCATCATCTCCACTTTCCGCCAATGCGCCAGTTCCAGAAGGGCAAGAACCTGAGGAGTTTGTGTCCGTGGTCCTGCTGGATGAGATGGGCTGGCAGAAGACTCGCCGATATGCCGTTGAAGACGCTGCATCCGCTTCTGGAAGACGGATGTTGATGACGAGAATCCGAGCCTTACAAGAAAGTTGGCTTTGTGGGCATCTCCAACTGGGCCTTGGACCCTGCCAAAATGAACAGGGGCCTCCTGTCTTTCGGCTGAACCTAGCAAGGAGCTGGTGAAGACTGCCAAAGGCATCTGTGTTGGCCAACCTCACCTTGAAAGAATCGAGTATTTGTTCCCCATTCTGGCAAACTTCTACTGCAACGTACTGAAACACAGAAACGGAGTTCTTTGGGCTTCGTGACTTCTACAGCTTAATCAAAATGATTGTGTCCTACACGCAGGACATGAAGCCCAATTCTCAAGAGGACCTTCTGTAAAGGCCATTCAGAGAAACTTTGGAGGCTCTGAATATGAAGCCTCTGGAAATCTTCCGTCACTGCACCAGCGAGGTGTGCATCTTAACAAGGTGCCGGAAACCAGCTGCATCCGTCTGCTAGAGGAGAACATGGCCAAACAACAGCCAGAATTCATGTCTCGTTACCTCCTGCTGCGACGACCAACAACGCCGCCTTTCACATCATCCAGATGACGCGGCTCATAGACACCAGAGACTGTGACATTATATTTGGCTCCGGCTTCCCCCGGGACCAGGATTATTCCCAGGTTTGCCGTGCTGTGAACAGAGTGAAAATCTGCATGGAAATCGGCAGGCCGTTGTCCTCCTCAACATACAGAACCTTTATGAGAGCCTTTATGACGCCCTCAATCAATGCTTCGTCACCCTGGGCGGGAATTACTACGTTGACCTGGGCCTTGGCACCCATAGGGTGAAGAGCCGTGTGAAGGAGGATTCCGGCTGTGATAGAGGAGGAGAAAGTGGTCTACACGCAGTTCCCCACCCGCTGCTGAGCCGTCTGGAGAAGCATTGCTTGGACATGAAGACCATCCTCACTGGCAGCAACAAGACCTGAAGAAGGACCTGGAGACATGGGCCAGTCAGTTTGTCTACATTCAGAATGCCAGTTTGTACGAGGACTGGCCCCAGACGCTCGCTCCCAAGGAACAGGATGTCTTCATCGGCTTCAGTGATGACACGTCCGCCGCCATCTCGCTGGAGTGCTCCCACAACATCCACTGCGGAGCCTATGGACGCTACGGAGATCAGGTCTTCTTCACTGCCATCAGAAAACTGGTGGCGTGTGCTACCTGACTCCATCCTGCGCCTTAAGTACTCAGCTCTGAAGGACACGAAGGAGATCCAGGACTTGTATTTCATGGAGCAGAAGCATAACAGCCTGGCCAGCCTCTTGAGCGAGACAATGAGCCAGCAGAAGAACGAGAGCAGCGCTGCGCTGTGCCTGCAGGTACTGTAGATCACCCAAGGGTGCTGTGTGTTTTCCAAGTGAGTGTGGTGGCCCTGTGACCCTGGTTAAGCCAAGACAATCATAGAATCACAGAACCATTTGGGTTGGAAAAGACCTTTGATCTCCTCAAGCACCCCATTCCCCAGCACTGCCAGGTCCCCACTGACCCCTGTCCCTCAGCACCACCTTGACCTGGCTGGGAAACCCCTGCAGGGATGGGGACTCCACCACTGCCTTGGGCAGCCTGGGCCAGGCCTGGACAACCCCAATGGGCAACCTCAACCTCCCCTGGCACAACTGGAGGCCATTTCTTGTCCTGTTGCTTGTTCCTGGGGAGAAGAAGAGATCGACCCCGTCCTCACTCCAACCTCCTGTCAGGGAGTTGTCGAGAGCCAGAAGGTCTCCCCAGAGCCTCCTTTGCTCCAGGCTCAACCCCCCAAGTCCCTCAGCCACTCCTCAGCACACTTGTACTCCAGACCCTGCTCCAGCTTTGTTGCCCTTCTCTGGACATGCTCCAGCCCCTCCATGTCTTTCTGGGAGTGAGGGGCCCAAACTGGACCCAGGATTCGAGGTGTGGCCTCCCCAGTGCCCCCATTCCATGGGGACGATCCCTGCCCTGGTTCTGCTGGCCACACCAGTGCGGTACAAGCCAGAATGCCATTGGCCTTCTTGGCCACCTGAGCACACTGCTGGCTCCTCTCCAGCCGCTGTCACCAGCACCCCCAGGGCCTTTTCCCCGGGCAGTTTCCAGCCACTCTTCCCCCAGCCTGGAGTGTTGCCGGGGTTGGTGTGACCCCAGGGCAGGACCTGTCATTTGGCCTTGTTGAACCTCAGTCCACTGGCCTCAGCCCATCAATCCAGCCTGGCCAGATCACCAACCAGTGATGGGCTTATGTCCACTCCCTTTGCCTCCACAGTCATCTGCAGCCAGGGTAGACTCTGCCCTTCCCCAGGAGGCAGGTGGGATCTGCTCAGCTCTGGCTCAGGCTGAGATACTCGAGGAACCTTCCAGTTGCCTGGAGATGAGCTCCAAGCCCCAGTGGAGATGCCCTGGAGGATCCCACCCGTTTAAGGCAGCGGGACAATGAGTTTTGATTTCCCTTTTTACCGCAGGTTTCCACCCATGCCAGGCTGCTGAACCAGAAGGATTTGGAAGTGCTGAAGAAGACGCTCAGTCTCCCAGACACCATCCACTGCCTCTTCCTAAGCCAGTTTGACACTGAACATGCTTTCCGCCAGGACCTCAGGTGGGCTCCAACATTCCCTTCCATTAACCTTGTGGGTGATTTCCACTTCTCAGAGGGCTTTGGGGTGGGGTGGCGTGGGGTGAAGCCGTCCCAGGAGAAGGCATTAAAGAGGCTGTTTCACTGTAGGAATTTCTTCAGCGAGCCCCTGGGAATGAGGCTGCTCCTCGTGCAGTTGCACTTCGATGAGCCGCAGAGCAGCAAACGGCTCCTGGCCTGTGCCAAGTAAGCAGCCTCCATCATTCCCACTCCTTCCTCTTCCTCCTTCTTCCTCTGTCCTCCATTCTTTGTCATCCTTTGTCCTTGGTCATCCTTTGTCATCCTTCTTCCTCCCTCCTTCCTCCTCCTCATTCCTCCTCCTCCTTTTTTTCCTTCTTTCTCCTTTTTTTCTCCCTCCTTTCTTCCTCCATCTTCCCCTTCCTCCTCCTCTCCTTCTCCTTGTACTTCTCAGAAACCTCTGCTGCCTTTTGGCCTTTCCCGCCACTCCAAGACTCGAACTGGCTCATGCTCAGAACTCTGTTGTCTCATTTGTCCCTGTGGTTGTAGCAGGTTGTACCAACAATGGCCAGAAGGAACGTCTTCTTGGTCTTCTTTGGGTGGCATCCACCCAAGAAAGCAGCCTCAGAAGGCCGCAGCCTTTGGGAAGGGAGATTTAACCCTGGAAGGGCTCCCAGAGGCAGGAGATGCAGCTGTTGCTTGGAGAGATTGGCCAAACAAGTCTGGAATGAACCAGCTCTGACCTTCTGGTGGTGTTTCCAGGTACTGCATCACGGATGAGCGAAGAAAGTCGGCCAGGCCCCAACTGTTGCATGTCGTGCTGATCGCTAAGGTCCCGCGGGTCCTGGGAGGCTGCGGCTACCTGGCTTTTGACAGCGGTGAGGTTACACTCGCTCCTTGGGGTCAGGAAAAGGGTGGAAGGGGAGTATGAAGACATGTGGAGAAGACATGTGAAGTGGTGGATCTTCCATCTCTCACCATCTTCCTGCCCTGGTTGGCTGGTAAATCTGAGCAGCCAAGCTCACGGGTTTTCCAGAAGGCTGGTGCACCAAAAGAGAGCGGGTGGACTGATCCATCCTCTTGCCTCTACAGGCGAGTGGAAGTCCATCCACTTGGATGACCTGGTGCCCCCAGAGAACTTCAAGGCCAATCTCGGCCAGCTTTCTGGAATGACCATTGCTGAGATTTTCACGAGGAGCTCCCAGCATGTCCCAACAGGTAAGAAGTCTCTCACCAGAAACCCACCATTTCCTCTCTGCTGCCCCTTCCTGAAACCCACTGCCCCACCCTCTGATGTCCCACCCATGGATAAAAGCGCACCTAGATCGAGCAGGTCCCAAGCTGTGGGTCCCAGGAGCACTTGCTGCTTCAGAGGTCATCATAGCAATGCAGTCTCTGCCTGCTGATGGGACAGCGGTGATGGTGGAGCAGCAGTTAACGACGACAAACTGGCAGTGCCACTGGAGGCTCCTGTACGGAGTCCAAACGTGCTTGTTGACCCCCCTTCTTCAACAAGATGTTTGGGCAAAGGGGCAGAAATGGCTTGATCCGTCATTACAAGCCAACTCTAGGGGGCTCCTTGAATCCACGTTCTCGCTTAGAGGTGTCCAGCCAATTGCTCCCCCAGCCTGAGGGACTTGTGTCATCAAGAAGCTGACACCACGCAGCTGGGTGGCTTCCACCCCAGCGCTGCTTTGTTTCACCCTGTTGATTGTCACCTCCTGTGGGTGGAAGTCCCTTGTGTTGGGGTTTTGAGTCGTGCGGTTGTGTGATTTCAGGTTCTCCAAAGGATTCTGCTGCCCTGGGAAACTTCGTTGAGTCGGGTCTTTACCCAGAGGAAAATGTATGATTTTTTTCTATTTCCTCGTTTTCGGTGGGTGTTTCCTCAGCTGGGGAGCAACAGCCGTTGGGGATCTGCTTTTGAAGGTCCTTCCTTGGGCTGGTACCTTGTGGCAGGACAGAATAGCTGCAGGTCTTGCTGGGTGCTGTTGGGAGGTTGAACTAGGGTGGTGGTCTCCCAGCCCCGCTGTGAGCAACGGCCCAACACCAGGAACCCTTTGTCACCATCAGCAAAGCTGTGTCCCTTAGCAGGGACATCAGCAGCCCTCCACACCCCCGGGACTGACTTCACCAGGGTTTGTTGGGATGTTGGGATGGGTGCAGACCTTGAAGCCCACTGTGCTGAGTTCTGGAGAAAATGATGTCCCAGGACAAGTGTCCCCAGGCAAATGAGAGCAAAGTAGCATCGAGCAACCACCTGACCTCCAGGCTTTTCCAGCCACAGTTCCTCAATGTGGACGCAGTAATCAAAGGGAGCATGCAGAAGGCCGTGATCCAACTGGAGGACAAAAGAGCAACAGCCAGCGTCCCACGGAGAGAATCAAGATCCTTCACAACCTGCTTTTCCACGCTGAGAGCCATGGTACATGTGAGTAGAGAGAACTAGAAGTGGCTCCTTCTTGCAAGCTGTGTGGCTGGAAGAAGACCACAGCCAGGTTCAGAGACAGTTCTGGTGTCCCTCAAAGCCATTGTTGGTGGAGAAGCACCCAAGAGACCGAGGGCAAGGTTGCATGGGGCCTCCTCCACCTCGCTGCACAGTCCTCCTGTGCGTGACAGGCGTCTGTATTAAACCGCAGCGCTTTGCTGCAGGGGTGGATGATCCTGGATGGTGTCCCTTGCCCATGGAAGTTGATTTCTCCATTGGATTGATAAAAAGATACTGGATGGGGTGATTTTTGAGGGGAAAACCGTGGCAACCAAAATCCCTTGCAGTTTTTTGGTGGAGTCTCCCGCTTGAAGACGAGCATCAGGAGAGTTTTAACCCGCGCTGTTTTGCGATTAGTTTCCAGGCGCTTTATGACTGCCCTGAAGAGGAGAATTTGTTCCCTCCTCCACGAACGAGAGAAACTGATCCAAGAGCCGAGCGAATGGATGTTCCGCAGGGCGCTGTCTACGAAGTTCATCCTGGAGGACACCTCATTCAGGTAGCACCGACCATGGGCAACCTTCCACATGTCAAGTCATTGTCCCCAAAACTCTGTGTGAAGGATGAGACACCAATGCTTAAAGACCAAGATGTGACAACCAAGAGGTGTCTCAAAACGTGTATTTTTCACAAGGTCGGGGATTGCTGAAAGGTCACAGTCAGTCTCAAAAGCAAAGAAAAAGAGTTCAGAGCACTTGATCTTGAGGAAACTTCTTTTGGAAGGGCTTTTCTGGAAGCAACAACATTGGTTGACTGTGAGATAGACAGGGGTGGTTCACGTCATTGAATCATCAAATCACAGGGTGGTTGGGGTTGGAAGGGGCCTTAAAGACCATCTAGTCCAACCCTCTGCCATGGGCAGGGAAACCTTTCACTAGACCAGGTTGCTCAGAGCCCCGTCCAAACTGGCCTTGAACACATCTACAACCTCTCTGGGCACTCTGTGCCAGTGTCTCACCGTGTCACGCCTGGACACCCACATCTGGCATCTTCAGAAGCGGTTGGGTTCTTTGGTTGACTTGTGGGTCTTCAAGGCCGATGCAGTCCCCTGGGCGGAGGGGGTTTTTTTCCTGGTGGGAAGCGATGCGCCGAGCCGTGTCATCTCCTTCTACAGGCAAGCGCTTTGGATGCACCTGGAAGACCTTGTGGCCAATGTCTTTGCCCAAATCCTTGCCGTGGTGGACGCCAACAACAATCTGAATCACATCTTTGGAGGTTCTCCGCATGCAGAACTGTGGCTCCAGATATTCCAAGAAGAAACATTCCTAAGAATTAAATACACCAGCAGGTAAGAGCCGGGGTGCAAATGGGCAGCGAGGGGGTTTTCTGAGGAGAGTAAGTGCTGGTGTTCGCAGTGAACCAGCAGCTCCTGCTTCAGGGGCAGATGTTTGCAGCCCAGCCATGGGAGGTCTTGGGTGTCAAGCCGCTGGCTCCAAAACTTCCCGATTGTTTTAGGCTGTTGGCATAACTGGCTCCTTCCCAGCTCTTGCCCCGTTTTCCCTGACTTTTCCACCAAACTTCTTCCCAGGTTTCTGAGCTCTTTTAAAGAGAACAGACACCAGTGGGAGTCGGGAACTTCTCGAGGTGGCCCATCTCTGGGCTGTTGCACAATTTAATGCTTCTTTCTTTTGATTTTAAGGGCAAAAGACGCTAAGTTTTCCGTGTTGTCAATGAGTGAAGACCCCAATGTCTCCCTCTCCTGCCAGTTCCCGTTCAGTTGGGTTTTGAAAGCCTACCTGGACAACGTATGGGAGAAGGTCTATCACACGAAAGGTAACATCGACCTTTCTAGGGAGAGCTTTAACCCAACAAAGCTGCCCAAAATCCTTGACCATAGTAGGAGGAACCATGGGGGTTGTGCTCCTTGCTCCAATGACCCACAACTGCGTTGTGCACCGCTTCTGCATTATATCTCCTCTTCCAGTGGAGGCATGTGCCTCCTCACCCGTGGCCTTGAACTCAGCCACGTGTCCACCTCGGTCTTAACGGGGAGCTCCCATGTTCCGCTAAGCGACTGTAACTCTCTTGCCTGTCCCTTCTAGATCAGCCTGAGAAGCCAACGGAGGAAGTAGCCAAGTTCTACGAAACCTTCAACAAGAGCACCTTGATACCAGATGGCAGCAATCCAGACGTGCTGCGCTGTTACGCCAATGACTTCCTCAGGATGGCTTTTCCCGGACAAGATCCTGCAGTCTACAAGGTGAGTAGGGTTGGGTAGAGAACCGCCTCCAGCCGGCATTTGCCCTTGTCCTACCCTTCCTGGCCAAATCTGGTCTGAGAAGCCCTCCGTGTGCTGCTCTGTGGCTACTCCTCAACTGTTACAAACATTCAGCCTTGATTTCACCTCGGGAACTACTTCTGATGAGGAAACGTCCCGTGGGACACAACAGCAGTTCGGAGTGTCTCACCTCAGTCTCTTGGCTGTTTGCTTTGAGCGGAGTTGACGGCTTTTGTTTTACCTGCAGCTTCTCTCCAAAGTTTTCCTGGCCAGCGCAGAACAGCTCTGCTCCTCCGTGGGCAGGGGGCAGATGGGCTTCTCCCCAGTTTGGCTTCACATGGAGTATTTCTACCTCCGAGACGATTATCAGCTCTTCGTTGACATAGTGAAAAGCAACAGTTCTGTCATCAGCGAGCTGCAGGCCATGTATGAGAAGAACCCTCCAGAAATGGTGAGCAGGAGCTGGCTTTGCCCTCTAACCCTGCTCCTGTGGCTTTTGAGCATGATGGTCTTCACAACTTCCATCGTTTAATTACAGACTGTGTAGTGAGTAAGACATCCTCGTGTTTGTGTCACTCTGGGGATCGTGTTGAAGTCCCCTTAGACACTTTGACCCTAGAGGTGGGTGAGATTCGTGGCATCATGCTTTAGTGGTGAGCTCCAGCTCCTTCGCTCGCCACGTCGGTGTGGAGATGACCACATCCCTCCTGAGATGCTTATTGCTTAGAGCAGAAGCTCAGGTTTTTAGAGAGCTCCCCACAGTGACTCTGAGATCTTTCTTTCTCCAAGGCGCAGGAAGGCTCGTTAAAGCCCTTCCTGGTTTACAGGTGCCAGAACTTCACCGTAACAGTCCATTTGTTTCTAACGTAGCCCCGTCAACCACTCCAAAAGCTAAACCAGCTTCTAGTCATAGAATCATGGAGTGGTTTGGGTGGAAGGGACCTTTCAAGGTCATCCAGTCCAACCCCCCTGCACTGAGCAGGGACATCTGCAACTAGAGCAAGTTGCTCAGAGCCCCAAGGTCCAACCTGACCTGGGGTGGTTCCAGGGATGGGGCTTCTTCCACCTCCATGGGCAACCTGGGCCAGGGCCTCACCACCCTCAGTGTCAACAATTTCTCCCTTCTCTCTCTGGTCTGAATCTCCCTCTTTTAGTTTAAACCATCACCCCTTGTCCTGTCCCAGGCCCTGCCATGTCCCCTCCTTCTGTGCCACCCACCAGCGAGGTCAGATCTTTACCTGGACTTTTTTTGCTCTCTCTTTGCAAACTTCAGTTTGTCGCTCTTGATGCCTTGAACATCCTCCTGGAGAAAGCGCAGCCCACCGAGAAGGGGCTCTTGCCCTTTGACGCCTGCATCGCATGGCTCAAAAGTGTCCAGTCCATCAAGCCCTGGGTGGAGTGGATCAGTCGGGACAACTACCAGCTTCAGTTCTACCAGAAGAAGAAGGAAGTCCTGGACACCGTGTTGTAAGTTCAGTCACTCTCTGTTGACAGTAGCTCAAGCAAATGTCTGGATGTCTGAAGGTCAGGTGAACCAAAGCCATCCTCCCCTTGGGGAGCCAGAGTCACAACTCCTCCAACTGTTCACCCTGTCCTCATTATCACAAACAGGGTGGCAAAGCAGTAGATATTTCACTGTGATCAAATCACGTAGTTCTGGTGGAATTTGCATTTTTGATGGTGCCAAAATGCTTTCTGGATTGAGCCAAGGAAGTCTGTCCAGAGACAGTGCCCAGAAAAGGGCTGACGGTTTCAGTTTGGCCCAAGGTCGGTTGAAACAAGCAGCGTAGACAGGACCATGCTGTAGCTTTCTCCCCCTACTGCTGGCTCAAAGGTCTTGGGTCATCAAATCACGGAGTGTTTTGGGTCGGAAGGGACCTTTAAAGGTCATCTAGTCCTCCAGTGACCCCATGCTACCTGGGCTGAGTCACAGAAATACCAGTGGGACCTCGGCATCTCTGGGGGTCCAGCTCTGGGGGTGTGTGTTTTACAGACACCGCTGGACCTGCACCGACATCGTCTACATGTTAATTGACAACCTGCTGCACAACGAGACGCAAATAGAGGAGAAACTCCTGAGGCTGGTGGTGAAGCAGTTCATCTTCCTCTGGAACGTAGGTGTTTGCTGGGGCAGCTCATGACTGTGGAGCTTGGGAGGGCTTTCTCTTCCAGGGGACCTCTGGCCCCAGCTCTAGGGCGTTGGGAAAAGGCTGCAAACACCATCCCGGGGACAAATGCTGTTTGCATTCGCAATCCAAACTGAGGATTCTGAATCAAGGCAGGCTTCTGGGAGAGTTGAAAGGGTTCATCCAGGTTGCTTTACCCTCAGAGGTGCACGCAGAGACATCTGGACATGGACCTGCTGGATTCTGCTGTCCCTGCGACAGTGACATCCATAACATCACTGTCCTCCAGGTACCACAGAGACATTTCTGCTGAACTTGCACCCTGTGCTTGTCTTTTGCAGCGCCTCTACACAGCCTCGGGATTTGAGCCAGAGAAGACTTTTGATTTGGTGACGAAAGTGCTGAAGAAATGCAACCAGAATGCTGACGTCGTGTACCTGGTGTAAGTCCGAGCTGAAGATAAAGTTGACTCTGGGGACTTCTCCATCAGCGTGACATTTGTAAAGGGTGGGGAAAATACGTCAGCACTAGGGCTGAACCTCTTTGGGCCAAAGGGAGACCCATGCTGCTGAAGCCAAGGGGCGAGAGCCTGTCTCGGAGGTGATAGGTCATCTCTGGAGGAACTTCTCTTAGCTGTGGTGCTGAACAAACCAGCTCCACTGGGTGCCCAGGTGCTCCATCTCCTTCACCCAGCCATCACCATGGGCCATTGCCTCTCCAAGATGGAATGGTCCTCAGGTAGCTTAGAACCTGCCAGTTTTTGAAGTGGTGGTGGGTCGCCCTGGTTCTCTCCTCACCAGTGAGGCTGGGCAAAAGCACCCACCTAGCTTCATCCCTGCCCCAGGGCATACGTTAGGCAGGAGGACACCCGCTCCCCTCCTCGGGTCTGGCAGCGGTGCTGAACTGGGTCTTCTTTCGGTGGTGTCCCTCAGGAAAGGTGTGAAGGAATGCAAGAGCTGCGGGAGATCACCGACCCAGCAGAGCTGCCCTGCAGCCACATCTTCTGCACTCGGTGCATCCTGGAGTGGACAAAAAAGCAGTGCAAGATCTGCAAGGAGGAATTCCCGGAGGATTACACACCCACGGCTTCGAAGGCCACAAGGTATCCGGGCGCTGGCACCAACCTGCCTGTCGAGTGTCTTTGTGTTGAAGATTGGGATAGAGTCATAGAAGGGTTGAGAAGGGACCTTAAAGACCATCCAGTTCCAACCCCCTGCCATGGGCAGGGACACCTTCCACTAGACCGGTTGCTGAGAGCCCTGTCCAACTTGGCCTTGAACACTGCTGGGGGTGGGGCATCCACAGCCTTTCGGGCAGCTTGTTCTGGTGTCTCACCGCCCTCACAGTGAGGAATTTCTTCCCAATATCTCATCTACATCTCTCTTCCGGTTTGAAGCCATCACCCCTCCTCCTATCACCACACTTCCTGATAAAGGCCCCTCCCCATCTTCCCTTGAAGCACTGAGAGGCCGCACTAAGGTCTCCCCAGAGCCTTCTCTTCTCCAGGCTGAGCACCCCCAACTCTCTCAGCCTGACCTCATAGGGCAGGTGCTCCAGCCCCCTGATCATCTTCGGAGCCTCCTCTGGACCTGCTCCAACAGGTCCTTGTCTTTTGTACGCTGGGGGCCCTGAATGACTCCTCCAGCAGGTGTCTCATGGAAGATGCTGGTGCGTGAGGAGACAGCCATCTCGTCTCCCTGGTTTGGGTCCTGTGCTCTGCAGAGAGATGATGTTTCTTTCCTTGGTTGCAGGTTGACCACGAGGCTGTTTTCTTCTTCCCTCCAGGGACGCCGTGGCCTGTCACAACAAATTCAGGAGGAAATGCAACTCATTCTTCGTTGAGTTCCTCACCAAGTACTTTTGGGAGAGCGAGAGGCACCGTCTGCCAAAATCATTCGGCAGCTGATACAGTTTGTGGCCTGCAGACCCAACCCTGGGCATCTGGCAGGGAAAAGGGGTAAAAGAGCTTGATCCCCGCCCACCCAGATCAGACCTTATGCTCTTGGAGGTCAAATAATGGGTGTCATCCTTCTCTCCTAGGGAACAAGCTGAAGGGAGAGTTGTCGCCCTTCGAAGAGTGCATGGACACCAGTCCCACTGTCCAGTCCTCCCTCCTGAAGCTGCTGCTGCGCTGCGGGTCAGCCCCCAGGTCGCTCCTGAACCCCGTTCCTGAACCGCCTTGGCAGCGTGGGTGCTGACGCTCTGTGTCCTCTTCTGCCCCAGGTTCAACAACATCAAGGATCACTTGGAAGAATACCTGTCCCAGATGGAGAAGAAGATAAAGTCCAACCAAAGCAACATGGACCACTTCTACTTTATGGTGGTGCACTGTCTGGAGGTGAGGGCCCACTGGCATGCACTGGGAACCCCAATGAACACCAGCATTTGGAGCCACCACCCCAGCTAAAACCTATGAAGCACCTTAATTACCCCCGTCCACGTCTTCTTGTGGATGAGGGACCAAAGGAGGAGAAGGCACGAGGGGAGGAAGAGCTGCTCAGTTATCACCCACCTTCAGGCTCTTACAGCTCATCTCTCCCTCCCGAGCAGGAGTTCATGTCTCCTCCTTCGGAAGAAGAGGTCAGCCAGCTCGCTGAGACCTGCCTCTCCACCGCGGACCTCTCTACTTTCTGCCAGTCCAATGTCTCCAGAATTGACACCCTCCAGTTCATTGCCCAGCTCCGGCTCTCGATCAGCCACGTGGCCACCGTGCTCAGCAGACAGAGGCTTTCTGGTGAGTTCTTTCACGTCATGTCGCGAGAACTGCACCATGTTTGGAGCAACCCCAAAAGGTCTAACCTTGGAGGTTCTTGCTGGAAAAATGTCTCACTCTATGAATATTGAGGTTGTTTGGGACAAACTTTCCAGCTCTTTGGTCCCCACACTCAAGATCTCCAAGTCATGGTGGAGGGAGTGGGGTACTGGAGGTCGCTTAAAGAATCGTGGTCAAAGCTGGGAGGAAAGAAGTGATTTTGGTATCAATTTGTAAAAATGCAAATTCATAGCATCCAATGGGCGGGTTCACTCGGTCCCTTGCAACACGGATGGACCGTCCAAAGGCTGGAGCCAGGCTGGAGGGGTTCAAACAGGGATGGGAGAAACGGCATGTACGGAGCCAGGGTTGGTGGGATCAGGATCGGGTCAGTCTGCTGTAACTCTGGAGTAGCAGCAATGTGAGGTTCATTAACACGACCGTAACAAACCTCAATACCAGATCACGTGGTTTATTCGCCACGCTCATTAGTCGATAATCAACGATTTGCTTTAATCGAACACAGTGACTGAGTCAAAGACTCGGCGAAGTCACCAGTTCCCTGCGTACGCAGGTACCGGTGTCAGGTGGGTCTGTCTGCAGGTCACAGGGAATTCCGGAACCAAATCTGGTACCAGCGACCTTGGAGCATCGCGAGAGCAGATTCCAGTGAATCGTTCACTGTATTCACCGTTATTCACAGTATTCACCATTACACCGTTATTCACTATATTCACCAGTATTCACCGTTATTCCCCATTACATGTTATTCACCGTTATTCACTATTGACCATTATTCACCATTATTCACCGTTATTCACTAATTCACCAGTATTCACCATTATTCACCGGTATTCACCGTTATTCACCATTTTTCACTCCGTCACAGCGAGTTATTCGCTGTAATTCCTTCGCTGGCATCAATCTGACGTCACAAAACACGGGGTCGCAGCCACCGCAGCCTCAGGGAGCCCCGAGGGCCTCCCGTCAGGGTCGATATTTATCGAGTCACAAGATGATTGGCTTTGGTCAGTATTTTCCCCCATGGCCGCCATCTTGTCAGGTGATCTTGGCCTCCTTTGGGGTGGGCTCGTGATCTGGGCAGGAGGAATTTTTGGGTACCTTTCGCAGGTGATCAGGAGCTCCAGGCATGGTCAGGGAGTGCCCAATCATCCCAACTCGCTGTATTGGCACCAGGACAAGAAGGTGCCGGATTGTCTAAACTCACGGCCCTGGTAGAGGGCCAGAAGGTCAGAAAGTGCCAGCTGGTCACCCCCCACGGCCCTTGTAACTAGAGCAAGAACACACTGGCTGGTGTTGACACCACGATGCAACCCAGGGGGGTGGGGTCTGCACCACAACAAGACCTCCCTACATGTTAATGGACCCTCTGTGCATTGGCCTGAAGCCATGGCTGAACCTGGGGAGAAGATCCTACTGCAGCCTAAACAGCTCTTGGTGAGGAACATTTGTGACACGCCACCACTGGGGGCCATAACGAGAAACCTCCTTTCCTGCTGCAGATCCCAACGCGCCCGCTGCCGAGGGGGATGAGAAGGAACAAGACCTGGTGACCACAATGAAGAAGCTGGTTGCGAAGGCTCCGACTGCGTGGCCTCAGGTGTTCCTTATCCGAAATCTCTGTGACATCTGTGGGCTCACCTCCATGTGGAAGATCCTCCAGGTGGAGAAGTGGATTTTACCGCAAGGGGTGGAAATTTCGCAGGTGGGTTGTTATCTTGAGAGCCTGGTGCTACAGGAGAGCTGAGGGGGGTGGGATGGGCTGAGCTCGAGCCCTATAAAGTTGACTCACGGGGCTCCCTTCCAGTTGAGGAGAGCGACAGGCCCTGGTAGGGTGCAGTCAACCTCCCCTCTGTGCCCTTCCAGTTGCTTCTTAGGCTTAACAATGTACATCTGTGGTTTTCAGGACAGAAGAGCCTGGTCAAACACAACGCTGATGTTCTCGGTGCTGGACAAAGCACAAAACCAGCTAAAAGCAAAGATGCCACCAAAAACCAGAGCTTGACTGTGAGTATCCATCTGGCTCTAATGGGAAGTTTCCATGGGTCTTGGTCTGGAACAGTTGGTTGGTCTGGAACTGTTCGTTGATCTGGAAACCTCCAGGAAGCATCTGTACTGCTGGAGAGCCGTGGCAGCTCCCTGCTGCCAGGGAACAAAAAAGGGACTTTGCGTGGACACCGAAGCTCAGTTGATGAAGCCAGAAGACCCCTCACAGGGGGGTGCTACGCTGGTTGCCTCCACTCACGTCTGTTGTGTTCAACTTCCGTAGTCTGTCATGAGACAAATGGAGAACATGCTCCGGTTGCCGTCCCGCGGATGAGCTGCTGGAAGTCAAACTGAAGAAGATCATGGATGCTTTGGGCGACAGGGAAGACCCAGGTCTTCTGGAGGTGGTATTCAACACTGCGCTCACTCTGGCCTTGTTCCCGAGCCATATCACTCACTTCCTCAAGAACATCTGCTTCAAGCCTGGCGTGGTGAAGGTGAGTCGTGAAGCTGAGGTGCACAGCTCTCTCCACCCCATGTGCAGGCGCGATGTGGCCTTGTTTTGGTCACCTTGGGGCTTTGTAGATCGTTGTTGCTCTTCCTTCTCGTTCCTTGGGCTGAGAGAAGCTGTGACCATCCATCCTGGTGTACTTTGAATGTGATGAGATGGATGGGCTTTGTTGGTGGAGATGAGTGGTGTGAAGCCCAGCCCAAGGTCCTCCTTCTGCCAAGTTCTTCATCACTCAGATGATGGTGGAG
>WNMG01000099.1:0-95977 GCA_009769605.1 Bucorvus abyssinicus
TCTCAAATGCCACCAGAAATTTGGGGCTCACACTTTGCCTTCAGCCACTAACCTTCATCACCTCCTCTCTGCCTCACTTCCCTCGGGACCAGGCTCCAAAGTCACTATGTCCAGCCAGTGCTCCCCAACCAAAAGAGCCAGACCCGAAGCTCGTGCCTGCTTTGCATCCTCCTTTAGGAGCCTCTCAAATGCCACCAGAAATTTGGGGCTCACACTTTGCCTTCAGCCACTAACCTTCATCACCTCCTCTCTGCCTCACTTCCCTCGGGACCAGGCTCCAAAGTCACTATGTCCAGCCAGTGCTCCCCAACCAAAAGAGCCAGACCCGAAGCTCGTGCCTGCTTTGCATCCTCCTTTAGGAGCCTCTCAAATGCCACCAGAAATTTGGGGCTCACACTTTGCCTTCAGCCACTAACCTTCATCACCTCCTCTCTGCCTCACTTCCCTCGGGACCAGGCTCCAAAGTCACTATGTCCAGCCAGTGCTCCCCAACCAAAAGAGCCAGACCCGAAGCTCGTGCCTGCTTTGCATCCTCCTTTAGGAGCCTCTCAAATGCCACCAGAAATTTGGGGCTCACACTTTGCCTTCAGCCACTAACCTTCATCACCTCCTCTCTGCCCTCACTTCCCTCGGGACCAGGCTCCAAAGTCACTATGTCCAGCCAGTGCTCCCCAACCAAAAGAGCCAGACCCGAAGCTCGTGCCTGCTTTGCATCCTCCTTTAGGAGCCTCTCAAATGCCACCAGAAATTTGGGGCTCACACTTTGCCTTCAGCCACTAACCTTCATCACCTCCTCTCTGCCTCACTTCCCTCGGGACCAGGCTCCAAAGTCACTATGTCCAGCCAGTGCTCCCCAACCAAAAGAGCCAGACCCGAAGCTCGTGCCTGCTTTGCATCCTCCTTTAGGAGCCTCTCAAATGCCACCAGAAATTTGGGGCTCACACTTTGCCTTCAGCCACTAACCTTCATCACCTCCTCTCTGCCCTCACTTCCCTCGGGACCAGGCTCCAAAGTCACTATGTCCAGCCAGTGCTCCCCAACCAAAAGAGCCAGACCCGAAGCTCGTGCCTGCTTTGCATCCTCCTTTAGGAGCCTCTCAAATGCCACCAGAAATTTGGGGCTCACACTTTGCCTTCAGCCACTAACCTTCATCACCTCCTCTCTGCCTCACTTCCCTCGGGACCAGGCTCCAAAGTCACTATGTCCAGCCAGTGCTCCCCAACCAAAAGAGCCAGACCCGAAGCTCGTGCCTGCTTTGCATCCTCCTTTAGGAGCCTCTCAAATGCCACCAGAAATTTGGGGCTCACACTTTGCCTTCAGCCACTAACCTTCATCACCTCCTCTCTGCCTCACTTCCCTCGGGACCAGGCTCCAAAGTCACTATGTCCAGCCAGTGCTCCCCAACCAAAAGAGCCAGACCCGAAGCTCGTGCCTGCTTTGCATCCTCCTTTAGGAGCCTCTCAAATGCCACCAGAAATTTGGGGCTCACACTTTGCCTTCAGCCACTAACCTTCATCACCTCCTCTCTGCCTCACTTCCCTCGGGACCAGGCTCCAAAGTCACTATGTCCAGCCAGTGCTCCCCAACCAAAAGAGCCAGACCCGAAGCTCGTGCCTGCTTTGCATCCTCCTTTAGGAGCCTCTCAAATGCCACCAGAAATTTGGGGCTCACACTTTGCCTTCAGCCACTAACCTTCATCACCTCCTCTCTGCCTCACTTCCCTCGGGACCAGGCTCCAAAGTCACTATGTCCAGCCAGTGCTCCCCAACCAAAAGAGCCAGACCCGAAGCTCGTGCCTGCTTTGCATCCTCCTTTAGGAGCCTCTCAAATGCCACCAGAAATTTGGGGCTCACACTTTGCCTTCAGCCACTAACCTTCATCACCTCCTCTCTGCCTCACTTCCCTCGGGACCAGGCTCCAAAGTCACTATGTCCAGCCAGTGCTCCCCAACCAAAAGAGCCAGACCCGAAGCTCGTGCCTGCTTTGCATCCTCCTTTAGGAGCCTCTCAAATGCCACCAGAAATTTGGGGCTCACACTTTGCCTTCAGCCACTAACCTTCATCACCTCCTCTCTGCCCTCACTTCCCTCGGGACCAGGCTCCAAAGTCACTATGTCCAGCCAGTGCTCCCCAACCAAAAGAGCCAGACCCGAAGCTCGTGCCTGCTTTGCATCCTCCTTTAGGAGCCTCTCAAATGCCACCAGAAATTTGGGGCTCACACTTTGCCTTCAGCCACTAACCTTCATCACCTCCTCTCTGCCCTCACTTCCCTCGGGACCAGGCTCCAAAGTCACTATGTCCAGCCAGTGCTCCCCAACCAAAAGAGCCAGACCCGAAGCTCGTGCCTGCTTTGCATCCTCCTTTAGGAGCCTCTCAAATGCCACCAGAAATTTGGGGCTCACACTTTGCCTTCAGCCACTAACCTTCATCACCTCCTCTCTGCCTCACTTCCCTCGGGACCAGGCTCCAAAGTCACTATGTCCAGCCAGTGCTCCCCAACCAAAAGAGCCAGACCCGAAGCTCGTGCCTGCTTTGCATCCTCCTTTAGGAGCCTCTCAAATGCCACCAGAAATTTGGGGCTCACACTTTGCCTTCAGCCACTAACCTTCATCACCTCCTCTCTGCCCTCACTTCCCTCGGGACCAGGCTCCAAAGTCACTATGTCCAGCCAGTGCTCCCCAACCAAAAGAGCCAGACCCGAAGCTCGTGCCTGCTTTGCATCCTCCTTTAGGAGCCTCTCAAATGCCACCAGAAATTTGGGGCTCACACTTTGCCTTCAGCCACTAACCTTCATCACCTCCTCTCTGCCTCACTTCCCTCGGGACCAGGCTCCAAAGTCACTATGTCCAGCCAGTGCTCCCCAACCAAAAGAGCCAGACCCGAAGCTCGTGCCTGCTTTGCATCCTCCTTTAGGAGCCTCTCAAATGCCACCAGAAATTTGGGGCTCACACTTTGCCTTCAGCCACTAACCTTCATCACCTCCTCTCTGCCTCACTTCCCTCGGGACCAGGCTCCAAAGTCACTATGTCCAGCCAGTGCTCCCCAACCAAAAGAGCCAGACCCGAAGCTCGTGCCTGCTTTGCATCCTCCTTTAGGAGCCTCTCAAATGCCACCAGAAATTTGGGGCTCACACTTTGCCTTCAGCCACTAACCTTCATCACCTCCTCTCTGCCCTCACTTCCCTCGGGACCAGGCTCCAAAGTCACTATGTCCAGCCAGTGCTCCCCAACCAAAAGAGCCAGACCCGAAGCTCGTGCCTGCTTTGCATCCTCCTTTAGGAGCCTCTCAAATGCCACCAGAAATTTGGGGCTCACACTTTGCCTTCAGCCACTAACCTTCATCACCTCCTCTCTGCCCTCACTTCCCTCGGGACCAGGCTCCAAAGTCACTATGTCCAGCCAGTGCTCCCCAACCAAAAGAGCCAGACCCGAAGCTCGTGCCTGCTTTGCATCCTCCTTTAGGAGCCTCTCAAATGCCACCAGAAATTTGGGGCTCACACTTTGCCTTCAGCCACTAACCTTCATCACCTCCTCTCTGCCCTCACTTCCCTCGGGACCAGGCTCCAAAGTCACTATGTCCAGCCAGTGCTCCCCAACCAAAAGAGCCAGACCCGAAGCTCGTGCCTGCTTTGCATCCTCCTTTAGGAGCCTCTCAAATGCCACCAGAAATTTGGGGCTCACACTTTGCCTTCAGCCACTAACCTTCATCACCTCCTCTCTGCCCTCACTTCCCTCGGGACCAGGCTCCAAAGTCACTATGTCCAGCCAGTGCTCCCCAACCAAAAGAGCCAGACCCGAAGCTCGTGCCTGCTTTGCATCCTCCTTTAGGAGCCTCTCAAATGCCACCAGAAATTTGGGGCTCACACTTTGCCTTCAGCCACTAACCTTCATCACCTCCTCTCTGCCTCACTTCCCTCGGGACCAGGCTCCAAAGTCACTATGTCCAGCCAGTGCTCCCCAACCAAAAGAGCCAGACCCGAAGCTCGTGCCTGCTTTGCATCCTCCTTTAGGAGCCTCTCAAATGCCACCAGAAATTTGGGGCTCACACTTTGCCTTCAGCCACTAACCTTCATCACCTCCTCTCTGCCTCACTTCCCTCGGGACCAGGCTCCAAAGTCACTATGTCCAGCCAGTGCTCCCCAACCAAAAGAGCCAGACCCGAAGCTCGTGCCTGCTTTGCATCCTCCTTTAGGAGCCTCTCAAATGCCACCAGAAATTTGGGGCTCACACTTTGCCTTCAGCCACTAACCTTCATCACCTCCTCTCTGCCTCACTTCCCTCGGGACCAGGCTCCAAAGTCACTATGTCCAGCCAGTGCTCCCCAACCAAAAGAGCCAGACCCGAAGCTCGTGCCTGCTTTGCATCCTCCTTTAGGAGCCTCTCAAATGCCACCAGAAATTTGGGGCTCACACTTTGCCTTCAGCCACTAACCTTCATCACCTCCTCTCTGCCTCACTTCCCTCGGGACCAGGCTCCAAAGTCACTATGTCCAGCCAGTGCTCCCCAACCAAAAGAGCCAGACCCGAAGCTCGTGCCTGCTTTGCATCCTCCTTTAGGAGCCTCTCAAATGCCACCAGAAATTTGGGGCTCACACTTTGCCTTCAGCCACTAACCTTCATCACCTCCTCTCTGCCTCACTTCCCTCGGGACCAGGCTCCAAAGTCACTATGTCCAGCCAGTGCTCCCCAACCAAAAGAGCCAGACCCGAAGCTCGTGCCTGCTTTGCATCCTCCTTTAGGAGCCTCTCAAATGCCACCAGAAATTTGGGGCTCACACTTTGCCTTCAGCCACTAACCTTCATCACCTCCTCTCTGCCTCACTTCCCTCGGGACCAGGCTCCAAAGTCACTATGTCCAGCCAGTGCTCCCCAACCAAAAGAGCCAGACCCGAAGCTCGTGCCTGCTTTGCATCCTCCTTTAGGAGCCTCTCAAATGCCACCAGAAATTTGGGGCTCACACTTTGCCTTCAGCCACTAACCTTCATCACCTCCTCTCTGCCTCACTTCCCTCGGGACCAGGCTCCAAAGTCACTATGTCCAGCCAGTGCTCCCCAACCAAAAGAGCCAGACCCGAAGCTCGTGCCTGCTTTGCATCCTCCTTTAGGAGCCTCTCAAATGCCACCAGAAATTTGGGGCTCACACTTTGCCTTCAGCCACTAACCTTCATCACCTCCTCTCTGCCTCACTTCCCTCGGGACCAGGCTCCAAAGTCACTATGTCCAGCCAGTGCTCCCCAACCAAAAGAGCCAGACCCGAAGCTCGTGCCTGCTTTGCATCCTCCTTTAGGAGCCTCTCAAATGCCACCAGAAATTTGGGGCTCACACTTTGCCTTCAGCCACTAACCTTCATCACCTCCTCTCTGCCTCACTTCCCTCGGGACCAGGCTCCAAAGTCACTATGTCCAGCCAGTGCTCCCCAACCAAAAGAGCCAGACCCGAAGCTCGTGCCTGCTTTGCATCCTCCTTTAGGAGCCTCTCAAATGCCACCAGAAATTTGGGGCTCACACTTTGCCTTCAGCCACTAACCTTCATCACCTCCTCTCTGCCTCACTTCCCTCGGGACCAGGCTCCAAAGTCACTATGTCCAGCCAGTGCTCCCCAACCAAAAGAGCCAGACCCGAAGCTCGTGCCTGCTTTGCATCCTCCTTTAGGAGCCTCTCAAATGCCACCAGAAATTTGGGGCTCACACTTTGCCTTCAGCCACTAACCTTCATCACCTCCTCTCTGCCCTCACTTCCCTCGGGACCAGGCTCCAAAGTCACTATGTCCAGCCAGTGCTCCCCAACCAAAAGAGCCAGACCCGAAGCTCGTGCCTGCTTTGCATCCTCCTTTAGGAGCCTCTCAAATGCCACCAGAAATTTGGGGCTCACACTTTGCCTTCAGCCACTAACCTTCATCACCTCCTCTCTGCCTCACTTCCCTCGGGACCAGGCTCCAAAGTCACTATGTCCAGCCAGTGCTCCCCAACCAAAAGAGCCAGACCCGAAGCTCGTGCCTGCTTTGCATCCTCCTTTAGGAGCCTCTCAAATGCCACCAGAAATTTGGGGCTCACACTTTGCCTTCAGCCACTAACCTTCATCACCTCCTCTCTGCCCTCACTTCCCTCGGGACCAGGCTCCAAAGTCACTATGTCCAGCCAGTGCTCCCCAACCAAAAGAGCCAGACCCGAAGCTCGTGCCTGCTTTGCATCCTCCTTTAGGAGCCTCTCAAATGCCACCAGAAATTTGGGGCTCACACTTTGCCTTCAGCCACTAACCTTCATCACCTCCTCTCTGCCTCACTTCCCTCGGGACCAGGCTCCAAAGTCACTATGTCCAGCCAGTGCTCCCCAACCAAAAGAGCCAGACCCGAAGCTCGTGCCTGCTTTGCATCCTCCTTTAGGAGCCTCTCAAATGCCACCAGAAATTTGGGGCTCACACTTTGCCTTCAGCCACTAACCTTCATCACCTCCTCTCTGCCTCACTTCCCTCGGGACCAGGCTCCAAAGTCACTATGTCCAGCCAGTGCTCCCCAACCAAAAGAGCCAGACCCGAAGCTCGTGCCTGCTTTGCATCCTCCTTTAGGAGCCTCTCAAATGCCACCAGAAATTTGGGGCTCACACTTTGCCTTCAGCCACTAACCTTCATCACCTCCTCTCTGCCTCACTTCCCTCGGGACCAGGCTCCAAAGTCACTATGTCCAGCCAGTGCTCCCCAACCAAAAGAGCCAGACCCGAAGCTCGTGCCTGCTTTGCATCCTCCTTTAGGAGCCTCTCAAATGCCACCAGAAATTTGGGGCTCACACTTTGCCTTCAGCCACTAACCTTCATCACCTCCTCTCTGCCCTCACTTCCCTCGGGACCAGGCTCCAAAGTCACTATGTCCAGCCAGTGCTCCCCAACCAAAAGAGCCAGACCCGAAGCTCGTGCCTGCTTTGCATCCTCCTTTAGGAGCCTCTCAAATGCCACCAGAAATTTGGGGCTCACACTTTGCCTTCAGCCACTAACCTTCATCACCTCCTCTCTGCCTCACTTCCCTCGGGACCAGGCTCCAAAGTCACTATGTCCAGCCAGTGCTCCCCAACCAAAAGAGCCAGACCCGAAGCTCGTGCCTGCTTTGCATCCTCCTTTAGGAGCCTCTCAAATGCCACCAGAAATTTGGGGCTCACACTTTGCCTTCAGCCACTAACCTTCATCACCTCCTCTCTGGCCTCACTTCCCTCGGGACCAGGCTCCAAAGTCACTATGTCCAGCCAGTGCTCCCCAACCAAAAGAGCCAGACCCGAAGCTCGTGCCTGCTTTGCATCCTCCTTTAGGAGCCTCTCAAATGCCACCAGAAATTTGGGGCTCACACTTTGCCTTCAGCCACTAACCTTCATCACCTCCTCTCTGCGCTCACTTCCCTCGGGACCAGGCTCCAAAGTCACTATGTCCAGCCAGTGCTCCCCAACCAGAAGAGCCAGACCCGAAGCTCGTGCCTGCTTTGCATCCTCCTTTAGGAGCCTCTCAAATGCCACCAGAAATTTGGGGCTCACACTTTGCCTTCAGCCACTAACCTTCATCACCTCCTCTCTGCCTCACTTCCCTCGGGACCAGGCTCCAAAGTCACTATGTCCAGCCAGTGCTCCCCAACCAAAAGAGCCAGACCCGAAGCTCGTGCCTGCTTTGCATCCTCCTTTAGGAGCCTCTCAAATGCCACCAGAAATTTGGGGCTCACACTTTGCCTTCAGCCACTAACCTTCATCACCTCCTCTCTGCCCTCACTTCCCTCGGGACCAGGCTCCAAAGTCACTATGTCCAGCCAGTGCTCCCCAACCAAAAGAGCCAGACCCGAAGCTCGTGCCTGCTTTGCATCCTCCTTTAGGAGCCTCTCAAATGCCACCAGAAATTTGGGGCTCACACTTTGCCTTCAGCCACTAACCTTCATCACCTCCTCTCTGCCCTCACTTCCCTCGGGACCAGGCTCCAAAGTCACTATGTCCAGCCAGTGCTCCCCAACCAAAAGAGCCAGACCCGAAGCTCGTGCCTGCTTTGCATCCTCCTTTAGGAGCCTCTCAAATGCCACCAGAAATTTGGGGCTCACACTTTGCCTTCAGCCACTAACCTTCATCACCTCCTCTCTGCCTCACTTCCCTCGGGACCAGGCTCCAAAGTCACTATGTCCAGCCAGTGCTCCCCAACCAAAAGAGCCAGACCCGAAGCTCGTGCCTGCTTTGCATCCTCCTTTAGGAGCCTCTCAAATGCCACCAGAAATTTGGGGCTCACACTTTGCCTTCAGCCACTAACCTTCATCACCTCCTCTCTGCCCTCACTTCCCTCGGGACCAGGCTCCAAAGTCACTATGTCCAGCCAGTGCTCCCCAACCAAAAGAGCCAGACCCGAAGCTCGTGCCTGCTTTGCATCCTCCTTTAGGAGCCTCTCAAATGCCACCAGAAATTTGGGGCTCACACTTTGCCTTCAGCCACTAACCTTCATCACCTCCTCTCTGCCTCACTTCCCTCGGGACCAGGCTCCAAAGTCACTATGTCCAGCCAGTGCTCCCCAACCAAAAGAGCCAGACCCGAAGCTCGTGCCTGCTTTGCATCCTCCTTTAGGAGCCTCTCAAATGCCACCAGAAATTTGGGGCTCACACTTTGCCTTCAGCCACTAACCTTCATCACCTCCTCTCTGCCCTCACTTCCCTCGGGACCAGGCTCCAAAGTCACTATGTCCAGCCAGTGCTCCCCAACCAAAAGAGCCAGACCCGAAGCTCGTGCCTGCTTTGCATCCTCCTTTAGGAGCCTCTCAAATGCCACCAGAAATTTGGGGCTCACACTTTGCCTTCAGCCACTAACCTTCATCACCTCCTCTCTGCCCTCACTTCCCTCGGGACCAGGCTCCAAAGTCACTATGTCCAGCCAGTGCTCCCCAACCAAAAGAGCCAGACCCGAAGCTCGTGCCTGCTTTGCATCCTCCTTTAGGAGCCTCTCAAATGCCACCAGAAATTTGGGGCTCACACTTTGCCTTCAGCCACTAACCTTCATCACCTCCTCTCTGCCTCACTTCCCTCGGGACCAGGCTCCAAAGTCACTATGTCCAGCCAGTGCTCCCCAACCAAAAGAGCCAGACCCGAAGCTCGTGCCTGCTTTGCATCCTCCTTTAGGAGCCTCTCAAATGCCACCAGAAATTTGGGGCTCACACTTTGCCTTCAGCCACTAACCTTCATCACCTCCTCTCTGCCTCACTTCCCTCGGGACCAGGCTCCAAAGTCACTATGTCCAGCCAGTGCTCCCCAACCAAAAGAGCCAGACCCGAAGCTCGTGCCTGCTTTGCATCCTCCTTTAGGAGCCTCTCAAATGCCACCAGAAATTTGGGGCTCACACTTTGCCTTCAGCCACTAACCTTCATCACCTCCTCTCTGCCCTCACTTCCCTCGGGACCAGGCTCCAAAGTCACTATGTCCAGCCAGTGCTCCCCAACCAAAAGAGCCAGACCCGAAGCTCGTGCCTGCTTTGCATCCTCCTTTAGGAGCCTCTCAAATGCCACCAGAAATTTGGGGCTCACACTTTGCCTTCAGCCACTAACCTTCATCACCTCCTCTCTGCCTCACTTCCCTCGGGACCAGGCTCCAAAGTCACTATGTCCAGCCAGTGCTCCCCAACCAAAAGAGCCAGACCCGAAGCTCGTGCCTGCTTTGCATCCTCCTTTAGGAGCCTCTCAAATGCCACCAGAAATTTGGGGCTCACACTTTGCCTTCAGCCACTAACCTTCATCACCTCCTCTCTGCCCTCACTTCCCTCGGGACCAGGCTCCAAAGTCACTATGTCCAGCCAGTGCTCCCCAACCAAAAGAGCCAGACCCGAAGCTCGTGCCTGCTTTGCATCCTCCTTTAGGAGCCTCTCAAATGCCACCAGAAATTTGGGGCTCACACTTTGCCTTCAGCCACTAACCTTCATCACCTCCTCTCTGCCCTCACTTCCCTCGGGACCAGGCTCCAAAGTCACTATGTCCAGCCAGTGCTCCCCAACCAAAAGAGCCAGACCCGAAGCTCGTGCCTGCTTGCATCCTCCTTTAGGAGCCTCTCAAATGCCACCAGAAATTTGGGGCTCACACTTTGCCTTCAGCCACTAACCTTCATCACCTCCTCTCTGCCCTCACTTCCCTCGGGACCAGGCTCCAAAGTCACTATGTCCAGCCAGTGCTCCCCAACCAAAAGAGCCAGACCCGAAGCTCGTGCCTGCTTTGCATCCTCCTTTAGGAGCCTCTCAAATGCCACCAGAAATTTGGGGCTCACACTTTGCCTTCAGCCACTAACCTTCATCACCTCCTCTCTGCCCTCACTTCCCTCGGGACCAGGCTCCAAAGTCACTATGTCCAGCCAGTGCTCCCCAACCAAAAGAGCCAGACCCGAAGCTCGTGCCTGCTTTGCATCCTCCTTTAGGAGCCTCTCAAATGCCACCAGAAATTTGGGGCTCACACTTTGCCTTCAGCCACTAACCTTCATCACCTCCTCTCTGCCTCACTTCCCTCGGGACCAGGCTCCAAAGTCACTATGTCCAGCCAGTGCTCCCCAACCAAAAGAGCCAGACCCGAAGCTCGTGCCTGCTTTGCATCCTCCTTTAGGAGCCTCTCAAATGCCACCAGAAATTTGGGGCTCACACTTTGCCTTCAGCCACTAACCTTCATCACCTCCTCTCTGCCCTCACTTCCCTCGGGACCAGGCTCCAAAGTCACTATGTCCAGCCAGTGCTCCCCAACCAAAAGAGCCAGACCCGAAGCTCGTGCCTGCTTTGCATCCTCCTTTAGGAGCCTCTCAAATGCCACCAGAAATTTGGGGCTCACACTTTGCCTTCAGCCACTAACCTTCATCACCTCCTCTCTGCCCTCACTTCCCTCGGGACCAGGCTCCAAAGTCACTATGTCCAGCCAGTGCTCCCCAACCAAAAGAGCCAGACCCGAAGCTCGTGCCTGCTTTGCATCCTCCTTTAGGAGCCTCTCAAATGCCACCAGAAATTTGGGGCTCACACTTTGCCTTCAGCCACTAACCTTCATCACCTCCTCTCTGCCTCACTTCCCTCGGGACCAGGCTCCAAAGTCACTATGTCCAGCCAGTGCTCCCCAACCAAAAGAGCCAGACCCGAAGCTCGTGCCTGCTTTGCATCCTCCTTTAGGAGCCTCTCAAATGCCACCAGAAATTTGGGGCTCACACTTTGCCTTCAGCCACTAACCTTCATCACCTCCTCTCTGCCCTCACTTCCCTCGGGACCAGGCTCCAAAGTCACTATGTCCAGCCAGTGCTCCCCAACCAAAAGAGCCAGACCCGAAGCTCGTGCCTGCTTTGCATCCTCCTTTAGGAGCCTCTCAAATGCCACCAGAAATTTGGGGCTCACACTTTGCCTTCAGCCACTAACCTTCATCACCTCCTCTCTGCCTCACTTCCCTCGGGACCAGGCTCCAAAGTCACTATGTCCAGCCAGTGCTCCCCAACCAAAAGAGCCAGACCCGAAGCTCGTGCCTGCTTTGCATCCTCCTTTAGGAGCCTCTCAAATGCCACCAGAAATTTGGGGCTCACACTTTGCCTTCAGCCACTAACCTTCATCACCTCCTCTCTGCCTCACTTCCCTCGGGACCAGGCTCCAAAGTCACTATGTCCAGCCAGTGCTCCCCAACCAAAAGAGCCAGACCCGAAGCTCGTGCCTGCTTTGCATCCTCCTTTAGGAGCCTCTCAAATGCCACCAGAAATTTGGGGCTCACACTTTGCCTTCAGCCACTAACCTTCATCACCTCCTCTCTGCCCTCACTTCCCTCGGGACCAGGCTCCAAAGTCACTATGTCCAGCCAGTGCTCCCCAACCAAAAGAGCCAGACCCGAAGCTCGTGCCTGCTTTGCATCCTCCTTTAGGAGCCTCTCAAATGCCACCAGAAATTTGGGGCTCACACTTTGCCTTCAGCCACTAACCTTCATCACCTCCTCTCTGCCCTCACTTCCCTCGGGACCAGGCTCCAAAGTCACTATGTCCAGCCAGTGCTCCCCAACCAAAAGAGCCAGACCCGAAGCTCGTGCCTGCTTTGCATCCTCCTTTAGGAGCCTCTCAAATGCCACCAGAAATTTGGGGCTCACACTTTGCCTTCAGCCACTAACCTTCATCACCTCCTCTCTGCCCTCACTTCCCTCGGGACCAGGCTCCAAAGTCACTATGTCCAGCCAGTGCTCCCCAACCAAAAGAGCCAGACCCGAAGCTCGTGCCTGCTTTGCATCCTCCTTTAGGAGCCTCTCAAATGCCACCAGAAATTTGGGGCTCACACTTTGCCTTCAGCCACTAACCTTCATCACCTCCTCTCTGCCCTCACTTCCCTCGGGACCAGGCTCCAAAGTCACTATGTCCAGCCAGTGCTCCCCAACCAAAAGAGCCAGACCCGAAGCTCGTGCCTGCTTTGCATCCTCCTTTAGGAGCCTCTCAAATGCCACCAGAAATTTGGGGCTCACACTTTGCCTTCAGCCACTAACCTTCATCACCTCCTCTCTGCCCTCACTGCCCTCGGGACCAGGCTCCAAAGTCACTATGTCCAGCCAGTGCTCCCCAACCAAAAGAGCCAGACCCGAAGCTCGTGCCTGCTTTGCATCCTCCTTTAGGAGCCTCTCAAATGCCACCAGAAATTTGGGGCTCACACTTTGCCTTCAGCCACTAACCTTCATCACCTCCTCTCTGCCTCACTTCCCTCGGGACCAGGCTCCAAAGTCACTATGTCCAGCCAGTGCTCCCCAACCAAAAGAGCCAGACCCGAAGCTCGTGCCTGCTTTGCATCCTCCTTTAGGAGCCTCTCAAATGCCACCAGAAATTTGGGGCTCACACTTTGCCTTCAGCCACTAACCTTCATCACCTCCTCTCTGCCTCACTTCCCTCGGGACCAGGCTCCAAAGTCACTATGTCCAGCCAGTGCTCCCCAACCAAAAGAGCCAGACCCGAAGCTCGTGCCTGCTTTGCATCCTCCTTTAGGAGCCTCTCAAATGCCACCAGAAATTTGGGGCTCACACTTTGCCTTCAGCCACTAACCTTCATCACCTCCTCTCTGCCCTCACTTCCCTCGGGACCAGGCTCCAAAGTCACTATGTCCAGCCAGTGCTCCCCAACCAAAAGAGCCAGACCCGAAGCTCGTGCCTGCTTTGCATCCTCCTTTAGGAGCCTCTCAAATGCCACCAGAAATTTGGGGCTCACACTTTGCCTTCAGCCACTAACCTTCATCACCTCCTCTCTGCCCTCACTTCCCTCGGGACCAGGCTCCAAAGTCACTATGTCCAGCCAGTGCTCCCCAACCAGAAGAGCCAGACCCGAAGCTCGTGCCTGCTTTGCATCCTCCTTTAGGAGCCTCTCAAATGCCACCAGAAATTTGGGGCTCACACTTTGCCTTCAGCCACTAACCTTCATCACCTCCTCTCTGCCTCACTTCCCTCGGGACCAGGCTCCAAAGTCACTATGTCCAGCCAGTGCTCCCCAACCAAAAGAGCCAGACCCGAAGCTCGTGCCTGCTTTGCATCCTCCTTTAGGAGCCTCTCAAATGCCACCAGAAATTTGGGGCTCACACTTTGCCTTCAGCCACTAACCTTCATCACCTCCTCTCTGCCTCACTTCCCTCGGGACCAGGCTCCAAAGTCACTATGTCCAGCCAGTGCTCCCCAACCAAAAGAGCCAGACCCGAAGCTCGTGCCTGCTTTGCATCCTCCTTTAGGAGCCTCTCAAATGCCACCAGAAATTTGGGGCTCACACTTTGCCTTCAGCCACTAACCTTCATCACCTCCTCTCTGCCTCACTTCCCTCGGGACCAGGCTCCAAAGTCACTATGTCCAGCCAGTGCTCCCCAACCAAAAGAGCCAGACCCGAAGCTCGTGCCTGCTTTGCATCCTCCTTTAGGAGCCTCTCAAATGCCACCAGAAATTTGGGGCTCACACTTTGCCTTCAGCCACTAACCTTCATCACCTCCTCTCTGCCTCACTTCCCTCGGGACCAGGCTCCAAAGTCACTATGTCCAGCCAGTGCTCCCCAACCAAAAGAGCCAGACCCGAAGCTCGTGCCTGCTTTGCATCCTCCTTTAGGAGCCTCTCAAATGCCACCAGAAATTTGGGGCTCACACTTTGCCTTCAGCCACTAACCTTCATCACCTCCTCTCTGCCTCACTTCCCTCGGGACCAGGCTCCAAAGTCACTATGTCCAGCCAGTGCTCCCCAACCAAAAGAGCCAGACCCGAAGCTCGTGCCTGCTTTGCATCCTCCTTTAGGAGCCTCTCAAATGCCACCAGAAATTTGGGGCTCACACTTTGCCTTCAGCCACTAACCTTCATCACCTCCTCTCTGCCCTCACTTCCCTCGGGACCAGGCTCCAAAGTCACTATGTCCAGCCAGTGCTCCCCAACCAAAAGAGCCAGACCCGAAGCTCGTGCCTGCTTTGCATCCTCCTTTAGGAGCCTCTCAAATGCCACCAGAAATTTGGGGCTCACACTTTGCCTTCAGCCACTAACCTTCATCACCTCCTCTCTGCCCTCACTTCCCTCGGGACCAGGCTCCAAAGTCACTATGTCCAGCCAGTGCTCCCCAACCAAAAGAGCCAGACCCGAAGCTCGTGCCTGCTTTGCATCCTCCTTTAGGAGCCTCTCAAATGCCACCAGAAATTTGGGGCTCACACTTTGCCTTCAGCCACTAACCTTCATCACCTCCTCTCTGCCCTCACTTCCCTCGGGACCAGGCTCCAAAGTCACTATGTCCAGCCAGTGCTCCCCAACCAAAAGAGCCAGACCCGAAGCTCGTGCCTGCTTTGCATCCTCCTTTAGGAGCCTCTCAAATGCCACCAGAAATTTGGGGCTCACACTTTGCCTTCAGCCACTAACCTTCATCACCTCCTCTCTGCCCTCACTTCCCTCGGGACCAGGCTCCAAAGTCACTATGTCCAGCCAGTGCTCCCCAACCAAAAGAGCCAGACCCGAAGCTCGTGCCTGCTTTGCATCCTCCTTTAGGAGCCTCTCAAATGCCACCAGAAATTTGGGGCTCACACTTTGCCTTCAGCCACTAACCTTCATCACCTCCTCTCTGCCCTCACTTCCCTCGGGACCAGGCTCCAAAGTCACTATGTCCAGCCAGTGCTCCCCAACCAAAAGAGCCAGACCCGAAGCTCGTGCCTGCTTTGCATCCTCCTTTAGGAGCCTCTCAAATGCCACCAGAAATTTGGGGCTCACACTTTGCCTTCAGCCACTAACCTTCATCACCTCCTCTCTGCCCTCACTTCCCTCGGGACCAGGCTCCAAAGTCACTATGTCCAGCCAGTGCTCCCCAACCAAAAGAGCCAGACCCGAAGCTCGTGCCTGCTTTGCATCCTCCTTTAGGAGCCTCTCAAATGCCACCAGAAATTTGGGGCTCACACTTTGCCTTCAGCCACTAACCTTCATCACCTCCTCTCTGCCTCACTTCCCTCGGGACCAGGCTCCAAAGTCACTATGTCCAGCCAGTGCTCCCCAACCAAAAGAGCCAGACCCGAAGCTCGTGCCTGCTTTGCATCCTCCTTTAGGAGCCTCTCAAATGCCACCAGAAATTTGGGGCTCACACTTTGCCTTCAGCCACTAACCTTCATCACCTCCTCTCTGCCTCACTTCCCTCGGGACCAGGCTCCAAAGTCACTATGTCCAGCCAGTGCTCCCCAACCAAAAGAGCCAGACCCGAAGCTCGTGCCTGCTTTGCATCCTCCTTTAGGAGCCTCTCAAATGCCACCAGAAATTTGGGGCTCACACTTTGCCTTCAGCCACTAACCTTCATCACCTCCTCTCTGCCTCACTTCCCTCGGGACCAGGCTCCAAAGTCACTATGTCCAGCCAGTGCTCCCCAACCAAAAGAGCCAGACCCGAAGCTCGTGCCTGCTTTGCATCCTCCTTTAGGAGCCTCTCAAATGCCACCAGAAATTTGGGGCTCACACTTTGCCTTCAGCCACTAACCTTCATCACCTCCTCTCTGCCCTCACTTCCCTCGGGACCAGGCTCCAAAGTCACTATGTCCAGCCAGTGCTCCCCAACCAAAAGAGCCAGACCCGAAGCTCGTGCCTGCTTTGCATCCTCCTTTAGGAGCCTCTCAAATGCCACCAGAAATTTGGGGCTCACACTTTGCCTTCAGCCACTAACCTTCATCACCTCCTCTCTGCCTCACTTCCCTCGGGACCAGGCTCCAAAGTCACTATGTCCAGCCAGTGCTCCCCAACCAAAAGAGCCAGACCCGAAGCTCGTGCCTGCTTTGCATCCTCCTTTAGGAGCCTCTCAAATGCCACCAGAAATTTGGGGCTCACACTTTGCCTTCAGCCACTAACCTTCATCACCTCCTCTCTGCCTCACTTCCCTCGGGACCAGGCTCCAAAGTCACTATGTCCAGCCAGTGCTCCCCAACCAAAAGAGCCAGACCCGAAGCTCGTGCCTGCTTTGCATCCTCCTTTAGGAGCCTCTCAAATGCCACCAGAAATTTGGGGCTCACACTTTGCCTTCAGCCACTAACCTTCATCACCTCCTCTCTGCCCTCACTTCCCTCGGGACCAGGCTCCAAAGTCACTATGTCCAGCCAGTGCTCCCCAACCAAAAGAGCCAGACCCGAAGCTCGTGCCTGCTTTGCATCCTCCTTTAGGAGCCTCTCAAATGCCACCAGAAATTTGGGGCTCACACTTTGCCTTCAGCCACTAACCTTCATCACCTCCTCTCTGCCTCACTTCCCTCGGGACCAGGCTCCAAAGTCACTATGTCCAGCCAGTGCTCCCCAACCAAAAGAGCCAGACCCGAAGCTCGTGCCTGCTTTGCATCCTCCTTTAGGAGCCTCTCAAATGCCACCAGAAATTTGGGGCTCACACTTTGCCTTCAGCCACTAACCTTCATCACCTCCTCTCTGCGCTCACTTCCCTCGGGACCAGGCTCCAAAGTCACTATGTCCAGCCAGTGCTCCCCAACCAAAAGAGCCAGACCCGAAGCTCGTGCCTGCTTTGCATCCTCCTTTAGGAGCCTCTCAAATGCCACCAGAAATTTGGGGCTCACACTTTGCCTTCAGCCACTAACCTTCATCACCTCCTCTCTGCGCTCACTTTACAGGCTGAGGCCACGGAGTCCCCCGGGATCGAGCAGCCCCTTCCCAGCTTGCTCTCATCTGCCCCACTGCTGCCCATGGTATGTGTGTCCCCCATGCAGTCGGGCTCCCTCCCCCAGATCAACCCGCTGCTTTGCCACGTGTCGGGCTCTTACCTGGTGAACGTGGAGGTGAAGTGGTTCCAGAGCGGGCAGGAGGAGACGGAGCGCGTGGTGTCCACGGGCGTGATGCAGAACGGAGAGTGGACCCAGCAGGTGCTGGTGATGCTGGAGACCAGCCTGCAGCGTGAGGACAGCCACCTCTGCCAGGGGGAGCACGGCAGCCTGCAGATGCTCACGGGGGTGGGGGGCTTCGTGCTGGGGCTCCTCTTCCTGGCGCTGCGGCTCTTCCTCTACCTGCGCAAGAAGGTGAGCGGGGGGTTAGGGCGTGGGCTGGGCTGGGCTGGGCTGGGGGGTCCCCGGGGGGTCCGTGGTCGCGGGGCGGGGGCTGCGGTGCCGCCCCACAGGCACCGAGCTCGTCTCTCTCTGGGGGTCTGGGCACCCCGTGCCCCCGGCTGCAGGGAACGCCCGTCTCCCCCCACCCTGCTCCAGCCGCCCCGCGGGGGCAGGTGCCCGTGGGGCAGCGCGTCCCTCCGCAGCGGGTCCCCCGCCAGCCCCGGGGCAGAGCCCTGGGGACGCGCCGTCTGCGCCCCGTCCCGTCCCGTCCCGTCCCGCCCCGTCCCGCCGCTGCCCCCCTCTCTTTGGCTCCCCACAGAGCTCCTGAAACAAGTGCTGCTGCCGCCGCGCCGCTACTCCGCCGCCGTCCGACCTCTGACCCCCGGCGACCCCTGCCCGACCCCGGCACGCAGGCGCGCGGCGCCGCGATCAGACCCGCCCTTCCGGGGTGTCTCCCGCCCCGCCCCGCCCCGCCCCTCCCCGCCCCGCCCCTCCCCGCCCCGCCCCTCCCCGCCCCGCCCCGCCCCGGCCGGTCCCGGCGGCGCTTGGCGGGGCCCGCGGCCGCTCCGGCTCTGCCCACTGAAGGGTCCCGCTGCCCCCGGCCCAGCCCCCGGGGACACCGGCTGTGTGACCCATCGGGCACTGCCGGCGGGCAGCGGCTCCCCGGGGCTGGGGCACCGTTAACCCCGAGGAACCGAAGGACGCCCAGACCCACGGCGGCGCGCGGGCCCTCAGCCGCGGGACCCACGGGCGCGTTAACGGTCCGCGGACCCGCGGTGAGGTCCTTGGAGGAGAAACCCTCAGACCCAAGAGGCGACGGACTGAACCGAGGGCTCGAGCGGGTTTTAATTAGCTGCAAAAAGTGGCCAGAATTCCTTAGGGACACCGGAGGCCTCGTGCCCAGCACCGGCAGCGGAGGCGGGGCGGGGCGGGGGGGGGATGTTCTCAGGGGTGGCGAGTGTCTGCCCCGGCGGGTGTGGGGGGATCCCGCTTCCCTGGGCATGGTACGCGGGACCCACCCGTGTCAGCCCTCCGGTTCCAAGCGGGGTGTCCCCACCCAGGTCACCCCTCCCAGGAGCATTCAGGGGTCCCCCCCCCAGTCCTGACTGGAGCGCACCCCCCTGTGACTGCCCCCGTCCCGAGCAGGGTGTCCCCAACCGTGTCCCCCCACCCCGCTCTGATGCAGGGTGTCCCCAGCCGTGTCACATCCCCACCCCACTCCGATGCAGGGTGACCCCAACCGTGTCCCCCCACCCCGCTCTGATGCAGGGTGTCCCCAACCGTGTCCCCCCACCCCGCTCTGATGCAGGGTGTCCCCAACCGTGTCCCCCCACCCCGCTCTGATGCAGGGTGTCCCCAGCCGTGTCACATCCCCACCCCACTCCGATGCAGGGTGTCCCCAGCCGTGTCACATCCCCACCCCGCTCTGATGCAGGGTGTCCCCAGCCGTGTCACATCCCCACCCCGCTCTGATGCAGGGTGTCCCCAACCGTGTCCCCCCACCCCGCTCTGATGCAGGGTGTCCCCAGCCGTGTCACATCCCCACCCCGCTCTGATGCAGGGTGTCCCCAGCCGTGTCACATCCCCACCCCGCTCTGATGCAGGGTGTCCCCAACCGTGTCACATCCCCACCCCGCTCTGATGCAGGGTGTCCCCAACCGTGTCACATCCCCACCCCGCTCTGATGCAGGGTGTCCCCAGCCGTGTCACATCCCCACCCCAGTCTCGTGCAGGGTGTCCCCAACCGTGTCACATCCGCACCCCGCTCTGATGCAGGGTGTCCCCAGCCGTGTCACATCCCCACCCCACTCTGATGCAGGGTGTCCCCAGCCGTGTCCCCCCCCCCACCCCGCTCTGATGCAGGGTGTCCCCAGCCGTGTCACATCCCCACCCCAGTCTCGTGCAGGGTGTCCCCACCCATGTCACCACTCTGGTCACCAGCAGGGAGCCCCCACCCATGTCCCCCCACCCCACTCTGATGCAGGGTGTCCCCAGCCGTGTCCCCCCCCCCACCCCACTCCGATGCAGGGTGTCCCCAGCCGTGTCACATCCCCACCCCACTCTGATGCAGGGTGTCCCCAACCGTGTCACATCCCCACCCCAGTCTCGTGCAGGGTGTCCCCACCCATGTCACCACTCTGGTCACCAGCAGGGAGCCCCCACCCATGTCCCCCTCAGTCCCCGCAGCCCCTGCCCACCCACCCACCCTCCCTCCCCGTGACACAGACGATGGAGACCACCGGGCGCAGCCGAAGGCTCTTTACTCCCCCGAGAAGCCAACACCGTGGGGTGACACCTGCTGTCACCAGCTCGGGGAGGGGGACATGACCCTGTGGGGAGGGGGGGCACCCCAGCACCTTGCTCGGATGGGGGGGATGGGATGGGGGCAGGCGAGGAGGTGCCCGCCAGCGAGGAGGACCCACGTAGCCAAGCAACTGGGGGGACTGGGGCCGGCTCAGGGTCCCCCGTGTCCTCAGGGCCCCCCCCTCAGACCTTCTTCCGCTGTGGCCGCACCCTGGGGAAGAGCTGGGGGAGGGGGAGGGTGTCAGGGGAAGGGTGACCCCTCGCCCCCCCCCCCAGGACCCCAAGTCATGGAAGGACCAGGGACACCACGAGATCCACCCTTAGGGCCATGGAGGGGCTGCGGGGACCACGGGTGCTGTGGGACCCCCCCCCACCTTGGGGTCATGGGGGCTGTGGGTGTCACCCTGATGCTGTGGGGTGGTGGCCATGGAGGCTATGACACCCTCATGGGAGCGGAGGTGGCCACGGGTGCTGTGGGACCCCCCCTGGGGCTGCGGGGTGGCTGCGGGTGCCCCTCAGGGCTGTGGGTGCTCTGGGCGCTCCCCCGGGGCTGTGGGGTGGACACGGGTGCCGTGGCTTTCCCTTGGGTCCCTGGGTGCTATGGGTCCCCCCAGGGCTGCGGGACGGCCATGGGGCAGCTGCGGGGCGGCCGCGGCACCCCCGCACTCACCCCGAAGTAGTTGCGGGGGACGTAGCCCTCGTGGCCGTAGAGGGACCCCCACCACCAGTCAAGCTCCTCGGGGGTCTGCCGGCGCAGGACGGTGACGGGCTGCCCCTCGCGGAAGGAGAGCTCGTCCCCCAGCTCGGCGCTGTAGTCCCACAGCGCGTAGACCACCCCGCTGTTCAGCACCCCCATGCTCTGCTCCACCTCTGCGGGGACACGGGGCGCTCAGCGCCGGCACCCCCCCGGCAACCCGCCGGGGCACCCCGCGGCCTCGAGACCCCCCCCGGCACCCCCATGGTGCTGCACCCCCAGCACCCCCCTGCCCTGAACCCGCCCTCGTACCCCCTCCCCGTATCTGTTCCCCCTCCCAGCACCCCTTCCCAGTGTCCACACGCCCCCATTCCTCCGCTGAGCACCCACTCCCCGTACCTGTGTACCCCCAACGCCCCCTCCCAGCACCCATAACCTGCCCAGTATGCCCTCCCAGGCCCCCCCTCCCAGGCCCATTCCCCTGCCCCATATCCCCTCTCTGCTCGCTCCCCACCTCCTCTCTCCCAGTGCTCCCAGTTCCCCCAGTGCTCGCCCCCAGTGCCCCCCCAGTGCTCCCAGTTCCCCCAGTGCTCGCCCCCAGTGCCCCCCCAGTGCTCCCAGTTCCCCCAGTGCTCGCCCCCAGTGCCCCCCCAGTGCTCCCAGTCTCCCCAGTGACCCCCAGTACTCCCAGTGTCACCAGTGCTCCCCCAGTACCGCCCCCCAATGTCCCCAACACCCCCCCCCACTGCGCCCCCAGTGCCCCCCGTGCCCGCCGGTGCCCCCCGTACCGGTGAGGTAGCTGTAGCAGTCGGCGTAGCCCTCGCGGTAGGGGTCGCACTTCTCGACGGCCATGCTGCCGTCGCTGCTGGTGGTGGCGAAGACGGCGGCCCCGTGGCGCACCAGGGCCACGCACACCCCCGTGTCGTTGCACGAGGCTGCGCAGTGCAGGGGCGTCCTGCGGGGGGAGCCGTGGGGGGCACTGGGACACACCGGGACGCACCGGGACGTCCTCCTTCCCGCCAGGCGAGAAGCCCCCGCGCCCGTCCCAGGACCTCAGATCCCAGTGTCCCCCCGACAGCCCTCGGGGGGGGTTACTGGGGTCCCCAGTCACTGGGGGGTGACGAGGATTATCGGGGGGGGCCCCATCCCCGGTATGACACCGGACCCCCCACCCCCCTGTCCCAGCCCACCCAGGGCTGTCGGGGAGTTGCTGGGGTCCCTGGGCCCCCCAGCCCCACCATCTCCAACCAGTCCGGACTCGGGGGATTCACTGGGATTCCCATCCCCGTGGCCTGGGGGGTTCCTTGGGGTCCCGTCCCCGTCCCTTCTGGCTGGGGCAGTCTGGGGGGTCCCAGGTGTCCCCCCCCCCTCCATGGCTGTGGGGTCCCCTGTCCCTCCATCCCCGTGTCAGAAGGTCCCCGTCCCCCCAGCCGTGGCTGTGGGGTCCCCCGTCCCCCGTCCCCGTGTCAGAAGGTCCCCGTCCCCGTCCCCCCAGCCGTGGCTGTGGGGTCCCCCGTCCCCCGTCCCCGTGTCAGAGGGTCCCCGTCCCCCCCGCAGCCGTGACTGTGGGGTCCCCCGTCCCCCCGCCCCCGTGTCAGAGGGTCCCCACTCCCGTCCCACCAGCCGTGGCTGTCGGGGGAGTTGACGTTGGCGCCGCTGGCAATGAGGAAGTCGACGATGCCGTAGTTGGCCCCGCAGATCGCGTTGTGCAGCGCCGTGATCCCTTCGTCGTTGGGCTGGCTGGGGTCGTTCAGCTGGGGACACGCGCCACCGTCCGTCCCCTCACCGCCACCCACGGCCACCCCCGCTGCCACCCCCAGCACGTCACTCCCACCGTCGCCCCGTCCCCATCGCCTTGGCCCCGCTGGCCGCCACCCCTCGTCCCCACCGCCCCTGTCCCCGTGTCCCACCTCAGCCACCGCCTGCTGCACCACGTCCAGCTCCCCGGTCAGGGCCGCATCCAGCAGCAGCACCAGGGGGTCGAGGCGCACGCGGGCCCCGGGGCGTTTGCGGGGCGAGGAGGGGTCGCGCAGGGCCGAGCGCAGCTCCTAGGGCGGCCGGGGGTCAGGGATGGCGCCGGGGCACCCAGGAAACACCGGGGACACCTCCCGGGGCAACCAGGGGACCCTGGGGACGCCTCCCAGGGCACCCAGGGGGACCCAGGAGGGCCACGGGGGCACCTGCTTGTCATCTTGTCACCTCTGGGGGAAGCCTTGGGGACATCAGGGGACGCCGGGCACTGCCTGGCACCCCGGGGGGCTCCAAGAGACACCAGGCACCGAGTGGCACCTCTGAGGACACTGGGGGACACCAACCACTGTCTGACAACCCAGGGGACCCCGAGGGACACCAGGCACCCCAGGGCACTCAGAGGACCTCGACGGACACTGGGCACCCTGGGGGACCCCGAGGGACAGTGGGCACCACAGGACAGCCCAGGGAGCCCAGGGCACGCCGGGCACTACAGGGCACCCCTGGGGGCTCCAAGGGGCACCAGCACCACAGGGGACCCCGAGGGACACCAGGTACCCCAGGGCACCCCGAGGGACGTCAGGCACCACAGGGCACCCCAGAGACCCCAAGGGACGCAGGCACCCCAGGACACCCTGGGGACCGCAGGCGCTTACCGGGGTGGGCGCTGGGCTGCCAGGGGACGGCGGCGGCGGCGAGCTGTGCCGGGGCGGCCGGTTCTCGGGGACCGCTGGCGTGGCAGGCGGCAGCTCAGGAGCAGCACCGGCGTCACCCGGGACGGGGGGCTCGTCGCGGCGGGCCGGGCGGTGCAGGAGGCGGGTGATGAGCTGCTGGTACTGGCGGGTGCGGCTGGGTGGTAGCACCGGTCCGGGGCTCTGCTCCATGGAGCCGCGGCGCTTGAGGGGCCGCGGCATCTCGGCCAGCACCCGGGCCACCTCCTGGAACTCGGGGACCCGCTGGGCTTCGGGGGGCAGCAGCGGCTGGAGCCGCGTGGGGCTGAGGGGGCGCGCCAGCCCCTCGGCCTCCCCCCCGCCCTGCAGCAGCCGCTCCAGCTCCGGTTCCCCCTCGGGGGGGGCGGCCTCGGGGGGCGCGGGGCGAGCGGGTCCTGCTGGGGGGGTCATAGGGGTGGGTCAGCACAGGCCGGGTGCCAGGGACCCGCGAGGGTCACTGCCAGAGCCCCACGGACCCCCTGTCCCAGGGGGGTCACACATCATGGACACAAGGGACCCCCCAGCCCAGGGGGGTCAGCGCCAGCGTCCCACGGACCCCCTGCCCCGGGTGGGTCACCAGGGACCCCCACCCCAGGTGGGTCACACACCCCCACCACGTCCCCGTGTGGGTCAGCACACCCCAACCCCACGAACCCCCCACCCTGCATGGGTCAGTACACCCCAGGCACCAGGGACCCCCCCACCCCGGGTGGGTCAGCGCCACAGCCCCAGGGACTCCCCCAGGATTCCCTACCCCCCACACCGCAGCCCCCGGTCGTGTCCCGCCCCCCCCCCCCCCCCCCGGCACGTCCTGCCACCCACTCAAGCCCCACCGGCCCCCCAACAACCCCTAGCTCTCCCCACAGCCCCCACCCCCCCAGCCCCCTCACCTTCACCCCCCAGCGGCGCCGAGGGGGCCTGGGGCAGCGCCAGGAGCTGCGGCTGCTTCTGGGGGGCGCGGGGGCCAGCGGTGGGGCCCGGGGGAAGCCCCCGGGGTCCGCCACCCCCTTGCTCCCAAAAAGCGTTCTGCAGCTTGAAGATCATGGAGAGGGGCAGGGGCTTGTGGCGGGGGGGTCGCCCACCCTGGGGGGGCACGGGGATGCGGGAGACGGGCTGCTGGGAGAAGTGCCAGCTGCGGGGCAGGGTGCCGGCGGCCGGGCGTCGAAAGGGACCCTCCGCCCGCCGCTCGCCCGCCAGCGGCGACACCTTGTAGTTGCGGGGCAGCGTGGCGCTGTGCCCCCCGTAGGCGGCGTCCTGGGGAGGCAGGGGGACACAAGGGGTTGGGGACGGAGCCGGTCCCCCCCCACCGGCCCACGTACACCGCCAGCGGGGCGGGTGCACCCCCGGACCCCCGCCCCGCGCCGGCGCTCACCTTGCCCGACCCGCTGGCCCCATCCAGGCTCGACTCCCGCCAGGGCGCCAGTGGGAGCCCCAGGGATGCCCGCGGCCCCGGCTGCCCCTCGCCGGAGCCTGGGGAATTGGGGGGGGGGACACACACACACACACACACAGACCTCGGTGCCATGCAGGGGGCAGCGGGGACGCAGCCCCCACCCCAGAGACACCCCGAGGCACACCAGTGCAGCACCCAGCACCCGGCCCGGCCACCGTGGACCCCACCCCCGGCAGCTCTAGACCCCTCCCCCAGCACCCAAACCAGACACCCCCAGCAGCCTCATTACCCCCCCCAAACCCCCCCAGGCTCTCCTGATCCAACGCCCCTCAGCCCGACCTGCCAGGAGCCCCCCCCACTTGCTTTGGGACCCCCATCCCCACCGGAAGCTCCCCCCTGCCCTCAAAATGCCCCCCCCAATACCCCAAACCCCTTCAGACACCAGCCCTGGCTTCCCCCAGCCCCCCCAGTGCCCCCGCAGCTCCCACCCCGCTCACGGTCGTAGCCCCCCAAGCTGGGGGCTTTCTTCTCATAAGCCACGTCCAGGTCGGACTCGTTCCAGCTCTTCTGCGGCCGCCGCTTGATCAGAAGGTCATCTGGGGGGGGTACATGGCAGGGGACAGGGGCTGAGGGGACCCCCCCCAACACGGCCCAGGGATCCCCACAACTGGACCCTCACGTTGCGGTAGAGGGGCTGGGTGGGGACAGCAGCAGGTGGGTTGGGGACACCCCCCGATGGGAGACACGCCACGACGGGGTCACCTGGGGACAGGGACAGGAGAACCCCAGGGTGGGGACACCCCGGGATGGGGACACCCCAGGGTGGGGACACCCCGGGATGGGGACACCCCAGGGTGGGGACACCCCGGGATGGGGACACCCCGGGATGGGGACACCCCGGGAGGGACTGGGGACACCCCGGAGCGGCTCGGGGACACCCCGGGATGGAGCGACAGGTCTCAGAGGGGCTTCCTAAGGAGCAGGGACACCCCTGGATGGGGACACCCCACACCGCCCCCAGCCCAGGGGCCGTCCCCACCGCGTCCCCCGCCCCTCATCGCGGTGACCTTACCCTGTGCCCAGAAGGTGCCGGGGGGACCACTGAGGGAGGGGTACAGCCCGTGCACCTCGTAGGGGGGCGGCGCTGGGGGCCGGGGCGAGGGCGCCCGCTCGGGGAAGAAGCTGGAGCCCTCGCCCGCCCGCGGGGACCCCCCCGAGCCCCAGGAACTCGTAGGGGCGATGGGACCGGGGAGAGGGGGCTCGGCCCCCCGGGCTGGGCAGTGCCAGCCCCTCGTAGGGCACCACCAGCACCTTGGGGCGGGGCGAGGGGGCCCGATCCTCTGCCGGGAGGTACAGGGGGGCACGGGGGGAGCCGGGGCGCCCCGGCACGTCCCCTGACAGCTCAGGGGTCTCCGGTGCCAGGCTCCTGCGGCCGAGGGGCGAGCTGGTGCAGCCGGGGCTGTACGGCTCCTGGTGGGGGAGGGGACAGACCGGGACAGGTGGGTTAGGTGGGGGGGGGCAATGGGTTGCCCCCCCAAGTGCCTCCCCCACCTCCAGGTCCTACCTTGGGGGGTCCGGGGCCGTCGGTCCAGAGGGACTCGAGCTGCCGGGAGAGCTCGTCCACCTTGGCCACCGCCGTGTCCAGCTCCACCTGCTTCAGGTCCATGTGCTGCATGGCCAGGGCTGGAGGGGGGGACACAGGACATGGGGGGGTCAGGCTGTACCCCCGGGGGGGTCCCAGCCCTCCCCATCACCCCTCACCCCCCTACCACCCGTGGCCCCCCCCCAACTCACACTGGAAGGTGAGATCCAGCAGGTCCTGGGCGCTGCGGAGCCGCTCACTGGCCATCCTGGGGGGGGGGGGGGGGACAATAGGGTGACATGGTTGGGGGGGGGCGATGGGTGGGGGGATACCCCCCCACATGTGGGTGCATCCCCCCGGCCCCACCCAGGGACGTGTCGGGACGCGCCGGGCTCGTCTCCATAATTACCGGTAATTAATCGCCAGGAGCCGCCCGCACCCCCCACCCCGCACCGGGGCAGGGTTGGGGGGGGTACACCCCCGTTCTAAGGAGGGGGGGGCGGCAGGACCCCCCCCCCACCCCGGCAGGACCCCTAGCATGGGGGGGCATTGGGGGAGGGGGGGGGAATGCCGCCCCCACCCCAGAGAAGATACCCACAGTGGGTGCCCCATGGGGGTGTCGGGGTGGGGGGGCACCGTGTCCCCCCGTTCACGGGGACAGCGGCGTGGGGACACGTAGCCCCACCACCCACCCCGCCCCACCCAGGCTGGGGGAGGCGCAGCAAGCCCCGGCTCGCCTCGGGGCGGGCAGCGAAACGGGCGGGAGCTGGGAAAGCACCGGGAGCCGGGCACCCATGGGTGCTCCACCTCCCCCCCCAGCACCCCGAGCCGGGCTGGGCACCCATGGGTGCTCCCCAATGCACCCCATACTGGACCAGGCACCCAGGGGTGCTCCCCCCCCCCCAGCACCCTGAACCCGACCTGGCACCCAGGGGTGCTTCCCCTAGACCCAGCACCCTGAATCCAACCCAGGCACCCAGGGGTGCTCCCCCCCCCCAGCACCCGAGTACCCGGGGGTGCTCCCCGTCCTGAGCACCTCAAAGCAGACCTCGGTGTCCGGGCACCCAAGGGTGCTCCCCAACCCCACCCAGCACCTCGAATCTGACCCAGCACCCTGAACCCGAGCTGGCACCCAGGGGTGCTCCCCCCCCCCCCCAGCACCCTATACTGGGCCCAGGCACCCAGGGGTGCTCCCCCCCCCCCCAGCACCCTGTGCTGGACCCAGGCACCCAGGGGTGCTCCCCAATGCACCCCATACTGGACCAGGCACCCAGGGGTGCTCCCCCCCCCAGCACCCTGAACCCGAGCTGGCACCCAGGGGTGCTCCCCCCCCCCAGCACCCTGTGCTGGACCCAGGCACCCAGGGGTGCTCCTCTCAACCCAGCTCCCCAAATCTGACCCAGGCCCCCCCCCCCGCAGCCCAGAACAGACGCGGGGGTTCCGCCCACCCCCAGCCCCCCCCCGCGGGGGTCGGTACCTGGCGGGGCTGCGGGTCAGGGTGCGGGTCGGTGGGTGCCGGGGCCGGTGGGTGCCGGTGAACGCGCCCGCGTCCCCGCGGCCTCTCCGCCCAATTCCAGAGCGCTGGGTCACGCGGGGGAGGGCGCTGAGCGGGGCGGGGGGCGGGGGGGTGCCGCACCCTGCGCCCCGGGGGGTGGGGGTGGGGGCAGGTCCCACACCGGGGAGGGGTTGGGGGGGGCGGTGCCACGAGACGGGGAAAAGCTCACGGGGAGGGGGGCGGGTCCCAAGGGGGGTGAAGATCCCACGGGGGGGGGCAGGTCCCACGCCAGGGGGCGGGGTGAGGGGTCCCGAGGAGGGAAGATCCCCCGGGGGGGGGCGGTTCCCGGAGAGGGTGAAGATCCCACGGAGGGGGGAGATCCCACGGGGCGGGGGGGGGGTGTCCCGGAGGCGGGGCAGGTCCCACGGGGTGGGGGGGGCGGGTCCCGGACGGGGGCAGATCCCACGGCGGGGGCTCCCACGGGCGGGGGGCAAGTCCCACCGGCAGGGCTGATCTCACGTACGGGGCTCCCACGGGAGCGGGTCAGATCCCACGGGGGGGGTGGCTCCCCCCCCGCCCACGGTACCTGCAGCGCCGGCGCCTCCCAGTCCCGCTCCCGCTCCCGCCCCGCCCCGTCCCGTCCCGTCCCGTTCCAGGCCGGGCCGGTCCGGCCGGTCCCGCCGCACGCCGGGAGCTGTAGTCCGGGCCCGCCCGCCCCCAGTGACCCCGGTGCTCCCCCCGATGACCCCAGCCCCGCCCCCGGTTCCCCCCGGGGTCTCGGCGCACCTTTAAACGCCGCCGCCAGATCCCCGCGTTCCGGCCACGCCCCCTTAAGGGTGGGGCGGTGGCTTGACCACGCCCCCCGTGCGAGCGGGGTGCTGTGCGGTCACGCCCCTTTGGGGGCGGGGGTGAAGACGTGACCACGCCCCCTTGAGACGCTGGTGATGCCGTGGTCACGCCCCCCTTCCGGGCCACGCCCCCTGGTCCCGCCGCCGGACCGTACCAACAGCCCCGGCCGGGGCCGGGGGGGAACTTTGAGGCGGAGGCGCGCTCCCGCGCCTGGTGGGCGCGCCCGGGGGCGGGGCCACGCGGTGCGCGCGGCGGCATGGAGGGTGAGCGGGGCGATGCGGGGGGGTACTGGGAGAACTGGGGGGGATATGGGGAGCACGGGGTGGGTCACGGAGGGGGGACGGGGGTGGGTCGCACCGTAGCCCCCCCCGGCCCCCCCTCCCCCCCCCCAGGCCGTGACCCCGGTTGTCCCCAGGGCCGGTGCGGTTCCGGTGTCCCCCCCAGTTCGAGGCGGTGGCCCCCGCCCCTCCGCCCGGGCTGCGGGGGGCGGCGCTGGAGGGTCCCGGGACCGAGCTGTGGCTCATCCGCGCCCCCGCCGACTTCTGCCCCGAGAGGTCAGTGCGGGGGGGGGGGGGGGGGACACGGTGGGGACACGGTAACATGGGGGGCACGATGACATGGGGGGGACACGGTGACATCGGGAGGACACACGGTGCCATTGGGGGGCAGTGACCTATGGGGGGGGCACAGGGGGGTGATGGGGCTGTTATGGGGGGGGGCACAGGGGGGTGACAGACCGGGTGGCAGTGACAACTGGGGAGCAGGGGGTGGCACGGAGGGGGCACAGGGGGGTGACGGGGCCATCAGGAGGGCAGTGACAGCCGGTGGGGGTCACAGTGCCACTGGGGGGAGCACGGCGGGGGGGGGGTGGCGGGGCTGGTCACATCAGGGTGGGCTCGGGGAGGTGGCGGCAGTGGCAGCACTCGGGGGGGGGGTGACAGTGCCACACCCTGTCCCCCCCCTCACTGTGTGACACCCCCCCCCCAGCCTGGAGGGCTGCCCGGTGCCACTGGATGGCTGCAGCCAGCTGCTCCCTCCCAGGGACGGTGACAGCGATGGGGGGCGGCACTATGGGCTGCGGGGGGGGCCGATGGGGGGGGGTCCCGGCAGCCCCCTCCTCCTGGTCCCCAACTCCCCCGGCAGCCCCCTGGGCTGTGCCCCCCCCCTCCGCGGCTGCCTCACCATCAGCGAGAGCTTCGGGCCCCCCCCCGGCATCCCCCCACCCAAGAGGAAGAGGAAGAAGAAGAAGATGAAGATGATTAAGGAGCCGCCGGAGGTGCCCGAGGTGCCCACCCCCGGTGGGGGGACACATGGGCCGGGACCCCCCCAGGACACCGGGCCGACCCCCAGGGACCTGGAGGGGCCCGAGAGGAAGAGGAAGAAGAAGAAGCAGCACAAGCGGGAGCAGCCGGAGTGACCCCACAGGGGCTCCCTGGGGGTTCACACACCCCCACCCCCGGGCGCAGTGGGGGGGTCCCCGGCGCGTGCACCCCCCAACACCGCGTCACTGAGAAATGGTTTTTATTACAAACCCGGCGGTTTCGGGGGTGGCTCATTTGGGGACCTTGAGGAAGGGCTCGTGCAGGACCTCGAAGAGGCGCTTGGCCTGGGGGGGTGGCAGGAGGGGGGCGTGAGGAGGGGGGGGGGGGGACACAACGGGTGGCATCCCCCTGCCCCGTGTCCCCTCGTCACTCACCTTCTGGGGTCCGACGCCGGGGCAGAGGGACAGGTCCTCCCGGGACGCCTCCACCACGGCGGCCAGCGACTGGGGGTGGGCGGGAGGGGGTGAGGGGACACGTCCCGTCCCCCCCCCCCAGGGAATACCGGGGGGGTGGCATGTACCCCGGGGGGGGTGACACGTCCCTGCGGGTCATACTCACCCCGAAGGTGGTGAGGAGGCTCAGGGCGTCCGTCTTGTTCACCGACTTGACACTGGTCAGGCAGTCGGTCATCTGGGGGGGGGTGTGACAAAGGGCTGGGGGGGTCAGGGGACCCTGGGGGTCCCCAAAGGGGGCGGCAGGGAGGGGGGGGGGGGTCACCCACCCGGGAGAGGAAATCCTGGTCCACCCGCTCCTTGAGCAGGTCAGGGGGCTTCTGCTCGTAGGCTTTGTAGGTCTCCAGGTAGCGGCCAGCTTCCTCGGGGCTGGGGGGCGCACCGGGGGGGTGGGGGGGGTCACCCACGGGTGACAGCAGGGTCCCCCGGGGGTGGCAGCGGGACGGCTCCTACCTCCAGGCCAGCAGCAGGGTGCAGTCGGCCAGGAGACAGATCTTGGCCAGCTCCTTCAGCGCCTGGTGGGGGTCCCTCTGCGGGGAGGGACCGGGGACAGACGAGGGGATGGGACAGGGAAGGGACAGAGGGACGGGGGAGGGCACAGGGAGAGGGGGGAACAGGGACAGGCATGGAGGGGACAGAGGGACAGAGAGAGGGCACGAGGATGGAGGGGGGACGGGGACAGGGATGGAGCAGACAGAGGGACCAGGACAGCGAGGGACAGAGGGACAAAGAGAGAGGACAGAAGGACAGGGACGGAGGGGACAGGGACGGAGCTGACAGAGGGACAAAGAGGGGGAACAGGGACCGGCAGCGCCGGCGGTGCCAGCCGTGCCGGCGGTGCCGGCGGTGCCAGCCGTGCTAGCCGTGCCAGCCGTGCCAGCGGTGCCAGCGGTGCCGGCCGTGCCGGCGGTGCCAGCCGTGCCGGCCGTGCCGGCCGTGCCGGCCGTGCCGGCGGTGCCAGCGGTGCCAGCCGTGCCGGCGGTGCCAGCCGTGCCAGCCGTGCCAGCCGTGCCGGCGGTGCCAGCGGTGCCAGCCGTGCCAGCCGTGCCAGCCGTGCCAGCCGTGCCAGCCGTGCCACTCACTCACCACGTCCACCTGCAGCAGCAGCAGCTGCAGCCCGTAGCTCCGTCCCAGCTGCCGCAGCCGCTCGTGGATGTAGCCGGGGTTGAGGTGGTGGTACCGCAGGCTGGCGGGGCACACACGGGGGGGGGGTGTCACACCCAGGGGACGCCCCCGGGGACACCCCCACCGCCCCTGCCGGCCCCGGCTCACCTGAGGAAGAGGGCGCAGGCGCTTTGGCCCAGCACATAGTCGGGGACGACGTCCCCGAATTCCCAGGGAACGTTCCGGACGAACCGCAGCACCGGGTTCCCCCGCTACCGGGGCGGGGGGGGGGGGGTCAGAGACCTCCGGGACACCGGGGCCCACCCCCGGGATGGTCCCCGGGGATGTCCCCCCCCTCACCTGGCGCGGGCTGACGACGATGCTGCTGCTCTTGGTGCCCGGGCGGAGCACGGGGAGGGGGGGCGCGTCCCCGGGCCCCCCCCCGGCCGGTGCGGACGCCCCCGGGGGGTCACCAGCAGGCTGGGGGGGCGGCGGGGGGGGCCGGGAGGGAGCCGGCGCAGGGCCGGCGGGGACCGAGGTGGGTTCGGGGCGGCCGCGGGCGGCCGATCGTTGCACCACGTAGTCGGCGTAGGAGCTGGGTGCCGGTAACGGCGGAGGGGGGCCGGGGGGGCGGTCCGGGGCGGGCGCGGAGGGTTTGAAGAGCGACGGGACCTGGGGCGGAGGGGAAGCAGCTGGGCCAGGGCCTCCCGGACCCCCCCGGACCTCCTCGACGATCCCGCGGGGCTCCCGGAACCCACCCCCGGACCCCCTGGGCGTCCCGTGGGGCTTCCGGACGCGCCTCGACCCCCCCGAGCGTCCCCCGGTCCCACACGAGCTCCCCGCCCGACCTCGCCGTCCCTCCCGGCCAACCCCACGGCCCCCCCGCGGTCACCCGTGACCCCCCGCTCCTGCCGCCGGTACCGCGGGGTCGGCGGGATCCTCCGGCCGCAGCGTGAACCGCCTCCTCTTCGGGGCCGGGGCCGGGTCTCCGGCCGCCTCCATGGCAGACCCGGCCGGGGCCGGGGCCGGGAGGGGCGGGGGGGGCACCGGGAGGGCCCCGGTCCCGCGGCAGGGGCGTGGTCACGACGGCGGCCGCGCTGCCGGCCCTTTCCGCGCGCCGAATGGCCGTCGCGCTGTCAATCAAAAGGCGCGGCTCCGCCTTCCCCGGGCGGAGGCTCACGGCGCATGCGCGCTGCTCGGGTCTCCCGCGCCTCCCGCTTGGTGGGCGGGGTTAAGGCCCTGGGGACACGCCCCTCTGCGTCACGTGGGCTCGGGGCGGGCGGGGGGCGGGGGTGTGACGAGGGGGTGTGTCCCCGCGGGACCCCGGAGACAGGGCGCGGGGGACACCGGGGGCCACAGGAGAGGGGGGTGGTTCTGAGGGACACCGGGACATCCGGCGTTGGGGACCCCCCCCCCCAATAACGGAGCATCCCAGTACCGGAGCCGCCCGGTGCCGGAGCCGCCCGGTGCCGGAGGGGACGGGGACAGGGCACGGCCCCTACCGGAGGAGCCCGGTGCTCCCCCGCCCCCCCACTTGTCTGGGGGCTCCCGTCCCGCGGGTATCCCCCCCATTGTCCCCCCGTGTCCCCCCGACTGGTACCGGCACCTGCTCCGGACCCGGGAGGGTGGGCAGCGAGCTCAGTCCGGGAATGGGGCGCGGGGGGGGCGGTACCGGTGCGGGGGAACCCCGCAACGGGCCGGGGGCTCCGGTACCGGGAGCTCCAGTAAGGGCTGGGGGGCTCCGGTACCGGGAGATCCGATAAGGGCTGGGGGACTCTGGTACCGGCCAGGGGGTTGCGGTCCCGGCCTTGCCTGGGGTCGCGCCCGGGCTCCGGTACCGGCGGGGTCCCGACCGCGGGTGTCGCGAGCGACGGCTCCAACCGAGCGAGGGCTGCCCGGGCCCCGCCCCATGGCTGACGGACGGCGTCGGCAGCGAATGGGCGTAGCGGTCGCTCGGTGACGTCCCGCACCCACCCCCCCCATCCCACCCCCGGGCCCCACGTGGGGCGGCGGGGCCGGTGCTCCGCCACGTGACGGGCGCCCCGTGACACTGGGGGGGGGGGGCGGGACACACACACACGGGATTACACACCCCACACCCCCCCGGTACTCAGCGGAACGGACCCTCGGGGCACATCCCACCCCACCCCCCATCCGGTAAACACCGGGAGGGACCCCCCTGGGACCGGGATTCCACCGGTGCACCGGGGGGGGGGGGGAACCCCAGTACACCCCCCCCTCCCAGCAGCGCAAGGGGGGGGGTCAAGGGTGCCCCCCCGGGGGTGTTCCGGGTTGGGGGGAATAGACCTCCAAGGGGAACACCCAGACCATGGGGGGTGTGTCACGGCCCCCAGGGGGAGGGGGGGGAAGTTACCCCCGGGGGTGTGTGTGTGTGTATCACACGCCGGGGGGGGTGGGGTGGGGGAGGTGGCACCCCCGGGTGGGGGTCACAGGCGAGGCGGGACGGGGTGGGGGGGTTTAAATCAGCTCTTTATGGCAGAGGCGACGCCGCGAGACTCCGTGATACTGTCCTACACACCGGCACGATGGGATGGAGCGACAACGGGGGGGGGACGACATGTGACACGGGGGGGACACCCCCACACCCCCCCCCAATCCCCGGGGAGATGAGGGAGGGGGAAAAAACCCACCCGGCACGGCCGCTCCCCCCTGTCCGGTACCTGGGGGGGTCCCAGGTTTGGTAAAAATTGGGGGGTGGATGCGGGGTGTTAATCCTTCTTCTTGTCCTCTGGTGGCTTCTCCTCCCCCGGGGGTGCCGTGGGGGGGCTGGCGGGGAGGGGGGGTCGGGGGGAGCCCTGGTCCTCGCCGCTGAGGCCAAACTCATTGACGCGGGTGGGGTCGACGCGGTAGATCCAGCGCTGGTAGAGGTAAATGAAGAAGACGACGTCTGGGCGGGGGAGGAAGAGAGGTTAAAATGAGGGGGGGCACAAGGGGGGTCCCCATCCCCGCCCAAGCCTGGAGAAGGGGGGCGTGGGCAGGGGGCCAGCTTGGACCCAGCGCCACCAGGAGGGACCCACACGGACCAGGAGGGACCCACCACAATGGACCACAAGGGACCCGTGCGGACCACGAGGGACCCCCGCCCCCCGGCCCGCGCCGTACCGTCCCGCAGGCAGCCTATCCTGTACATCATGGGCATCTTGATGACGAAGGCGAAGAGGTCGTCGATGAAGGTGTTGAGGGCTTTGTAGGTCAACATCCGCCAGGGCAGGTGGGCCACCGACTTCAGCTTGTAGTTGATGAAGAGCTGGGGGGTCATGGTGATGAACCCTACGGGGGGGGGGAGATCCTCGTTAGCTTAAGGGTCAAGAAGAGGAGCTGTACCCTGGGGTGCAACCAGGGCTCTGGAGGACAAGGTGCCCCCCAGGGCGGATCCTGACCCCCCCAGGTGGATCCTGAACCCCCCAGGGTAGATCCGGACACCCTCCCCAGGTGGAACCGGACACCCCCCTCCCCCTACCAGGTGGAACCGGACCCCCCCCCAGGGTGGATCCTGACACACACACACACACCCCCCCCGGGGTGGAACTGGACCCTCCTGGGGTGGAACGGGACTCCCCCCTGCCACCCAGGGTGGAACCAGAACCCCCCCCAGGGATTTCTAGGCATCTCCCAGCACTGGGTGCGCTGGTGGGGGGGTGGTCCTCACCCTGCTGCTACTGGGGAGACTTTCCCCTGAACCCATCCCTTTGGAAACAGGGGGGGGTGTCCCAGCAGAGCCAAGAGCTCCAGAGGACAAGCCGCCCCCCGGGGTGACACCAAACTCCCCCAGGGAGGAACCGGACCCCCGGGGTTCCTGGGTGCCAGGGGCGCTCACCGAAGGTCAGCAGGAAGCCGTAGAGCATGCTGAGCACCCACGAGTACCAGCCCTTGTGCTCCAGGTAGAGGAGGCTGTAAACGGCGTAACAGCCCAGCAAGGGGAAGAGGATCCACGAGAGGTACCGGAAAGCCATCTGGGGGGGGACACCACCGGGAAAAATCAGCGGGGCAGGGGCCAGACCGCCAGTACGGCGCTTCACCCCCCCCACCTGAAGGACTCACGTCATCGTACACCTTGGTGGAGGACTCGATGTAGGTCGATTTGTCTTTGAAGGTGACGCGGGGAAAGACTCCGGCCACCTTGTTCTCGCGGTCCAGCTGCCGCCAGGAGAGGGAGAAGCGTCACCGAGGGGAGCAGGGGGCGCCACCAGACAGCCCCCCTCCCCGCACCCGTCCCGCCGCTCACCCGGACGTCCATGACCTTTGTGATCTTCCAGAGGTCAATGAGGAGCCCGATGAAGACGCTGACTTGCACCACGAAGTTGGTTTCGTTGTCCAAGATGTAGAGCAGGACGACGAGGGACTGGAAGACGCCAAAGAAGACAGAGCGGACCGAGAGACCCTCCAGGGACTGCCGGCTGTTCCAGAACTGGATGTCTGCGGGGAAAGGGGGGGGTGGGTGTCAAACCATCACCCCCCAGGAGGGCAAGCGAAACCCCCCCCCCGGGCCGTTGCTGGAGCCCAGAAACCCCCCCAAGTCTCCAACTTCCCACGGCCCCCAGACGCCTTCAAGGGTGCCCCAAAGGCCACCACGATGATGGTGTGGCCATGAGAGGACGTGGGTTCCACCAGCGCCACAGGGACAGGAGGAGGAAGAGGAGGAGGAAGGAGCGGGGAGAGGGTTTTTGGCCATGGCTCCCCTCCTCTCCGCAGCTCTCACCATTCTTGAAGGCCAAGAACTCAAAGACGCTGTGGACAATGGAGACGACGATGGTCAGCGCCAGCAGGTAGGGGTTGGTCTCCAGGAGGGCGACCTGGAACGGGCACCAAAAATCCCGGCTGAGGCTCCGGCTGCCTGACAACCCGCCAGGCCGGGGCCAACTGGGAGGATCTGGCCGGTCACCGGAGCACCGAGGAGGACAGGGGGGGTTGTGGTTATCTTGAGGGTCTCCAAGCCACAGGTGCATGGCCCTCGCTCTTCCGGCACCATGGGACAGGGACAGAGGAACACCCAGAGCAGTTCTCACCTTCACCGAGTCCTGCTCCTCGTCCGACTGCTCGTAGAGGTCCTCGCCCAGGAAATTCCAGGGGGATTTGGTGCTCTGGGCGGCGTAGAGCTGCCAGCGCCAGAGGGAGAGGGGGCAGAAGGAGAGGCGGAAGGGCAGGCGCTGCAGCGACTCGTTGATGGGGAAATAGTCCTTCTGCAGGTTCCAGTAGTCGTTGAAGTAGAGGATGGGGTAGTAGTCACCGCTGACGGCATCGAATTTCACGTCTGGAGGCGGAAGGGAGAGCGGAAGGAGGGTGAGGGGGGCGGGAGGGCCGCTGTCACCGTCACCCGCCCCGCGGCAGCTCTCGGGGAGAAGCTGCTGAGTCATCGGAGCAGTGGGGGGGGGGGGGTGACGCTGACAACGGAGGAAGGAGCCGCCGTTCCCCCAAGAGGAGAGGGGACGGTCCCGAGGGCCGCCCGGGAGCTGGGGGGGGCCCAGCCCTTACACTGGTCCAGGGGGGGCGGGACGCTGCCCTTCACCCAGGGCGTGTGGTCGTCCACCATGTTGATGGTCAGGTTGGGGTGCCAGTGCGAGATGACCTCCACGGGACCGTAATCTTCCGCCCTCTGCAAGGACAACAGTGGCGTCAGCGGCCCCCGACATCTCGTCACCCCCCACGTCTCGTCACCTCCCTTAAAGGGGGCAGCGGGGGGCGGGGCAGGCAGAGCCAACCTTCCCCACTGGGAAGGATGGGACGTGCCCCAGGCAGGAGGGGGAATCTCCACGGCATGTCCCCACAGCTCAAGGACCAGAGGAAAGCGCAGAAACGTTCGAGTCTGGCCAAGGAGACCAAACACCTCCCCAAAAAAAGAGCTGGTTTTACCTTGATCATCTCAGGGTCCGCCTCCGTCTCACCCGTCAGGAGGTTCTTGGTCTTCTGGAACCGCCGGCGCTTGTATTTGTTGATCACTGGGAGGGCAGAGGAACCGTCAGCATCTCCAGGTGGGACAGGGAGGGTGTCTCCAGAGCTGAGAGAAATGGTGGAGCCTCCCGCCACCCTCCCCACCACCCCAGGAAGGACCAATTAAACCGGGCTGTCCCACTGACCTCCCAGTTACCAACGGTTTGGGGTCAAAGAACCCCAAGAATGTCCCAAGCTTTGGGACAACCACGTGGGGGTGGGAGGGAAAGACCCACGATGAAGCCACCAGATCTTCTTGGCCTCCAGGAAGACCTGACCGTGGTGGGTCCACATCCCCCGGGCAGGCAGGGACCCCCCTCCCACACAACGGGGATGGAAACCGAGACCGTCCGCCCCGTACTGCGTGAGGTGTGGACAGTGGCGAGGCGCCTGTAGAGGTTCTTCTGCCTAGGGTCAGGATGGAAGCCGCTCTTGGTGAAGTACACGTGGATGTAGATGGAGCCGTTCTGCTGGACGCTCTGAAATGGGACCCGCGGGGCCAAGGTGGTCGGGGGGCGGCTGGTGGGGCCCAGACCCCGGCACCACCCGTCCCCTCCCGCAGCCATCGACCCGGAGCTCCGGGATGACTTTCAGCACCGTTCCAGCAATCACAAACAATCTGGGTTGGAGGAGACCTTGGAGCTCCTCAAGTCTCCCCGTTCCCCTAGTGCCATGAGGTCCCCGCTGACCCCAGTCCTTCAGCACCGCCTCGACCCGGCTGGGAAACCCCTCCAGGGATGGGGACTCCACCACTGCCCTGGGCAGCCTGGGACAGGATGGGACAACCCCAACGGGACAGAAATGGCTCCGCAGGGACAACCTCAACCTCCCCTGGGGCAACTGGAGGCCGGGTCCTCTGGTCCTGGGGAGCAGAGATCGACCCCCCCTCACTCCACCCTCCTGTCAGGGAGTTGTCGCGAGCCAGACAGTCTCCCCAGAGCCCCCTGTTCTCCAGCTCAATCCCCCAGGTCCCCCAGACCCTCCTCCACCCTCCCCCAGACCCTCCTCCACCCCTTCAAGGTCCTTCTTGCAGTGAGGGGCCAAAACTGACCCCAGTAATTGAGGTGTGGCCTCCCCAGTGCCCCCAGTCCAGGGGGCCAATCCCTGCCCTGCTCCTGCTGCCCACTCCAGTGCTGGGACAAGCCCGGAGGCCATTGGCTTTCTTGGCCCCCAGGTCCTTCTCCCTGGGAAGTTCCCAGCCACTCTCCCCCCAGCCTGGAGCACTGCTGGGGCTTGGGGTGACCCAATCCCCCTCCATCCCCTCCACGACCCCCCACTCCACCTCAACACCCCCCAGCAGACGCAGCGGCCATCCCCACCTGTGAAATGTCGACCTCCCCGTAGTGCTCATAGCAGCCGTCGGCGTTTTCCCCGCTGGTCCAGTCCCCGTAGACCAGATCCCGCTTCTGCCAGAACAGCGCCGAGCTGACGTTGAAGTCAGTAAAGTGCTCGTGCTCCGAGATGTAGACATAAAGGTCCTGCGGAGAGCGGGGGACGTCAGCCGCCAAGGCCCGAACCGCTCCCCACTGTGCCGTCCGGCCCCAAACCGCCCCCTCCCTGCCCAAGAACCGGCTCCTGGTCGCTGCCGCCACGGCATCGGCGTTTCCACGTGGGTCCGGCCGTGCCGTCCCGGCTCTTACTGGGGCGTTACCATTAAAGTGTCCTTGGGGAAGAGGTTTCGGCTAGGGGCTCGCGGCGTCCCGCCCGGGCTGCTCTGCTCCTGTGGCGCCGGCCCGCGGCGGAACCAGCTGCTGATGGCCCAGATGATGAAGATCCTGCAGAAGGAAGAGGAAGGAGCCGCTCAGCGGGGGATCGAGCCGCCCTCCCCAGCCCAACCAGCTGCGGTTGAATGGGAATAAACCACCCCCCCTTCCCCGTTCCCGGGGCTGGGGAAGGGGGAACGGTCAGTGCGGGATGGACAATCTGGGCGGTAGCATCAGGCGAGAGGCGCTGGTCAGAGCAAACTGGTCCTGTGCCAGTTCAGAGCCAGCTCCTCACTGGGAGGTGGCAGGAGCTCAGCTCAAGGACATGGCAAGAACGTCCCGCTCCCAGTTACCCCAGAAAAGACTGTTAATGGGGGAGGTGAGGACACCGGGGCATTCCCAGACCCCAGGTAACACCCCGAGCCCCGCACACGAGGCACTCAGCCAAGCCGAGAGGCCACTGGGCTCAGAGCCCAGCGTGCCCCTGGCCCCACAGAGAGCCCCCAGAGCTCCCAGTGCAGAGACTGGGAGAGCCAGGCAGCGGCGCTCGGGCACGTTAAAGGAAATCGAGGCTTTTCCCCCCCGTTCCGGGACGTTTGTGGCAGCACGAGGGTTTCCAGCTCCCTGGGGCCACTGAACCAGCTGTGCCCCTCCGGGACGAGGGGCTTGGGAATGGCGGGCAGCGGCAGCTGTCGACCGACGACTCCCGGAGCCGCAGCCGCGCTCCGGAGTGCCTGGGATACCCTGGGATTTAGCTCATCCCTCATCGTCAGGCCGAGTCACGGCATTCCGGCAGGCTCAGCTGAGTCTCCCCGCACATTCCTAGCTGTGCTGCTGAACCAGGAGCCCCTCGTCCAGTCATAAACCCGGAGCCTGGGCCATCCCCGTTTGCTCGGGAAAGGCTCCGCCAAACGTTTCTGCTGCCGCTCCCACGGGTCCAGAGAGCCAGAGGGTCACGCTGTGCCTGAGGCAGGTGGACGTGGCCTGCCGGGGGTCGGGGAGCTCCCCCTTGCGCCATCCCGACCGGTGGGCAGCAAGACCAGTCGCCAGACTGGCCGGGCACTGGGTCAAACTGGGATGGGTGGCGGCGGAAAGGAACCGGGATGGGGAGGAAGAGATGGAGAGAGAAGCGGAGCGGGACGGAAGCAAGGAGGAGGAAGGCAGGTGTCTGGGAAGGTAGCGCTGAGCTCTGCCAGCTCCAACCCCCTCCCTGACCCTGAGCTGCTCTGTCCCCGGGATCCACCGGGCAGGGACCTGGTGCCGCACCGGGAGCCGCCCGCGCCACAGGGTGACCTTTGGAGACCGGCGACTCCTTGGAGGAGCCCAGGAAGCATCGGCAGCCCCGGAGCTGCAGAAAAGCCCCGGGCTGGGGGGTGAGGGGAAGCCCCTGGAGCTTCCCTCCGCCTAGCAGGACGCCCCCCGGTACACCGGCACGGACAGTACCATCCTCCCGGTACCACGGTACCGGTGGGGACACATGAGCAGCCGCTGCCTGCCCCGGGACCCCGCTGTGCCCCCAGGATGGGGGGGGTGGGTGGGGACGGGACACACTAGCTGCCTGCCCACCCTCCGGCGTCCCGGGGCTCCGGTGCTACGGCGGGCCGGGACACAGTCCCGGTGCCACGGCGGAGGGCGGGCGGCGAGCCGGTGGCACCGGGCGGGGCTCACCTGAAGAGGACGCCTTTGATGACCTGCCAGGCGTTGGGCGCCGGCTGCTGCCGTTGCGTCTCGGCCGCCGCCGCCGCCTCGCCGCCACCGGCGCTTCCGTTGCTGGTCACCTACGGGCAAGAAACGGAGCGCTCGGTACCGTCAACCGAGCCGGACCGACCCCACCGGTCCCGGCCTCCCCAGCCCGGTCGCAGCCCGCTCGTACCTGCCCCGGGCCCGACGCGGGCCCCACCGCCGCCGCCACCTCCGTGCCCGGCGCCGCCATCTTCCTGCGCCGCCGCTCTCGCGAGACGGGCGGTGGGGAGGGGCACGTGACGACGAGGGGCGTGGCATCGGAGGGTGGGCGGAGCGGGTCCCACCCACCCACCCCTGGCTGCCGACCACGCCCCCTGGGGTCGGGACGTCACCCCGTGGGCAGCCAATGACGGCGCCGCCCGCGCGGGGTTTCCCGGCCCGCCCCGCGGCTGTGACCTCAGAGGCTGCAGCCAATGGCGGCGGCGCCCGCGCGGGGATTTCCAGCTACGGCGCGGCCTCGGCCTCGGCCTCGGGCTCCGGCGGCGGCGGCGGCGGCGGCAGCGGCGGTCACGGGGCAGCGGCAGCGGCACCGGCACCGGCACCGGCAGCCGCCCCGGGCTCGGCGGGACATGGCGCTGCCGCTCGGTGAGCGCGGGGCCCGGCCTGGCCCCGGCACCCGGAGGAAGGGATCGGGTCCCGCCCCGGGGAAGGGGCGGGGGGGGGACGACAACCGGGAGTTAGCGGGGGGAGGGATCGGGGCCTGCCCCGGGGAGGGGGTTAGGGCAGCCGGTGCCGCAGCAGGAGGGTCCCGGTGCCTGCTGGGGGAAGTGGCCTCGGGGACCCCTCGATCGGTGCCCGGGAGCGGTGTACCAGGGGGAAGGGGTGTGGCTCGGGGTCCCCCCCCGGTTCCCGCCGGGGGCGGGGCTGAAAGGGGCAGGTACAGGGTGGGGGGTGTTATCTTAGGGGTCCCCTGACATCTTGGCGGGGTGTCGTGGCCCTGGGGCCCCCCCGGTCCCGGAGAGGGTGGTGGATCCTGCTGGAGGGATCCCGGTCCTGGGTGGGGGGAGTGGGTCTGATCCTGGGGATACCCCAACCACCTTCTGGGGGTGTCCCTTCACTGGGGGGGGGCAGCGACCCTGTTCCCACCCCCCCTAGTCCTGCTCCATGGGGTGACGGTGGCGGGTCCCCCCCAGGAGCTGCCCTGCAGGATCCCGGCCTGGCCATGGCTCACGCCGCACCCGTGACCGGTAAGACACCCCCCCCGCCCCATCACACAGAGGTGACCCCCCCCCAGGCCGGGGGTCCCCGCCAAGACCCGCCCCGGGTCGGGGAGGTGCTGGCCAGACTCTCAGGGGAGGTTTTATTTGCCTCGGCAGATGATTTAGGTGAGTGGAGCGGGGGCTGCCGGTAAGTTCCGCCGCCTGTTTTCACCGGACCTGGGAGCCGCAGGTGGCAGAGCCAGCGATGGGGTGTCCGTGTCCCCCCCACTGCAACCCCCCAGACCGATTCCAGCCTCCCTGGAGCCCCGAGCAGGGTTTGGTGTGCAGGGAAGTGGGGACCCTCCCACCTTGAGGACACACCGGGGTGCAGGGGAGGGGATGGGGGGGGTCTCGTCCCATCCTCTGGCTATGGGCCAAGCTGGGGGTGAGGGGCTCTGGGGGGGCCTCACCAGGGCCACCCTGACGCCCCCGTCATCCCGCAGAGATCATCGAGGAGGTGATGAAGGAGGACGGTTTCCAGCCAGACCCCACCCCCATCCTGCCCAAAGCGCTGCCCAAAGGCTCCCCCAAGCTGGTGGCCCGCGGCTCCAGCCCGGCAGTGGCCACCCGGACCTGTCCGCTGGCCACCGGCCTGCCTTCCTACGGCCCCGTGGGGCTTCCGGCTGCCTCCCATTCCCCCCAGCTTGCCCAGAGCCTCAGCAGCCTCTCGCTGTCACCCAAACTGGTAGCACGGGGCACGACGGGCTCGGGCGGGCAACACCGCTGGCCGCCAGCCACCGGCCCTGCAAAGGGGCAACTGGAGGAGCTGCTGGAGCCACCCAAACTGGTGATCACGGAGCAGCCCAAGCAGCGGGGCATGCGCTTCCGCTACGAGTGCGAGGGCCGCTCGGCCGGCAGCATCCTGGGGGAGAGCAGCACCGAGGCCAGCAAGACGCTGCCGGCCATCGAGGTGAGGGTGACACCGGGGGGGGGACACCGAGGCGGCTGGGGGGTTGCCAGAGCCCCCGAGGGGTGCTGGAGGGGATGAGGGTGCCGGTTGGAGGGTGCTGATCGCTCCTGGGTGGTGGTGGCAGGACCTCAGTGGGTGCTGGTGCCCGTGTTGGGGTGCTCCAGGCGTGTCCCCTGCCGATGTCTGGGTGTCCCCGTCCCCCCCCAGCTGGTGAACTGCCAGGCGATCCCTGAGGTGACGGTGACGGCGTGTCTGGTGTGGAAGGACTGGCCCTACCGCGTCCACCCCCACGGGCTGGTGGGCAAGGATTGCAGCAACGGGCTGTGCCAGGTGGTCCTCAAGCCCCAAAGCAACCCCAAGCACAGGTAGGTGCTACCAGGATGGGTCCCACCGCCACCACTGCCACCACCAGGGACTGGCGGCGCGCTGCCGCCGTCGAGCTCAGGTTCGAGGCGGGGGTTACTTGGGAGGGGATGGCCACTGTGTCCCATCCCTGGAGGGTTTCGGTCCCCCCTGGTACATCTCAGCGTCCTGGCAGCTTCAGCAACTTGGGCATCCAGTGTGTGAAGAAGAAGGAGATCGAGGCGGCCATCGAGAAGAAGCTGCAGTTGGGCATCGACCCCTTCAAAGGTGGGGGGGTTTCCGGCGGCACCATCCCCACTGCTTGTGGCGGGGGGGGATGTCCCCAACCCGCCCCGTGGAGCCGCTGAGCGTCCCCATCTCTCCTGGTGCAGCCGGTTCGCTGAAGAACCACCAGGAGGTGGACATGAACGTGGTGAGGATCTGCTTTCAGGCCTCCTACCGGGACAGCGCCGGGCAGACGCGGCACCTCAGCCCCGTGCTGTCAGAGCCCATCTTCGACAAGAGTACGGCGGGGGCAGGGGAGTGGGGGGGGACCTGCTCTGGCATCTGGCACCCGGCTGCGGGAGGGGACGCGGACATGGCCAGAGGGGTGGTTGGGGTTGGGTCTATGTGGCCGCTGGGGGGGATTGGGAGGGGTCACCGGGGTCTCACTGGGAGAGTGAGACCTGGTCCAGTATAACCCCGGGACTGGGACCAGTATAACCCCGGGACTGGGACCAGTATAACCCCGGGACTGGGACCAGTATAGCCCTGGGACTGGGACCAGCCTGGCCCAGGAACTGGGCCAGCACCAGGACCAGCCTGGCCCAGCATCGGCTCCGCCGCCCTGCCCAGGGTGGGTGTTCACCTGTGTCCCATGGGGCTGGTTGGGGTGACGCCAACGTTGACATCCCTGGCGCCCGGTGCCAGTGCAGTCCCAGTCCCGGTGCCGATCCCAGTGCAATCCCGGTCCCAGTGCGGTGCCGGTCCCAGTCCAGCAGCCGCCCTGGGCTCAGGCGGGGCTGTGCTGCTGCCCGCAGAGTCCACCAACACCTCGGAGCTGCGGATCTGCCGGATGAACAAAGAGAGCGGCCCCTGCACGGGGGGCGAGGAGCTCTACCTGCTCTGCGACAAGGTCCAGAAAGGTACTGGGGCAAACTGGGAGCCCCATGACCCTGGGGGGCGTCTTTGGGGGCCAAATTCCCCCTACCCTGGGAAACCAGGGTGGGGGGAGGGAGAGTGAGGGACCCCAGAGCTGCTGGAGGGATTTGGGGATGGATCCAGCTGGGGTTGGGAGCTGGGGGTGCCACCTCCCCCAGGGCCCTGGACACCCCTGGGTGCTGGGGGGGGAACTGGGGGTGGTTGGGGGGGGACCAAGGGGGTCCTGCAGCCTCCCAGCCATGATGCTGCATAGGGGAAGGGTCCCAGGGCTGGACGAGGAGGACCCCAAGTCATGGTGGATAGATCTTGGGTCCTGGCGGGGGCGCTGGGGGTTCTGGGGGGGGATGCTGGAGTGGGGACCAAGGGGGTCCCACAGCTTCCCAGCCCTGATGCCATGTAGGGGAAGGGCCCTGGGCTGGAAGGGGATGGATGGATGGATGGATGGATGGATGGATGGATGGATGGATGGATCTCGGGTGCTTCTGGGGCAGCAAAGGGGACCCTGGGGTGGCGGTGGGTGACCCCCCCGTCCGCCCTCCCTTCCCCCAGAGGACATCGCAGTGGTGTTCCGGAAGGAGACATGGGAGGCACGGGCAGATTTCTCGCAGGCCGACGTGCACCGGCAGGTCGCCATTGTCTTCAAGACGCCGCCGTACCAGCAGCTGGAGCTGGCGGAGCCAGTGGAGGTGGAGGTGTTCCTGCAGCGCCTGACCGACAGCGTCTGCAGCGAGGCCTTCCGCTTCACCTACCTGCCCAGGGAGCACGGTACCGGGGGACGGGGGGGTGACGGGACCCCCCAGGAGCGGGGAGGGGACCCCTGGGGTGGGAGGGGGGCCACAGAATGGGGATGGGGCAATGAGGATGGTGACGGTGGCCACTAGGATCGTGATGAGGCTTTGGAGGGTGGGGCAAGGGTGGGGGGGCGGGATGTCTGGGATTGGGGGGGGAGTCATGGGGGTGGGACCCCCAGGTTGGGGGTTGGCCCATGGGATGGGGACAGGGTGAGAGAAGGGGGTGAGAGGGACTGGGGACGCCCTACTGAGATGGTGATGGTGGCCACTGGGATGGGGATGAGGCTTTGGAGAGGAGGGCGTGGGGTGGGGTTGGGGGGCCGTGGGGTGGCCTCTGGGATTGGGGGGGTCATGGGGTAGGGAGGGGACCACCACGTTGGCAGAGGACAGAGTGAGAGTGACTGGGGACACCCCACTGGGATGGTGATGGTGGCCACCGGGATGGGGATGGGGCTTTGGGGAGGGGACCCTCGGGTTGGGGGGTGGCCCACGGGCAGGGGACGAGGGGCATGGGAGGGAGACGGGTGGCTTTGGGGGCTACTGGGGTGAGACTGGGCCGAGGCGGGGGGTCCCTAGCACTCACACACACACCCACACACCCCCCCCGCAGACGCTTACGGGGTGAACGTCAAGCGGAAGCGGGGGATGCCCGATGTCCTCGAGGAGCTCTCGGGCTCAGGTGGGTGCTGGCAGGGACCCCCCCCAACCCTGGGCCGGGGGAGACAGCTTCGGGGGGGGGCACCCAGCCCTGGGGACCCCCCCCCACCCCTTCCCGCCCCACCCCCCCCAGATCCGTACGGGATCGAAGCCAAGCGGAGGAAGAAGCCGCCAGGGTACATGGAGCATTTCGCCCCGCTGCCGGGGGCAGGTGGGTGCCGGGGGAGGTCCCGGAGCGGGGACAGAGGGTGGGACCCCGTTGGCACCCAGAGCTGGAGCTGGGGGGGCGGGAGCTGGGGGATGTCAGAAGAGCCCTCCGAGGGTGGGAGGTGGCTCCAGGTCACCCCCAGGGCTGGGAGATTATTCCTGGGCCTTCCCTCATCATCGGGGCGGGGGTCTCCAGGGTTGGGAGAGGCCCCCGGGGGGACCCCCTCCAGCCCCAGGGACCCCACACACACATGGGAGAGGTCCCCAAGACACCCCCCCCGACATGGGAGAGGTCTCCAAGATGCCCCTCAGCCCCAAGACCCCACCCCAGACATGGGAGAGGTCCCCAAGACCCCACTCATCCCCAGGGTTCCCCCCTCCAGGGTTGAGAGCAGCCCAGGGGGGACCCCACAACCCCTCTCCCCCCTCTTACACCCTTGTCCACCCCCCAGGAGGGTGCTGAGGGGGTCATGAGGACCCCTCTGTGCCCCCCCCTTGACCCCCCTAACCCTTGTGTCCCCCCCTCAGAAGAAGCCTTCGCCCTCCTGGCCAGGGAGCCGGAGCCCCTGGACCCCCTGCCCCAGCTCTACAGCCCCTTCGCCCCGCCGGGGCTGCCTCCCCCGTACCCCCCCCCGGATTTCCCGGCCTGTCTAGGCACTGAGCTGCTGGCCGAGCCTTACGGCTCCCCCCCCCGCGGACCCCCCCTGGACCCCCACCCCACCGCCAGCCTGGTGGGCACCCACATGTTCCCGGGTCACTACAAGGAGCCCGACCTGCGCCTGGGGGACGTGTGACCCCCCCCAGCACCCCAAACCCCCCCTCAAGAAATGGGGGGGGGTCCCTTGTGCCCCCCCCCGCCCCGGCCTGGCTGGTCCCGCCGGGGCGGCACAGACACCCCCCCCCGCCACTGAAGCCGCTTTGCACTATATTTATAGGGGGAGACACGCGTGTGGGGGGACACATGTTGGGGGGGGACACACGTGTTGGCGGGGGGGGGGTCCCACGGGGGAATAAAGGCACAGAGTCCAGCACCGGCCTCGTCCTGCCGTGGGGGGGGCGGTGGGTAAGAGGGTGCTGGGGATACTGGGAGAACTGGTTCCTGGGGGAAGTCCCCGCTGGGAAGCCCCAGGCAGGGCAGGGCGCTGGAGCGGTGCTGGTAAACTGGGACCTTGACCGGGCTGCCCAGTGTGGCGCTGGGACTGGGACGAGTCTGGACCAGTGTGGCGCTGGGACTGGGACCAGTTTGGACCAGTATAGCCCTGAGACTGGAGCAGCCCAGCCCAGCCCGGTATGGTGCTGGGACTGGGACCAGTCTGGACCAGTGTGGTGCTGGGACTGGGAGCAGACTGGACCAGTGTGGTGCTGGGACTGGGAGCAGACTGGACCAGTATGGCGCTGGGACTCGGACCAGTTGGGACCAGTATAGCCCTGAGACTGGAGCAGCCCAGCCCGGTATGGCGCCAGGACTGGGACCAGTCTGGACCAGTATGGCGCTGGGACTGAGACCAGTTTGGACTAGTAGAGGCCTGGGACTGGGACCAGTTTGGACTAGTAGAGGCCTGGGACTGGGACCAGTTTGGACCAGTATAGCCCTGAGACTGGAGCAGCCTGGACCAGTATAGCTCAGGAACTGGACCAGCACCAGGATCAGCCACTCCCAGTATCCCCCTGGGAGTGGGACCAGCCCCGGGACCAGCCTGGCCCAGCACAGCCCTGGGCCCGGGACCGGCCCGGCAGCGAGCCCGGTACCGGGCTCAGCTAATGCCAGTATCCCCCGTGCAGTGGGCCCGGTGCCGCCCCCAGGCCACGCCCCTCGGGGGGCGGCACCTTGCAGGCCGCGCGCCCCGCCCTCCCGCTACGTCAGCCCCTGGCTCATCTCCCTTCACCTCACTTCCGCTTCCGGGTCGGCCCGTGGCCGGGGGTCCCGCAGTGAGTGATTAATGGCGGCGGCGCCGCCTTCCCCGCCGCCCGTTACCCCACCCCCCCCCCTTCCCCGGTGGGTGCCCGTTCCCCCCCCTCCCCGTCACGGTTAACGGCTCCCGCCGTCGGGGCTTCGTGCCGGGCCGTGACCGGGGCCTTCCCTCCTACCCGACCCGGGAGGCGACTGCGTCCTCGCCAGCCCCGGGAGGGGGTTGCTCGGTGTCCCCATCACCCCCCTCCTCACCGAGTACCGGTGCCCCCCCTTTCCCCCGGCTCTGCGCCCGCTGCCCGGTGTCTCCTTCCCCGTTACCCCCCGGTGTGTGTGTCCTCCCCTGCTCCCTCCGTGTCCCCTAACGCCAACCCCCCCCTCAGGCAGGGAACAGCCGGGCCCTGCGCCACCACCTCCTCTTCCTCCTCCTCGGTGCCCGGTTGGAGCCCCCCGCCCCGGTTCGGGGGTGGGGGCAACCGGGGGCCGCCGGGATGTGGCACGAAGCCCGCAAACACGAGCGGAAGCTGCGGGGGATGATGGTGGACTACAAGAAGCGGGCAGAGCGGCGCAGGGAGTACTACGAGAAGATCGTGAGTGGCCCCCGACCGCGGGGGGGGGTGTCCATCCGTCCCCGCCCCCCCCCCGCCTCGATGGGCCCCGATTCGGGGTGTTTGGGGGCTTGGGGCGGGGAAGAGGAAGGAGGAGAAGGACCTGGGGAGGCTCCCTGCCCTCCCCGGGGATAGCCTGGAGTGGGTGCCCTGAACTTTCAAGAGCAAAACTGGCTCCCCCCCTTTTCCACCCCCCGGTGGCTTGGGGACTCCTACTGCCCCCACCCCTTTTCATCAGGGGCTCCCGTTCCCCTCCCTTTCCCCACAGCTCAGGGCTCCCCCTTTTCCCCAGGGCTCCCAGTTCCTCCTTTTCTCTAGCGCTGGAGGCTCCCGCTCTCCCTTTTGCCCGGGGCTGGGGGCTCCCCTTTCCCCCAGCCCCCCGCCCTTTTTCTCCCCTCCCCAGGGGTCATTTTCTAACCCCGAGGGTTTTGGCTTCCCCTAGAAGAAGGACCCGGCCCAGTTCCTGCAGGTTCATGGCCGGGCCTGCAAGGTCCACCTGGACTCGGCTGTGGCGCTGGCCGCCGAGAGCCCCGTCAACATGTGAGTCGTCCCCGCGAGGGGCTGGAATCTCCTCCCAACGGGTTGGGGGGGCAGTCTGGGGGGGAGCAGTCGCTTCCTCAGTGTCTCTTTGAGGCGGGTCCGAGCCCCTCGGCAAGGGTTTGGGGGGCACGGAGGGGTGACCCGGCTCTTCGCCGTGCAGCCCCGGGGCTGGGTGGGTGTCCGCCCCGCCACCCTGGGGGGGTAGTTTCTGCTCGTTGGAGCCAAATAAAAAGGATGTGGCAGCAGCAAAGGGGTTGGTTCCCCCCTCCCTGCTCAGGTGCACCCCACTGGTGTTCGAGGGGGCTGGTTTATGGGTCTGGGGGGGTCCTTCCTGACCACCCCTCTGTCCCCTCAGGATGCCCTGGCAGGGGGACACCAACAACATGATCGACCGCTTCGACGTGCGGGCGCACCTCGACTACATCCCCATGTACACCCCGCCCGTGCTGAACCCCGTGTAAGCCTGAGGGGTTACTGGGACTGTCCCAATAGCAGGCAGTGATAAGCTGGAGCGAGCAGAGAGCGGGGGAGTGTGGGGTGAAGGGGAGCCCCCCAGCAGCTATAATTATAGAAGAGAGGAGGAAGAGGCCCAAATTACCACAAGGGAGTTAATTAAGCAGCCACCCTTAATTAAGAGGTGGGGGGGCTGTCCGTGGTGTGGTGGCTGGGGCAGAGGGTGAATTTCCCCCGCCCCAGGGCTGGGGGCTGTGGGGAGCAGCCGGGTTCCCTCGCCGCTGCCCAGGCACCTCCGACCCCTGGGGGAAGCGAATCCTGGACCCCCTCGGGCTTGCCTGGGCGGGTCCCATCCCAGCAAAGGGGGGAGGTTATTCCAGACCCCCAAATCCCTCGGGGAGAGGGATTCCCCCCGCTTCCCCGGAGCCCCCAAAGCTCCATCTGCTTCTCCCCAGCTCCCCGGAGCAGGAGTCGGACGAGAGGAAATGCAACTACGAGCGGTACCGGGGGCTGGTGCAGAACGACTTTGCCGGCAGTGAGTGTCCCACAGGGTCGGGGTGACGGTGTCCCTGGCTCTCCCCCCACAACCCTCGGCCGGAGTGCGGGCCTGTTCCTCCTTAACAAGCGGCGGTTAACGAGGGTGGGCTCTGCGCAGTCTCGGAGGAGCAGTGTCTCTACCAGATCTACATCGACGAGCTCTACGGGGGCCTCCAGAAACCGAACGATGACGAGAAAAAAAAGTGAGTGGGGGCAAGAAGAGGCGGGTGGTGGCCCTGGCCCCACCCCGGGAGCTGCCCGCTCCTCAGCTGGTCCCAGTTTCCTCTCTACTGGGCTGGGACTGGCGGTTCTGGGGCCGAGGAGGGAGGCAGGGGAAGGGCCGGTTGCTCCCGGCGGGGCGGGGGGCTGAGCGTGTCCCCCACCCCGGCTCAGGCTGGCGGAGAAAAAGGCCTCCATCGGCTACACCTACGAGGACAGCACCGTGGCCGAGCTGGAGAACTCGGCCGAGAAGCGGGGCGAGGAGGAAGTCTCCGAGGAAGACAGCAACACTGACGAGGACGAGGTCATCCCTGATATCGGTAAGGACAGGGGGGGCTTCGCCACCCCGGCGCTGGGGGCGGGGGCGGCAGTGGAGAGGGGAGCTGAGGGCCCCCCTGCGCTCCGCCCGCAGACGTGGAGGTGGACGTGGACGAGCTGAACCAGGAGCAAGTGGCCGACCTCAACAAGCAGGCGACCACCTACGGCATGGCCGAGGGCGACTTCGTCAGGTATGGCCCCGGGGGAAGCCCTGGCAGCTGGCGGGACCCCCCCCCCCGCGGAGCCTCCCCCATTTCCTCGGTGAGGTGTTACTGGGTGTCTTTTTTTTTGGGGGGGGGGTGTCTAAAGGATGTTGCGAAAGGACAAGGAGGAGGCAGAAGCAATTAAAAACGCCAAAGCCCTGGAGGAGGAGAAGGCGATGTACTCGGTAAGGGTGGCTCTGCCTCCCACGGACCCTTCCCCGCTCCTGGAGGCGCCTCTGGGTGCCCCTCCCCGAGGGGAGCCCGGGACCGGGGGGGCTCCTCTGAGCTCCGGCTGCCATCGTAGGGCCGTCGCTCTCGGCGCCAGCGAAGGGAGTTCAGGGAGAAGCGCTTGAAAGGGAGGAAGATCAGCCCTCCCAGGTGAGCTCCGGAGCATGGTGACATCCCTGTGGCCATCCTCGGTGTCCCCGATGCCTCGGGTGGGCTCCCAGAGCTCCGTCCCCCGCCAACGAACCCCCCTTGGTGCCCCCAACGCCTCGGGTGGGCTCCCGGAGCTCTGTCCCCCGCCAACGAACCCCCCTTGGTGCCCCCAACGCCTCAGACGGGTTCCCGGAGCTCTGTCCCCCACTGATGAACCCCCCCGGTTCCCCTCTTGCAGCTACGCACGGAGAGACAGCCCCACCTATGACCCCTACAAACGGTGAGTGACCCCCCTGGGCCAAGCCTGGCGGCTTCTCCCAGCCACCCCATCCCCTCCCAGCGGGACCCCTCGCCAAGCGAATCTGCTTCCTTCCTCGCAGCTCCCCCTCGGAGTCAAGCTCCGAATCACGCTCCCGTTCCCGCACCCCATCTCCCAGCCAGGAGGAGAAGATCACCTTCATCACCAGCTTCGGCGGCAGCGATGAGGAAGCGGCGGCAGCGGCGGCGGCCGCCTCGGCTCAAGCTGCCGGCGGCCCCGGCAAACCAGCCGCGCCGGGGAACAGGCAGCGCTTGGCCGCGGGGCAGTCGGGCGGGGCAGCGGCAGGGCATAGCGGCTCGGCCCGGTCGGTAACTCCCGCGGCCACTCGCTTGCCCAACCCTTCCCCGGGAGGGGAAGGTGGCGCGGGGAGCGGGTGGGCTCGCGGTGGGTCTGCAAGGGTCTTTCTGGAGACCGGGGTGGGTGGTGATGGTGGTGGGGGGGGTGTCACGGCTCTTTGCCTAGCACAAACGCAGTTCTGGGGGCTTGTCGCCCTCTGGCAATGGGGCCCGAGGCCTGATGCCGGCAGAGGGTGGGGGCAAGGTGCCCGCTGAGCCCCCCTCCGGGCCATGGGCACCCTCCAGCCACATCCCGGCTCTTCCCCGGTGCCCCCCAGGCCGTGGGCACCCTCTAGCCACATCCCGGCGCTGGGACACAGAGGGTGCCAGCTCCTCCCTAGCACTCAACTGTCCCGTGTGTCCCTTCCAGGAGACGCTCCTCGTCTTCCTCCTCCTCCCCGTCTTCCTCCTCCTCCTCCTCCAGCTCCCGCTCCAGCTCCCGCTCGCACCGCGGTGGCTACCGCCGCTCCGGCCGCTACCGCCGCTCCCGCAGCCGCCGCTACTCGCGCTCCCGCTCCCGCAGCCGCCGCTACTCGGGAGGAGGGGGCTCCTGGGACAGCCGGCGCCGCTCCCGATCCTACACCCCTGACCGGGGCTACCGCTACGGCTCCCGCCGCCGCTCCAGGTCAGTCCCAGTTTCCACCAGTTCTGCCCCGGTTCTGCTCCAGGTTCCTCCATGGTGAGTTTTCTTGTGCCGGGGGAGCAGCCCCGTCTCTCCTCTGCCACCTCTTTAGCCAAACAAGCCCACACGTCTCGGTCTCGCTTCTCCAACGCCAGCCAGACCGGTCCCAGTTTGTTACTGGGAGTCCCCCAGTATCTCACTGTTGTTAGATTGAAGGAAATAAACCTTGTCGCTTGCCCTGGCTTCACCCCAGAGGCCATGGGACGCCGCGAGCTCCCCCAGCCCCGTCCCCCCTCGCTGCTGGGAGCCCCAGTCAGCCCTTGACCCCCTGGCCGGGCCGCTCCCAGTCCCGGGGCCGTACTGGTCCAGTCTGCCCCCAGTCCCAGGACCATACTGGTCCAGTCATCCCCTTCCCTCCTGGTCCGCAGGAGCCGCTCGAGGTCCGGCGAGCGCTACCGGCGGGGCGGCCGCTCCAGCCGCCACTGGAGCAGCAGCAGCCGCAGCCTCAGCCCCTCGCCCGGCCGCAGCAAGTCGCCGTCTCCCGCCCCGGAGAAGCTGCCGCCGCCGCGTCCCGCCGCGTTGCCCGCTGTAGGGGAGAAGCTGAAAAAGTGAGAAAGGGGGGGCAGGTTGGGGACGGGTTGGGGGGGCTTGAGGCCGTGCTCCCCCACCCTGAGCCCCCACTGTTGTGTGTCCCCCCCGCCCCAGGGCTGACGCTGCTGCTGGTAAAGAGACAGGAGCTGCCAAAGTCAGTAAGAATTGAAGCTTCCCCTGTTTAAACTGGTGACACTGGAGCAGGCTCGGGCCGCCCTGGAGGTGCCGGGGCTGGCGCCAGGGTCCCCCCCCACCCTGTCCCCCCGCTCCCTTCCCCGGCTGGGTGCCCATCCTGCTCCCTGCTTGGAGCCAGGGGAGGGGGGCGCCAGCCCGGCTCCGGGGGGTGGGTGAGGGGGCGCTGGGGCGGCTTCGCTGGGGCCCGGCTGTCCGCAAGCGCCGGGGCTGTCCCCAAGGGCGGCCAGTCCTTGTGCTGCTCCCAGGGGTGGGGGGGTTGCGGGGGAAGCCCCTTGCACCGTCCTCTCTGTCCCCACAAACCGCCCCCCCGGGTGCCTTTGGGCTGTGCCCGTGTCCCTCCCCACCCCGGATGCAGGTGCCACTGCCTGGGGTCACGGGGGCAGCTCAGGCTTCCGGCATTTGTCCCCAGTGGGGGGGGACATGCTGAGGTCCCCCCTGCTCGGAGTGGGGGGGACCTGGGGGGGATACTCGAGGAAAAAAATTCCAGTGACATGGGCAGGGACACCCGGACCCCCCATCGGGGCTTGAGGGGGGGTGGGGGGCTCTGAGGTGGCACTGTCACTGTGACGAGGCGCGAGTGGTGATGCCCGCCATTGGAGGGGGGGGGGGGGTCCCACGCCACCATGCACCATGTGCTCGTGCCGTCCGCCCCCCTCATGGGGGGCTGGGGGTCTCTTGCAGCCCAAGCTGACACCGCAGGAGAAGCTGAAGCTGCGGATGCAGAAGGCGCTGAACCGGCAGTGTGAGCACCCTGACACCCCCCCCACCCGCTGTGACACCCCCCCCACCACCACCTCTGACACCCCCCCACCTCTGACCCCCTTCTCTATTATTTTTCTACAGTTAAAGCGGATAAAAAGGCAGCTCAGGAAAAAATGCTGCAACAGGAGCATGAGAGACAGGTAGGGGAGGGGGCAGGGGGGGCCACAGTGGTACCGTGACCCACCCGGGGAGCGGGGGGAGGGGGGCACCAGAGCCCGCTTAACGCCTCCCCCCTCCACTTCCCTTGCAGGAGCGGGAGGATGAGCTGCGGGCCATGGCGCGGAAGATCCGCATGAAGTAAATCCTCCCCCATCCCCTCCTGAGGATCTGGCGGGGGGGGGTCCCAGTGACCCGGGCGGGGGGGTCCCGACATGACACACCCCCCCCCACCGGTTTTGTGCATGAGCAGGGAGAGAGAGCGGCGGGAGAAGGAACGGGAGGAGTGGGAGAGGCAGTACAGCCGGCAGAGCCGCTCGCCGTCACCGTCCCCCCGCTACGGTGAGTCCGGCGGAGCCCCCAGACCCCCCCGCCCGGGAACGACACCCCCCCCCGGAACTTTGAGGGGGGGAACTCTATTTTGGGGGAAAAACGGGTGGAAAAGGTGCTGATGTGTCCCCTCTTCCCCCCCAGGTCGGGAATACAGCTCTTCCCGCAGGTACGTCCGCCCCCCCCCCCAGGGCTGGGGCCTCTCCCCAGAGACCCCCCCCCGCCCTCACTTCGCCCCCATCGTTTCTTCTCCCCCCGTCCCCTCTGCAGACGCTCCCGGTCGCGCTCCCGCAGCCCTCACTACCGGCACTGACGGGGTGGGGGACGGCGCATCACTTCCACGGGGGGTGGAAATAAAGAGAAAAATCTGATCCCTCCTCGTGATTTTTTTTTTCTAATCCAGAAAAATTATGATTATGGGTAGAAAAAGGTTAATGTTAGGGGGCGGAGGGGGGGTCCGGGGGGGGTCACCCGAGGAGGAAGGAGAAGGCCAGGATGTCAGAGCAGCGCAGCAGCGCGGCCGCCTCCACCCCTAAGGGGGTGTGCAGCGCGTCCACCTGGATGGCCACGGCCTCCACGTCGGCCGCCCCGAAAACGGCGTCCACCCCCCCGACCCCCGTCCGCAGGTCGAACCGGGCCGGGCGGCCCCGGGCGGCCGCCAGCCCCCGCAGGTACCGTTGCCGGAGGGCAGCCCGAGCCCCCTGTTCGGCCGCCGGGGCCCCCCCCAGCAGCGCCAGGTAGCGGGGGGAGCTGGGGCTGAAGCCGCGGCTGGAGCCGTCGGGACCCCGAGGCAGCCGCAGGACCCCCACGGGGACGGGCACCGGCATGGCGGCTCCTGGGAGGGGGGCAGGGGGGAAGCAGTCACCTACAGACACAGCCCCCCGCCATCCTTCCCCATGGGGCCACCCTTGTGCCCTGTCCCTGCCCCCCAGGAGCTGCAGCCCTGTGCTCCCCCCACCCCATAGAGCCCCCACAGCCCCCACTTCCTCCTCCTGCCCCCCACCCCCCCCCCAAGATCCCACGAACCCACTCGTGTCCCCACCCGGGCCCTCCACAGAGCCCCAAGCCCCCACAACCCCCCCAAGAGGTACCCAGACCCCCGCCCCGTGCCCCCCCACGGCCCCCAATGGACCCCCCCCATAGCCCCCCCCCACCCCACAAAGCCCTCCGCCCGTGCCCCCCCCCCAGAGAGCCCCCAACCCCCATTTAATCCCCCCAGACCCCCAGTGCCCCCCACGGAGGCCCCCCCCCCCCTAAGACACACCCACACCCCCCCCCGGAGCCCCCACCCCCGCTTAGGGCCTCTCGGCGCTCCTCCCCCGCCACTCCCCGCGATCGCTCCCGCGCGTAAGGCCGCGGCCCCGCTGCCGCCCCGCGCCGCCGATTCGCGTTACCGGAGGCGCCGGACGGACACGCTCGCTGGGACACCGGGCTTCTGGGGGCGGTTCGGGGTCTCCCGGCGCTTCCCCGCGCTTTTTCCTTTCGCCTTCGCCGCCGCCTCCTCTTCCTCCCGCCCCCGCACGCCCCGACGCGGCGAATCTGCGGCCGCGAACCCCGTGCTGCTCCCGCCGATTCGCTCCGGCAGATTCGCCACCGCCGCCTCCCGCAGCCGCAGCGGGGCCGAGCAGCAGCGGCGGCGCGGCCTCGTCCCGGCGCCGCCGTCCCCACCTTCCCCTCCCCGCTGCTCTCCGTTCCGTCCTCCCCCCGCCCCGGGCCGCCGTTCCTCCGTTCCCCCGCGGCCGTGGCGAAAGTGCAGCGGCGGAGGCGCAGGCCGCTGCGGTGCTGGCGGGTGGCGGCGGCGGCGGCGGCGGCGGCGGCTCCGCTCCGGTGCGCGGCGGCTGCGGCCTCCACTCCCCGTCCTCCACCTCCTCCGGCCCCCGCCGCGGAGCGATGCCCCCGGGGCGGCGGTGAGGAGGGAGAAGCTCCGCCATGGAGGCCCCGGGGCAGGGCAGCGGGCCGCCGGCCGCCCCCCCCCTCCCCGAACCGGGCAACGAGGCCTCCCCGCCGCCCGCTGAGGCCTCCCCGCCCGAGGCGGCCCGGGGCACCGAGGACGGACGGTTACGAGCCGGAGCGAAGCGGGTGACGTTTCCCTCCGACGAGGACATCGTGTCCGGGGCGGTGGAGCCCAAGGACCCCTGGAGACACGGTAACGGCTCGCGGTGGGGGGGCGGGACACACCGGGTTTGGCTGCTCGGGGCGGGCCGCGGGGTTGGGGCCGGGTCGGTACCGAAGAGGCCGGCGCAGGGGCCCCGCTGTGGGCCCTCAGGCCCGGGGGAGAGAGCCCCCATCCCCAGCCGAAGCCGTTCGGGGTCAGGTGTCCCCGAACCCCCTCTGCCCCGGCGGTTCACGCCGGCCCCGCGGGCCCGGGAAAGCGACGGAGGCAAATTGGTGCCTCAGGCCGGGGAGAAGCTTCTGGTTCCGCCACCCCGAGCTGGCAGCGGTGGGGACGGGGGGGGGGGCGGTCTGTGTCACCCGCCACCGTCAGGGAGGGCAACGGTCCCACCGCAGCGGAGGAACCAGCGTCTCCTCCCCAAAGCATCCCGGGGGCTCCAGCCCTCTGCCGTCCTGGTTCCAGCCGCCCGTGTCCCCTCCAGCAGCACCGGGAGCTCCAGGAAACGTCCCCGAGCGACTGGCACGGCCGAGAAGCACTGGCGTCCGTGGGTCCACTGCCGGCACCTCCCTTCGGGGAACCGAACCGGCCTCGCCGCCTATTTTCACCACGTGACGAGCCAGAAATCGGGTTTCACCCGAGTTTTTTTCCAGCGGCAGATGAGACCCCTCGCCGTTTCACCGCGTGGACACTGACACGGCCCAGAAAGCGCCGGATCTTGTTCTGTGGCACTGACTCCAGGCCGGTTTCACCACCGGCTCGTCGGGTTCGTCGACGCCCTGAGATTCCCCCCACCCCACTGCTCCAGTGCTGCTCGGGCGTGGGTAGACATGGTGTCCCTTTGAGCCGCTGCCCGGCCTCACCCTGCGGGGGGCAGATTCTGGCCCATCCCCAGGCTCCGGCTCAGCGCCAGCAGCTTCCCATGGAGCCTTTGTGCCCTCCGGGTCTTGGGGACCTTTTCAAAGCCTTTTCACCGCCACCTTCACCCCAGGAAGGGCCCTCCAGCCAATTTTTTAAGTCATTATGGAGGAATCCCTGCGCCGCTGTGGCTGGGGTCAGAACCAGCAGCCGAGACCTGCCGCTCCCTCGGCTCCAGGAGCGCGTCGCCCCTGAGGCCGCTTTATCCTTTCCCTAACTGTCTTCATTAGGGCCTTCATCTCCCTCTTCTTCATCACCTTCGGCTCAACTCACTCCGGGCCACGCGTCACTGTGGATTGAACTTCCTGCTCCAGGGCTGCTCTCTTTTATTCAATATTTTAGGTTTTTTACCCCCTTTTTTTCCCTTCTTTCCCCGCTCCCCGGGTCTGTTCCACCTTTCAAGCCCCACGATTGGCTGGAGCTCCCCAAGCAGCCGAGCGGCAGCCCCGGCTCGGGTTCCACTCCCGGCCCGTGAGCATCAATTATTTCTGCTGTCGTTAATTCTCCGCCACGGGGCTGCAGTGTCAGCCTGGCCTGCATCGATTTCGGCTGAAATTACAGCTCCTTCAGCCCCGGCCGGCCTCGCTGCTCCTTCCCTGCAGTGCCAGGTTTGACCAGCACGTTCCAACGCTGATCCTGTGCGTCCCAATGGTTGGGGTTGGAGGAGACCTTGGAGCTCCTCAAGTCCACCCGCCTCGTCGCTGCTGACCCCCGTCCCTCAGGACCACCTCGACCCGGCTGGGAAACCCATCCAGGGATGGGGACTCCACCACTGCCCTGGGCAGCCTGGGCCAGGACGGGACAACCCCAGCGGGACAGAAATGGCTCCGCAGGGACAACCTCAACCTCCCCTGGGGCAACTGGAGGATGGGTCCTCTGGTCCTGGGGAGCAGAGACCGACCCCTCCTCGCTCCACCCTCCTGTCAGGGAGTTGTCGCGAGCCAGACGGTCTCCCCGGAGCCCCCTGTTCTCCAGCTCAACCCTGCCAGTTCCCCCCAGTTGCTCCTCAGACGTTCTCCAGACCCTTCACCACGTTCTCCAGACCCTCCTCCATGTTCTCCAGACCCTCTTCCATCTTCTCCAGGCCCTTCCCCATGTTTCCAGCCCCTTCTCCATGGACTCCAGACCCTCCTCTGGACACGCTCCAGCCCCTCAACGTCCTTCTGGGTGTGAGGGACCCAAACTGACCCCAGTATTGGAGGTGTGGCCTCCCCAGTGCCCCCAGTCCAGGGGGACCATCCCTGCCCTGCTCCTGCTGCCCACCCCAGGGCTGGGACAAGCCTGGAGGCTGTTGCCCTTCTTGGCCCCCTTTTCCTCGGGCGGTTTCCAACCGCTCTCCCTCCAGCCTGGAGCGTTGCCGGGGGTTGTGTTGACCCCAGGGCAGGACCTGGCACTGGTTTGACCCTCATCCCACTGGTCTCCTCCCATGACTCCAGCCTCTGTGGCACCTCCCAACCCTCCATCAGATCCTTGATCTCCATCCCAAGCATCCAAAGTGTCACTGCGTTCAATTTGAACCAGTGTCGATGCCGAGGCAGCCGCGGGCCTCGGGGCGGGGGGGGTCCGCCAGCCCCAAACTGGGATCCAGTCCCTTTACTGGAGGAAGAGCCAACAGACGCTGCCGGGTGGCAGCAGAGCCCAAGCGCGCGCTCAGTCGGTGACCTCGGGGAGGGGGGTCAGTCGTCTCAGGAGCTCTCAGAGCTCACAGGGGACAAAACTCTGTGAGGGGCATCGGCCGCCTGTCAATAAATAATGACCCGTCAATAAATAACGACCTGTTCGCGGCCCCCACGGGGCCGGACAAGGAACTGGCACCCTGAAACCCGCCGGGCTTCAAGCGGGATGTAACAGTCGGTCCCTGCTGGGGGCTGCGGCACCATCCTGGGGGCATTACACACCTTCGGCGGGGGGAGGGACACGGTAAATCCCAGGGGATCCTCTCTGGGCTGGGGGTTGGGGAGCAGGTTTCCGCTTTTTCCTGGTTTTCGGAGCCGGGTGGGCGCGGGGAGCGTGTTCCGGGGCAGCTCCTGGTGAGGCCTGGAGGAGCAGCCGTGGGCGAAAACCGATGGGCTGGAATGTGCCAGAGGTCAGGAAACGCCCCACGAGCGTCTTCGTCCGCTGAGCAATTATAAAGAGATTAATTAATTAATGAGGTAGTTAAGGGGGGGGGTCAGTGTGTAGTGGCAGAGGGGGCTGGGACGGGAGTGGGGGTGGAGCCGCTCGTCACTGGGGTAAATCCCGGCTCTTCGTTAGGGGTAAATCTGAGGTGGCCGTGGGGGGGACGAGCCACCACTCAGTGTGGCCGTGGAACCTCCTCCAAGGCTTCAGGAGGGCAAAACCAAGACCAAATCCCGGCTGCTACTGCCAGCGGCCCCACCAGGACGGTCCAGAGCCGCCACCGAAGGGTTAAGGCCCGGCTGGGCCAGGAATGCCCCAGGAATTCCCAGTTACTCCTCGTTATTCCCAGTTACGGGACATGCGGAGCTGCACTGGGGGCCTCGACGTGACGGTTCCGTGAGCGGTTGCGACGCTGCGGGTAAACCCAGGGCCTTTCCTGGCGCCCGGCTCTGCGGGAAGGACGACGGGACCTTCGAAGCCACTCGAGAGGACCGCGAGACCCGTCCCCGTGCGCCGCTGGCCTGGGCAGGCGCCGAGGTGGCCAATCCCCGTCTCCCAGCAGGACCTTCTACCCTCCAGCGGGACCTTCTACCTTCAGCAGGACCTTCTGGAACTGGCTTGCCAGCTGCCCCGCGGACACTCGCCTGCGCCCGCACGGCGGCCACGCGCCTTCACCCTTCTCCCTCTCCCAAAATCCTGCTCCCCAGAGCCGTCGCTGATCCCTTTCCTAGCCTGGACATCACCCGTAGGTGTTCCTCAGCGGCGCCTTCTCCAGACCACCTTCGCGAGGTGCCGCTGGGTGCTCGCCGCCCCCCCGCTGAGGCTCAGAGGGCCAAAAACTGCCGAGAAGGTGGTTTTGTGGGGGCAGCCGCCACTGCCACGTGCCGCTCCGACCACATCCCGCTGCGGACGTGCCCGACGGGTTTGTCGGGAGCAGGACGAAGCTTCACGTGGGCTTCTGGGTGGCGTAATCCCCAGGGACGGGGCGGAGGGAGGAGGTTGCCGAGCCGTCCGGTTCCTCCGGGTCACCTCCCGGCTGCGGCGTTTGATCCAGAGCCGCCATCACCGCCTCACGCGGCCGTAACGAGCCCGTGGCCCGCGTGGCCGCCGCGGCACCTGGCGTTGGGGGCAGGCGGAAGCGGCGAGTAATGGCCGCCCAGCGCCGGACCCTGTCCGAGGCAGGTTGAACCGGGCCGTGGCGGTCTCGACCGACGTCTCGCCGGCTCAGGGTGCCCCACCACCGCGTCCAGGAGCCCAACCCGGGGTCATGCGCCAGGGCGGAGGGGTCCTTCCCGGCTCTGCCCGGCAAGGAACCAAAACAGGGCCAAACCCAAACTTCCGAGGGGAACTTTCCAGCGCTGCTGGGGGGGTTCTGGGGTTCTTCATGCCCTGAGTCTTCCTCAAGCCTTTTCCGCGCCCCACACGGCAGCTGCGGGGCCCGAGTGCGGCTGGGGGAGGCGGCTGGTGCCACCGCCGCCTCTCCGGCCCCTTTTCTGCCCCATGTTCTATCAACCCCGGTGGGGTCCCACTTGGTCCCCCTGCGCCGCAACGTGGTGAATCCTCGCCGGCCCCTTCCTGGCTTCCGCCTCCGAGGCGGGGAGCACCGCGGGCGGGTCCACGCCAGCCTGTCCGCCCCCTAACCCGGGTTGTCCCCCTGTGTTGGCAGCCCAGAACGTGACGGTGGAGGAGGTCGTGGCTGCCTACAAGCAAGCCTGCCAGAAGCTGAACTGCAAGCAGATCCCCAAGCTGCTGAAGCAGATCCAGGTAGGACCCCCAGCGCCCCGGGACCCCCCCGATTTTGACTGTGGGTGGGAGCAGAGGCTCCCGGTGGTGGCCCCAGTGGCTGAGATTGGCAGAAGGAGTTGGGTGGGATTGAAAGTGCCGCCAGCCCTGGTTTTATTCGCCCGCGGGGGCAGCTCCAGCCCGGCAGGCGCTGACCTCCTGTCCCAGCCCACCGCGGAGCCAGGGGACAAGCCCAGAACAGGCGGCGAGTGGCCCCTGAGGTCTCCTTTGCATCTGGAGGGGGGTTGGCCCGGTTGGTCCCATCACCGTCATGGTTCCCCGCCTGCCTTCCTCCTCCTCCCGAGGCCGAAACGCTGCTTCTTTTGCAGGAATTCAAAGATCTGGCTCCCAGGATTGACTGCTTGGACCTGAAAGGTAAAACCCTCCGTTCCATCACCCGGGGCTTCGGTTTCTCCTGGCCTTCCGTTCCACTGGCACGGCTCTTATTGGTCCCAGTTGGGGCTCTGGCTCCCAGCAAGAGCAGCCGAGTCCTGGAGGTGTTTCCTGGAGGAGGATGAACCTCCTGGTGGAGGAGAACCCAACCAGCAGCAGAAGGGCCTTGGCGGCCCCTTGAGCAGCGGAGTGTCCCACGGGCCCCGGCCGCCCCATGCGGCGTGGTCGGGGCGTGAGTTGGGGCCGAGCCGGGGCGGGTTTGCGGGGATGTTGTTGTGACCAATAGGTTGAGACTCCTCGTGTAATGGGAAAACTGGGAGGGTGCTCCAGGTCCAGTGCCTTCTGCTCTCGCCAAACAGCTTCGTGGAGCATTTCACAGATCACCCAATCATTGGGGTTGGAGGAGACCTTGGAGCTCCTCAAGTCCACTCGCCAGGTCCCCGCCGACCCCCGTCCCCCAGCACCACCTCGACCCGGCTGGGAAACCCCTCCAGGGACGGGGACTCCACCACTGCCCTGGGCAGCCTGGGACAGGACGGGACAACCCCAGCGGGACAGAAATGGCTCCGCAGGGACAACCTCAACCTCCCCTGGGGCAACTGGAGGACGGGTCCTCTGCTCCCAGCACTGGGGAAGGAGCCAGACCCCCCGCCTTCACCCCAACCTCCTTTCTGGTGGCTCCAGAGAGCCAGAAGGTCTCCCCGGAGCCTCCAGCTCAACCCCCCCAGGTCCCTCAGTTGCTCCTCAGACATTCTCCAGACCCTCCTGCATGTTCTCCAGACCCTGCTCTGGACACGCTCCACCCCCTCACTGTCCTTCTTGCAGTGAACATCAACAAGTCAACATCAATCCCCAATTTTGGGGTGGGATTTCCCCTCCGACAAGCTGTTTGACAGGGGAGCTGTGTCCGAACAGAGGAGAGCATCCCCCTTCCCCGCGTGCCCCGTCCCGGCCGTACGGTCCTGCGCATGACGCCCTCCATCCCCGCTCCTCACCCCGCTCCCGTCTCTCCCCAGGCGAGAAGCTGGATTACAAAGCCTGTGAAGCGCTGGAGGAGATCTTCAAGCGGCTCCAGTTCAAAATCGTCGACTTGGAGCAGACGAGCTTGGACGAAGACGTAAGTGGCCACCAGCTCCGCCGGCTCCTCGCTCCCGTTCCACAAAACCCGGGTATGCCCTCGGTCCTTTGCTCCTCCCGGGCAGCGCTGTGGTTTTGGGGGCCGTTCCTTCACCCCCGGCTCTTCCCCAGCCGGGGTGGCTCCGTGGCCCTGGTGGCCACCAAGCTCCGAGGTGGTTCTGGAAGCTGAGAGAGTTGGGGCCGGATCTCAGAGGCTTTTCGAGGCCGAGGGTGACGTTCAGGCTCCATCCTGCCCGTCCCCAGGCCCTGAGTCCAGGTCCCCGCAGACCCGCGGTGGTTAAACATGAAGGAAGCGGTTAAAAATGATGGTAGCCAGCTTCTGAGTCCCCGCCATGTCCCGGAGCGTCCCCTTCTGGTCCTCGTGTCCTCAAAGGTCCTGCTTGCCCCATCCCCATCCCAAACCTGGCTCCAGAGCCAGCCTCTCCGCGGCTGCTCGGAAGCTCCCAGTGGTTTTTTTGGGGGAAGCCACCAGCTTCCCGGGGCCGCTGGGCCGGTGGCTCCTGGTGTGACCTGGGTGCTGGCCCTGACCCCATCCCACCTGGGACATGCCGGACCCCAGCCCTGGGGACACAATCCCGGGGTGGGGACATGGCCACCGGACGGGGCTGTGGGGGGGTGGATGAACCCCCTGACGGTGCCGCGAGGGGTCCTGTGGCCTCCGGGCGGAGGCGTCGCCGACCCCAGCGCTTTACCCGCCGCAGCAGGGCACGAGGCGGCCGTCGTGTCCCCGTCCTGCTGCCCCGCAGCCCTGAGACCTCCCGTCCCCATTCCGCTCCCGCCGTCGGGGCCTTCGACCTTCCACCACCGCAAGGGCTCCAAACCCCGTACCCGATCCCGGCGTTTTGGGAACAACCGGGCCGTTTCTGTTGGAGCCGGGGGGTGACCCGCCCACCGGCCGCCCCTTGACGCGGTGTCTCCCGCCGGCTCGGTCCCGCAGGGCGCCTCGGCCTTGTTCGACATGATCGAGTACTATGAGTCGGCCACGCACCTCAACATCTCCTTCAACAAGCACATCGGCACCCGCGGCTGGCAGGCGGCCGCCCACATGATGAGGAAGGTTCGTACGAAGGCGTCGGGCACCGCGGGTGGGCTGGGTTGGGGCGACGGTGGGCTTCGTGAGGCAGAGACAGCCAGTGGTTGGGGTTGGAGGAGACCTTGGAGATCCTCAAGTCCACCCGTTCCCCCAGCAGTGCCAGGTCCCCGCTGACCCCCGTCCCCCAGCACCACCTCGACCCGGCTGGGAAACCCCTCCAGGAATGGGGACTCCACCACTGCCCTGGGCAGCCTGGGCCAGGACAGGACAACCCCAACGGGACAGAAATGGCTCCGCAGGGACAACCTCAACCTCCCCTGGGGCAACTGGAGGACAGGTCCTCTGGTCCTGGGGAGCAGAGACCGACCCCTGCTCACTCCACCCTCCTGTCAGGGAGTTGTTGCGAGCCAGACGGTCTCCCCGGAGCCCCCTGTTCTCCAGCTCAACCCCCCCAGGTCCCTCAGCTGCTCCTCAGACGTTCTCCAGACCCTTCACCACATTCTCCAGACCCTCTTCCGTCTTCTCCAGGCCCTTCACCATGTTTCCAGCCCCTTCTCCATGGTCTCCAGACCCTTCTCTGGACACAGTCCACCCTCTCGGTGTGCTTCTTGCAGCAAGGAGCCCAGACTGACCCCAGTATTGGAGGTGTGCCCTCCCCAGTGCCCCCACTCCAGGGGGCCAATCCCTGCCCTGCTCCTGCTGCCCGCTCCAGTGCACCCGAAGTGCAGAAAAAACCCAACGGCAGCTCCTTCACCACGCCGGCAGGGCTGGCCCCTCGTGCCGGGACGTCCTTATCGTAGGCGCTAATTAACCACCTCGTTCTGCGCCACAGCTCGCGCGCGGCGGAGGCGTCTCCGCGTGCTCCTGCCTGGGGCGCGGCACAAAACCGCCCTCCAGCCCTAATTACCTCCGGAGCTGCTCGTTTGCTCGTCCGGGGTTCGACCCAGCCCCGCCGGTTGCACAATTCCAGTTGGAAAAGCCGCGTCCCATTAGCGTTCGCTTGGAGCCGGAGGCAGGGGAACTGGAGCCTGGTTTTGTCACCGCGTGGCGCCGGCTGAGCCCGTCACGGTGCTCCGAGGGGCTCGAGAGCCCTTTGGGGCGGCTGCACCGGTCCGAACTGGGTGCACCAGTGCCAACTGGGGGGGTGAGGGGGCTTCTGTCAGCGCAGAAACGGCACATGGGGCCCACAGGGGCCGCGGGCTGCGGGTCCCAAGTGGGACCCAGCCGAGGGGCCGCGTGGCCCCACGCCAGCCCCAGCTCCCCAGGGCTCCATGCACCTCGTCCTCGGGTGGGGAAGGACGAGGGGAGCTCGGCTGTGGTCACCTGGAGAGCGATGCCGACTCGGCGCCGAGGCCGCCGCGGGTTCTCCAGGCGGTTCCTCCCGGCTCTTCGCCGGGGTCCAGCGGGGTTGGTGCCAGCCTCGAGCTCCGGGGGAGCCCAGCCAGAGGCAGCAGCGCCGGCCGGGGCCGGGGCCGTGGCTCGGCCCGTGAAACGCCTTCCCCGGCGCAGCCAAACCCCATCGACCGCCGCCAACGCCGCGCCGACACCTCCTGCGTCTTCCTCGTGCCGACGCCTCCCGCCTCTTCCTCGCAGACCAACTGCCTGCAGTACCTGGACGCCCGCAACACCCCCTTGCTGGACCACTCAGCCCCCTTCGTGGCGCGAGCCCTGCGCATCAGCAGCAGCCTGGTCGTCCTGCACCTGGAGAACGCCAGCCTCTCCGGCCGCCCCCTCATGCTGCTGGGTGAGTCTCCGAGCACCGAGCCTGGTGTCATCTCAGGGCTCGTCATCGCCTGGAGGGGCTGGCGCACGTCCCGGGGTGGGCGGCGGGGTAGTTGCACCGGGCGTTAGGGCAGCGCCGGGCGGCCCCGTCGTTAAGGTGATGAATTAGCGATAAATCACGTCGGGGGCCGGAGCTTAATGGTGGGGTTGGGAGAGCGGCGGCCGCCAGCCCAGGACGCACTGGCAGGGTCAAATCGGTGATGTGCCGGCGAGGGCACGTGCCCTGCATTCCGGCCCCGGGGCAGCCCCGCAGTGCTGGCACAAGCCACCCCTGGTGGGGCAGGGGGGCAAAAGGGGGCTTGTGAGGGGACCCCACTGGTGGCCAGGGAGATCCGCCGCGGTGGGTGCCCAGGGGGGCTGGCGGCTCGTGGCCGCCCCCGTTGAGGTGCCGCTTTTCCTGCCCTCGCAGCCACGGCCCTGAAGATGAACATGAACCTGCGGGAGCTCTACCTGGCCGACAACAAGCTGAACGGGCTGCAGGACTCGGCCCAGCTCGGCAACCTGCTCAAGTTCAACTGCTACATCCAGATCCTCGACCTGCGCAACAACCACGTCCTGGACTCGGGTGAGGGGACCCGGCCGCTCCCCCGGCTCCCTGGAGCTCCCGCCGGGGCTGAGGGACTCGGGTGAGGGACCCTGGCTGCTCCCCCCGGGCAGAGCCCCGGCTGCCCAGAGCCTCCCCCGGGGCTGAGGGACTCGGGTGAGGGACCCTGGCTGCTCCCCCTGGGCAGAGCCCCCGCTGCCCAGAGCCTCCCCCCGGGCTGAGGGACTCGGGTGAGGGACCCTGGCTGCTCCCCCTGGGCAGAGCCCCCGCTGCCCAGAGCCTCCCCCCGGGCTGAGGGACCCCAGCCGCTGCACCGGCTGCCCAGAGCCTCCACCCAGGCCGAGGGACTCAGCTGTGGGGTCAGCAGCTGATGCGGGGGGAGCCTGATGCCTCGGCACCGCGGCGGCTTCCAGCTCCCTCCGGTGCACCCGTCCGGTTTTTCTCCTCCTCGGGGCCAAACGAGGGGCCAAATCCACCATCAACCCCCGAACTGCCAAAGGCTGCGGCCTCCCTCCCACCCGGCTGCAGTCGGCAGCCGTGTGGAGGAGCCGCGCTCACCCCTCCACCAGTTAGGTGACCCAAGTCGGGTGTCACCGGTGCTCGGTGGGGCCGCACCGGCACCCGGGCAGGTCCCACCCTGAGGTGCAAGTAGGAATTGACCACCCGGCAGGTCGGCTGCCACGTCCCTGGCATCGCTGGGCACTGAAGAAGGAGCCACGCCGGGGCTCAACGCACCGGCCGTCACCGTGGGGTCCCCCCGTCGTGGATCACCCCACGGCCCCGCTGCCTCCCCGTGGCTTTGGGGCTCCCAAGGCTCCGGCACGGCGCTGACTAATCGGAGGGGTTTAATCGCGATGCCCGCCCACCGGAGAAGGGGGGACGGGGTTGGGAGCCCGGCGGGGCATCGGGCGAGCACGCCGGGGGCTGAGGCTGGCTCTCTCGGGCCAGGCTTGGCGTACCTCTGCGAGGGGCTGAAGGAGCAGCGGCGGGGGCTCGTCACCCTGGTGCTGTGGAACAACCAGCTGACGCACACCGGCATGGCCTACCTGGGGATGACGCTGGTGAGCCCCCCGAACCCCCCGCGCCCTCCCCGGCTGCCTGGCTTCACCGCCGGGCGCCAGGTCAACCCCGACGCGTTCCGCGCTGTCCCTTGAGTGCCCTGGCACCGCCGCTGGGGCATCCCTCCCCGGGGGGCACAGCACAGAGCCACCTCTTTACGTCCCCTTTTGTCCCCTGCAGCCGCACACGCAAACTCTGGAGACCCTCAACCTGGGCCACAACCCCATCGGCAACGAGGGCGTCCGCAACCTGAAGAACGGACTCATCGGGAACCGCTCCGTGCTCCGCCTGGGCTTGGCCTCCACCAAACTGACCTGCGAAGGTGGGGGGGGCGGGCCGGTGGCCGCCAGCAGCTCGGGTTGGGGCGGGGGGGTCCCCGGAGCTCCGGAGCGACCCGCGGGGTCCAGGGCGGGACATGGCCGGTCCGAGGCCACCTCATCCCCTGGGTTTGGTGCCGCCAGTGTCTTTTCCGCCCCGTGGAAACGTTTTCCCACCTCCCCCCGAGGTCCCCCCCTCTCCAAACCACCCCGAGGAGCAGCATCAGGGTTCCGGCGGCCCCCCTGCTCGTCTCCCCGCCCTCACCGCCGGTTCCCCACCGCCGCAGGGGCTGTGGCCGTGGCTGAGTTCATCGCCGAGAGCCCCCGGCTGCTGCGCCTGGACCTGCGGGAGAACGAGATCAAGACGGGCGGCCTCATGGCCCTGTCGCTGGCCCTGAAGGTCAATCACTCGCTGCTGCGCCTCGACCTGGACAGGGAGCCCAAGAAGGAGTCGGTGGGTGACGCCCTCCGCGCCCCCAACCCCTCTCCTGCCCTTCGGGGGGGTCTCCTTGAGCCCCCGCCCCGGGCAGGAAAGCACCATCCCCAAGGGTGATGCCTCCAGGCTGAGCCGAAGGTCCCTGGGGGACGGGGGGACGCTGCCTGGGGACACCGAGGACGCCCCGCCACGGGGCGGGGGGCGCCTCTGGAAGCCTCCGGGCTGCCCCAGCCCCCCGGTCCTGCACTGCCGAGCGTCGCCGGCAGCGGGAAGCCACCGAAGAGCCCCGGGGGGGACTCGATTTGGGGAAATATCCGGGAAATCTTGGAGGGGTGGAGGAAAATCGCCCCCCCCACCCCGCACTGGAGGACGAAGAGGGAGCCGGCGGCTCCCAGCAGCGAGGCCGAAGGCCGGCGGCGACGCGTGATCCCTCTCCCCCCCGCCCCCGCCGGCAGGTGAAGAGCTTCATCGAGACGCAGAAGGCGCTGCTGGCCGAGATCCAGAACGGCTGCAAACGCAACTTCGTGCTGGCCCGGGAGCAGGAGGAGAAGGAGCAGAAGCTGCAGCAGTCGGCCTCCATGCCCGAGATCACCGTGACGGAGCCGCCGGAGGGCGAGGACGGCGCCGCCGCCGCCCCGGGAGAGCCCGGGGAGACCCCGGCGGCCTCGGAGAACGGGGCGGCGGAGGGAGGCGCCGGGACGGACTCCGACACGGACACGGACGAGGAGGTGGGCGCCGGGGCGGAGGCGAAGGACTCGAGCGAGGCGCCGCCACCGGCCGCCGCGGCCTGGCCGCCCGCGCCGGAGAGGCCGCCCCTGGCGGGCGAGGCCGGCCCGAGGGGTCCTGCCGCCGCGCCCCCCCCGGGGAGCGAGAGGAGGATTTCCGTGTCCAGTCCTGGGCGAGGCCATAAAGTCTTCGTGGTGACGCGAGTGGAGCCGCTGCCGGAGACGCCGCCCGCCGCCCCGAACCCCCCGCTCCGCCCCGAACTCGCGGCCGCCCGGACCAACGGAGCCGCCCCACCGCCCGCCGCCGCCGCTCCGGCCGCGCCGCCGGCGCGGGGCGACCCCGCTGGCTGCCCCGGGGCTGCCCGTGACACCCCCCTCCCCAACGGGCTGAAGACGGATTTCGTGCGGGCGCTGGACGGCGAGGGCAAAGCGGGGAGCTGCGCCGCCGAGCGCGGTAAGAGACCCCCCCGAGACGCCCCCCGAAACCGCAGACCCCCAGGGCCGGGGTGGCACTGGGGGGGTTGGATTTTTAACCCCGAGCCAACCTCCCGTTCATCAGGGCGCCCTGTAACGAGGCTCCCGAAGCGGGGGGGGGGGGGGAGTGTTAACGAGCCCCACGGGACCCCCACGTGTCCCCCCCGGTGGGGGGGGGGGGGGCGCAGGCGGCTGATGGCGCCCGGGGGTCTCTTTCCCTGGCAGAGCTGAGCTGCCCCCCGAGCGAGCAGGAGCTGGAGGAGCTGCTGCGCGAGGCCAGCCAAGACGCGGGGCAGGAGCCGCCGTGACCACAGGTGAGCGGCCGCGGGGCTGTGGCCACCCGCCCCCAGAACCTTCTGGAACCTTCCGGAACCTTCTGGAACCTTCCGGAACGCCGCCAGCCTCATGGCCGCCCCCCCCCCCCCGCCGCTGTCTCCCCGCAGGTCCCAGGCATCGAGGGGAGGCTCCGGCAGCGCCTCCTTCTCATCCCGCTCCCCCCCCCGCCGCAACCCCACCGCCTCGGCCCTTGGGACAGAATCTTCTAGAACGATTTGTGTGTCGTTCCCCCCGCCCCGCGGAGGGACCCTGCGGCATCCCCCCGGACCGCCCCCCCCCACCGGACGCAACCGGGCCCCTTCGCCCACCCGTCATCCGTCTCCCCCGACCGGCACGGCGGGAGGCAAGAGCCAAACACTACCGGGGCGGGGGGGGGGGGCGGGGGGGGGTTTTATTTATTTCTAATTTTGTTTCCTTTTTTTTGTCCGTTCCGTTCGTCTTCGGGATCTATTTATCATCAGCCGCAAAGTTCCCGGGGGGGGTTAGAGGAGGGTGTCGGGGTTTTCCAGGCCCAGGGCGGGGGGGTTGGCGCGGGCAAGAGCATCGCGGTGGGGGGCGCCCGCCCCCCCCCACCATGAGACCCCACCCACCCACCCTGGGGAGGGGGGAGCTGCCCGGGGGGGGTCAGTTCGAGGACGTGAGCTGCTCCCCGACGGCCGGCCGGGCCAGCGCGGCGTCTCCCCGGCGAGGGGTGGGACCCCCTTTGTGGGGGGGGGACCCCTCTTTTTGAGGGGGGGCCCCCCCACGTGGTGGTGGGAGCCGGTTCCTGGCTGACCTGGGGTCCACGACCCCCCCCCCCCCAGGAAAAACCACCCCCCCGGCGCGGTGGGAGGGGTCTGCTGGCGGTGACCCCCGTGTCCACCCCCCGCCCAGCCCCACCTCCCCCAGCCCACCCTGGGCCCCGCGGCTGGTTTTCTCAGGGAGGGGGGGGGCTTGTGGGGGGGGGTCCTGCCCATGGCAGGGGCGGGGGGGGCGGGGATGGACGCATCGCTTTTCTTTCTTAAGTGCAATAAAATCTATCAGGGAGCTGCGGGGGGGGCGGGGGGGGGCTGCAGCGCGGACCCTGCGCGGGGAGTTTGTCCATCCCCCCCCCCATCCCGGGGGGATTTTTGTTAACACCGTTTTCTATTAAACCGGATCTGGTTCCACACCGACTCCCCCCCCACCCCATTTCTCCTTCTTTTGGCACCAGGGGCGTCCCGTGTCCCCCCCACCCCCCCTCAAAAACTGGCTTTCTGGGGCCTTGACGAGGCAAATTCGGCAGTGACCCCCCCGCAGGTCACCCCCGAGGGGGATTTGGGGGGGGTGCAGAAGCTCTCAGGCACTGTCAGGGGCTCCCGTGGCCGTTTGGAGCCGTTTCTCCCCAAAATTACCCCCCCCCCCCGTTATTGATCTGTCCACCCTCTTGCCCCGCCCCCAGGACTCCCCCCGTGACCCCCAGGGCCCCCCCAGGTGGCACCAGGACCCCCCCCAACAGCCCAAGACACGGAGCAGGATGATAACTGGTTTATTATGGGACGTCCCCAGCGGTCCTGGGGGGCTTTGCCAGGAGCTCCTGGGGGGGGGGACAGCTTGGGGACACACCCCACACACACTCTGGGACCACCCTGGCACTTGTGGGGACCCCCAAGTCCTGCCCCCACAGGGGCCCACTTGCCGGGACTGGTCCCCAGTGGTTGGGGAGGGTGGGGGGGTCCCAGCCGTGGGGGGATTGGGGTCCTGCGGGGGGTTGAGGTCACCTGGGGTCCTTGGGCTGGCTGTGACACCCCCCCCCCCGGGTCACCTCGGGTGTCCCCTGGTCCCCTCCAGCCTCTCCCAGTCTGCCCCAGTGTGTCCCAGTCACTCCAGCTCCAGCCCCTGGTGGCATTTTCCCCTCTGATGGGGGCGCCCAGGAGTTGTCCCCGTCCCCCGTCCCCAAAATCTGCTGGGGGAAGGAGGACAAGTCACGGGGCCACCACCCACGGGGCCACCATCCATGGGGCCACCACCCACGGGGCCACCACCCACGGGGCCACCATCCATGGGGCCGCCATCCACGGGGCCACCACCCATGAGGTCACCATCCACGGGGCCACCATCCATGGGGCCGCCATCCACGGGGCCACCCTGATGTCGCCCACGTCCAAACCCATCCCTGGGGACCCCCGACGTCTGGACGCGCGTGTCCCCCCCGCCCCCCGCCGGCGTCACCGACCCTCGGGGTGGGGACACTGAACGCCACGGGACACGGTGGCGGCGGCGGCAGCTGCTTCTCGGAGGCGGTCGAGGCCGCGCAGGAGCCCCATCTTGTGCCGGATGGAGTGGTCCAGGTTGACGGTGACGCCCAGGAAGGCGTGAGCGTCGCGGGCGGCGAAGGGGAAGTCGTTGGCCAGGAAGGTCTGGAAGAGCTCGGGGTCCCCATCCAGGCCCAGGACGTTGCCCAGCGGCTGCCGCAGGGCGCTCAGCTCCCCCACGTGCTCCTGGTAGATGCTCCACAAGGACCTGGTGGCATAACCGGGGGGCGGGCGGTTCTGCCACGCGTCCTCCAGGCACTGGAGAGCCCAGCTCAAGCGGCACGGCCACTGGTCAGCCAACAGCACCCAGGCGGCGGCGGCACGGGGCGAGGGGGTGCCGGGGGCGCCAGGGCGGTGCAGGAGGAGCCGGAGGGTGATGGGGATGGTGTTGACGATGCGGCGGAGGTGGGCGCCGCTGGCGGGGAGGTAACGAGCCAGCGGGTCGTCGCCGTCGTGGAGGCAGCGGAAGGCCTCGTGGATGCACCGCGCCGCCTCGGCGTCGGCCTCCCGGCAGGCGGGAGGCGCCGGGGCCGGCCGGGTCTTGGCGCGGTGGCGGCGCTCGAGGTTGCTGGCGATGACGCGGTACATGAGGTCCTCCCGCGTGCGGACGGCGGCCTCCAGGCAGCGGAGGCGGGAGCGGGCGCCCATCTCCGGGATGGAGAAGGGCAGCGTCACCGTGCGGTTGAGGTAGAGGTACCCGTTGTCGGCCAGACCCTTCATGCAGCCCGTCTGCTCCAGGCAGGGCACGATGACGCTGGGGTCCACGGCCAGGATGAAGATGAAGGGCGCGTTGGAGTCGGAGAGCAGCGTGTTCATGGCGTTGAGGACGCCGGCCACCTTCTCCGGGTAGCAGATGTCCAGGCTGGTGATCTCCAGCACCACGCGGAGCGGCGGCGCTCGAAGATCTCCATGAAGGCCAAGAAGTCCACCAGCACCTCCACCTCGTGGCGCACCTTGCTCATGAAGCCCAGCTGGCTGGCGAACCTCTCGCTGTTGGTCAAGCGCTCGATCTTCTGCTTCTCGCTGACCAAGAGGTTCTTCAGGACGGAGGAGACGCCCAGCACCAAACTGGACCCGGAGAGCGAGGTGACGGCGCTGCCCACCACCTTCAGGACGTGGTGGTCCTTGATGCCGGGCACCAGGAGGGCCACCAGCAGGATGCTGAGGCCGGCGGCCAGGACGAAGAGGAGCCCCCAGAGCTTCAGGCAGGTGCCCCTCTTGAGGACCCACTCCTTCTGGCTGAAGCCGGAGGCGAAGCGGGGCCGGGCGCCCATGACGTGGTAGACGCTGAGGGGCAGAGCCCCGAAGTGGCGGCGGACGCTGTCGCAGAGCGTGGTGACCAGGCCGGCCCAGAGCTTGTCGCAGCCGGCGTACTGCCAGGCGCTGAAGCGGATGAAGATGAACTCCATGTTCTTCCTCCGCAGGTGGGCCTCGGTGATGACGGGCTTGTAGAAGGCCAGGTACCAGAGGGCCAGCAGCAAGCCCCAGCCCGCGGGGCTGCGCGGCTTCTGGCGGCTCCGGTGCAGCTCAGCCGCCTCCCGCTGCGACATCTCCTCCCGCATGAAGCCTGGGGCGGGGGGGGACAGCGGGGGTGAGGGCGGAAAGGTGCCCTGGGGTGGGGCGGTGGGATGGGGTGGGATGGGATGGGGTGGGATGGGGTGGGGTGGGATGGGAGGTGGGATGGGGTGGGATGGGATGGTGGGATGGGGTGGGATGGGATGGGATGGGATGGGATGGGGTGGGGTGGGATGGGATGGGGTGGGATGGGGTGGGATGGGGTGGGATGGGATGGGATGGGGTGGGATGGGATGGGATGGGATGGGATGGGATGGGGAGGTGGGATGGGGTGGGATGGGATGGTGGGATGGGGTGGGAAGGTGGGATGGGATGGGATGGGGTGGGGTGGGGTGGGATGGGATGGGAAAGAATGGGGTGGGATGGGATGGGGTGGGATGGTGGGATGGGATGGGATGGAGTGGGATGGGATGGGATGGGATGGGGTGGGGTGGGATGGGATGGGGTGGGATGGGGTGGGATGGGGTGGGATGGGATGGGATGGGATGGGATGGGGTGGGGTGGGATGGGATGGGGTGGGATGGGGTGGGATGGGGTGGGGTGGGATGGGGTGGGATGGGGTGGGATGGGATGGGATGGGATGGGATGGGGTGGGGTGGGATGGGATGGGGTGGGATGGGGTGGGATGGGGTGGGATGGGATGGGATGGGATGGGATGGGATGGGATGGGATGGGATGGGATGGGATGGGGTGGGGTGGGATGGGGAGGTGGGATGGGGTGGGATGGGATGGTGGGATGGGGTGGGAAGGTGGGATGGGATGGGATGGGGTGGGGTGGGGTGGGATGGGATGGGAAAGAATGGGGTGGGATGGGATGGGGTGGGATGGTGGGATGGGATGGGATGGGGTGGGGTGGGATGGGGAGGTGGGTGCTGGTGCACTGGGAGACCCCAGACCCTTAGAAGAAACTGAGGGGTGGGACAAGAAGGACCCTAAAGCCGGGGGCGAGGCGGGGGCAGCAGGACAGAAGCTGCTGCCCCAGTGCCCCGGGGCGGGGTGCTGGTGCCATGGGGACCCCCACCCCCTGCCTGGGCTGGGTGGGGGGTGGTAGGTGACCTGCGGTGACCCGTGTCCCCACACCCACCGGTGACCTTGTCCAGCAGGGAGTAGAGGCGGTGGCCGCAGGGCGCGTAGAAGCCGACGGTGACGGGGGTGGCGGTGTGACACAGCGTCTTGGAGAGGCAGCGGCAGTAGATGTCGTCCTCCGTCAGCGCCTCTGGGGGCGGGGGGACGGTCAGGGGGAGACGGGGACACCCCCCCTCCAATGGGGACCCCCATGTTGAGGGGGGGGCAATGGGGTGGAGGGCGGAGCCCCAAATCTGGGGGGACCCAATTGGACGAGGTTGTGAATAATGACAAGTGTGAGGGACCCCAGGAGAGGAGACACTGGTGGGTGCTGGGACCTACTGGTGCATTCTGGGACCCGGGGATGGGATGGGATGGGATGGGATGGGATGGGATGGGATGGGATGGGATGGGGTGGGATGGGATGGGATGGGGTGGGATGGGATGGAGTGGGATGGGATGGGATGGGATGGGATGGGGTGGGATGGGATGGGGTGGGATGGGATGGGATGGGATGGGATGGGATGGGGTGGGATGGAGTGGGATGGGATGGGATGGGATGGAGTGGGATGGGATGGGATGGGATGGGATGGGATGGGATGGGATGGGATGGGATGGGATGGGATGGGATGGGATGGGATGGGATGGGATGGGGTGGGATGGGATGGGATGGTGGGATGGGGTGGGATGGAGTGGGATGATGGGATGGGGGTGAGATGGGATGGGGTGGGATGGGATGGTGGGATGGGGTGGGATGGAGTGGGATGATGGGATGGGGGTGAGATGGGATGGGATGGGATGGGATGAGATGGGATGGGATGGGATGGAGTGGGGTGGGATGGGATGAGATGGGATGGGATGGGATGGTGGGATGGGATGGGATGGGATGGGATGGGATGGGATGGGATGGGATGGGATGGGATGGGATGGGATGGGATGGGATGGGATGGGATGGGATGGGGTGGGATGGGGTGGGATGGGATGGTGGGATGGGGTGGGATGGAGTGGGATGATGGGATGGGGGTGAGATGGGATGGGGTGGGATGGGATGAGATGGGATGGGATGGGATGGAGTGGGGTGGGATGGGATGAGATGGGATGGGATGGGATGGTGGGATGGGATGGGATGGGATGGGATGGGATGGGATGGGATGGGATGGGATGGGATGGGATGGGATGGGATGGGATGGGATGAGATGGGATGGGATGGGATGGGATGGGATGGGATGGGATGGGATGGGATGGGATGGGATGGGATGGAGTGGGGTGGGATGGGATGAGATGGGATGGGGTGGGATGGGATGGAGTGGGATGGGATGGGATGGGGTGGGATGGGATGGGATGGGATGGGATGGGATGAGATGGGATGGGATGGGATGGGATGGGATGGGATGGGATGGGATGGGATGGAGTGGGATGGGATGGAATGGGGTGGGATGGGATGAGATGGGATGGGATGGGATGGGATGGAGTGGGATGGGATGGAATGGGGTGGGATGGGATGAGATGGGATGGGATGGGATGGTGGGATGGGGTGGGATGGAGTGGGATGATGGGATGGGGGTGAGATGGGATGGGATGGTGGGATGGGATGGGATGGGATGGGATGGGATGGGATGGGATGGGATGGGATGGGATGGGATGGGATGGATGGGATGGAATGGGGTGGGATGGGATGGTGGGATGGGGTGGGATGGAGTGGGATGATGGGATGGGGGTGAGATGGGATGGGGTGGGATGGGATGGTGGGATGGGGTGGGATGACCAGGCAGGACAGGAGGACCCAGCCCCCCCACCACGACCCCGGGTGTCCCCATCCCCCCCAGTGCCCCCCTGCCCCGTACCTTGGTGCTCCCCAGGCTCCACCTCCACAAAGGCGCCGTGGCGGCAGGTGCAGGCGTCCCCCCCAGCCCCCAGACAGGCCACTCGCTCCTCGCAGCCCCCCGGGGGTCCCACCAGGCACCCCCCGCACAGCGACGAGCAGGAGCCCTGCGGGGGGAGAGGGGGGACATGGGGACACGGGGACACCACGGGAACATGGGGACACCACAGGCACTGGAGGACACAGTGACAAGGGGACACCATGGGGTCATGAAGATATGGTTAACGTGGAACATGGGGACACCATGAGGACACCACGGGGACATGGAGACATGGGGACAGGGGGACATGGGGACAGCATGGGGACACAGGGACATGGGGACATGGGGCTATAGAGACACCATGGGGAGGTGGGGACAGAAGGACACAGGGACACCATGGAAACACCATGGGGACATGGAGGCACCACGGGGACATGGTTAATGTGGGGCCATGGAGGCACCATGGGGACATGGGGACAGCATGGGGACATGGGGAAGTGGAGACAGGGGGACACAGGGATGGGGGGACACCACCGGCACATGGTTAACGTGGGGACATGGGGACACCATGAGGACACCAGAGACACCATGGAGACAAGGTGACTTTGGGACACGGGGATACCATGGGGACACAAGGACATGGGGACACAGGGACACCATGGGGACAGCAGGGGGACATGGGGACACCATGGGGACACAACGGCATGAGTACACAGGGACACCATGGGGACAGCATGGGGACATGGGGACGTGGGGACACCATGGGGACACAAGGGCATGAGTACACAGGGACACCATGGGGACAGCATGGGGACATGGGGATGTGGGGACACCATGGGGACACAAGGGCATGAGTACACAGGGACAGCATGGGGACATGGGGACGTGGGGACACCATGGGGACACAAGGACATGGGGACACAGGGACACCATGGGGACAGCATGGGGACACAAGGGCATGAGTACACAGGGACACCATGGGGACATGGGGACGTGGGGACACCATGGGGACACAAGGACATGGGGACACAGGGACACCATGGGGACAGCATGGGGACATGGGGATGTGGGGACACCATGGGGACACAAGGACATGGGGACACAGGGACACCATGGGGACAGCATGGGGACACGGTGGGGACGTGGGGACGGACTGGGATGGGGTGGAGCGGCGTGATGGGGACAAACTGGCCTGCTAGTTACTGGGGCCCAGGCTGCAGCTGGTGCTGGGGACACTGGAGAGCGCGAGACAGCCTGGACTGGGGACACTGGGGCCATGGGGACAGCTGGACTGGGAGCACTGGGACACTGGGTCAGCCTGGGTGGGGGACACTGGTGACCCTGGGCCAGCCTATACTGGGGACACTGGGACAGCCCATACTGGGGACACCAGTCACCAGAGCCCAGGCTGTACTCAGGACAGAGGGACAACTGGGGACACTGGTCACCATAGCCCAGCCTAAACTGGGGATACTGGTGACCTTAGCCCAGCCTATACTGGGGACACTGGTCTCCATAGTCCAGCCTGTACTGGGGACACCGGTGACACCAGCTCAGCCTATACTGGGGATACTGGTCACCATAGTCCAGCCTGTACTGGGGACACTGGTCACCGTAGCCCAGCCTATACTGGGGACACCAGTGACACCAGCTCAGCCTATACTGGGGACACTGGTGACCCTAACCCAACCTATACTGGGGACACCAGTGACACCAGCTCAGCCTATACTGGGGACACTGGTGACCATGGGGCAGCCTCTACAAGGGACACCAGTGACCCCATCTCAGCCCGTACTGGGGACACTGGTGGCTGGGTCGCCGCTCTCTCTCCACCCCCAGCACCCTCCCATGATCCGCCCCAGTGCCAGCGCCCCAGGGGCCTCATCCTGCCCCTGTCCCCGTCCCCGTCCCCGTCCCCGTCCCCGTCCCCGTCCCCGTCCTACCCCGGGCAGCGCCGCCGGCTCCATCCCCTCCAGCCTCCGGCCGCACCGGTCCCGGCGGCGGCCGCGCACCCCATTTATACTGGGTCAGGATCGGGCCCCGCCAGCGCCCGGTGGGGAGGAAATAACTGGGTGTGGATGGGGCAGAAATTCCGGCTGCGCCGGCGGGAGCTCGGCCTGAGTCAGGGCCCGGCCACGCCAACCGGGACCGGCCCCGCCGAGGGACGGCGAGGACTGGGGGGGACTGGGGGGACTGGGGGGGTGGGGGGGGGGGTGGGGAGGGAGGGCTGCGGGGGTATGGGGGGGCGGGACAGCGGGACACTGGGGATGGGGGACATGGGGACGGGGGACAGGGGAACATGGGAGACCTGAGGGGACATTGGGGACAGTGGGGGGGACATAGGGGACGTGGGGGGGTGCAGGGGACATGGGACACCTGAGGGGACATGGGGACACTGGGGACATGGGGGACGGGGGACATCGGGGATGTCGGGGACATGGGGACAGGAGCCAGCGGCCGCAGGCAGACCTGAGGGGACAGTCACTGCCCGTGACACGGCGACGCCATCGTCACCCGGCCATCACCCTGTCATCGCCCTGCCATCGCCCTGCCATTGCCCTGCCATCTCGGTGACTTCGCGGTGACACTGCTGCTTCCTGTGGCCGGTGGCTCCTGCCAGAGGAACCTGCTGGCCCGGGCACAGGTGGCACCTGCTGGCCACCAGCGCTGGTGACACCGGTTGGCCACCAGCAGCGGTGACACTGTGGGGCGTCACCACAGTAACACCAAAAGTGGGGTTTTCCGCCTCAAAACCAGCTCTGTGCCCCCCCACCAGGAAAGGGTTAACGGGGGGCGATGAGGGGATGGGATCCTCCTGGGGACGCGGGGGACACGGAGGGCAGAGGAGATGGAGGGGACACGGGGGTCGTGGGGACGTGGGGACATGGGGACATGGAGGACAGAGGGGACCTGGGGGACACAAGGGCCGTGGAGGGGGTGGGGACAGAGGGACACCGGGGACACGGGGCCAGGCCGGATCCTGTGTGGGGGCGGGTGGCAGCGGTGGCATTTCCTCGCGGTGGCCTTGGCACCCTGACAAGGGCCAGGCAGCCACGTGTGTCACCGGAAGGGGTGAGCGGTGTCCCCCTGGGTGCCAGCACCCGCCACAGCCCAAGGACACGGGGGACGCCAGGGACACGGGGTGGCGGGTGGCGAACACGGGGTTGGGGGGTCCTGACGGGTCCCCATAGGGGCACGGGGACAAAGGGTGGCTGGTGGGTCCCCAAGGGGACATGGGGACAAGGGCCATTGGCGGGTCCCCACGAGAACATGGGGACAGGGTGGCTGGTGGGACCCCGGGGGGACAACGGTCATCGGTGGGTCCCCATGAGGACATGGGGACAAGGGTGGCTGGTGGGACCCCGGGGGACAAAGGTCATTGGTGGGTCCCCATGAGGACGTGGGGACAAGGGTGGCTGGTGGGACCCCGGGGGGACAAAGGGACAAAGGTCATTGCTGGGTCCCCAGGGGGACATGGGGACAAGGGTGGCTGGTGGGACCCCAAGGGGACAACGGTCATCAGTGGGTCCCCATGAGGACGTGGGGACAAGGGTGGCTGGTGGGACCCCAAGGGGACAAAGGGACAAAGGTCATTGCTGGGTCCCCAGGGGGACATGGGGACAAGGGTGGCTGGTGGGACCCCAAGGGGACAACGGTCATTGGTGGGTCCCCATGAGGACGTGGGGACAAGGGTGGCTGGTGGGTTCCCACAAGGACACAGGGATGGGGTGGCTGGTGGGACCCCGTGGGGATGTGGAGCTGGGTTGGCGGGTGGGTGCCCACAAGGACACGGGGACGGGGTGACGGTGGCACCCTCAGCTCAGGTGCCACCCCCGGCGCAGGTGCCACCGCCAAGAATCGAAAGTGAGGGTGGGGGAGGACAGAGGTCGCTGGGGAGGGGCCGCACCCGCCCGCAGGATCCAGGATCCCGCTCCGAGGGATCACCAGCACCCCGGAACCCCCTGCCCAGCACCCACCCACCAGGGACCCCCCACCCGGCACCCACCCACCGGCCCCCCCCTGGAGCAGCCCCCATGGATTTGCAGCCCCCCATCATCAACCCGGTGAGTGGGGGCGGGACGACATATGGGACCAGAGGAGCTCTGTGGGGCGGGGGGGTTCCTATGGGGTGGGGGGGGCTCCCATGAGACCAGGGGTCCCCATGGTGCTGGGGGGTCCCTATGGGGCTGGGGGGGACCCTATGGGGCTGGAGGGACCCTGTGGGACTGAGGGGGATCCTGTGGGGCTGGGAGGACCCTATGGGACTGAGGGGGCCTCTATGGGGCTGGGGGTGCCCCTATAGGGCTGGCGGGGACCTTATGGGGACAGGGGGTCCCTATGGGACCAAGGGGACCCTGTGGGACCAGGAGGACCCCATGGGGACAGGGGGTCCTTATGGGGCTGGGGGCGTCCCTACGGCACTGGGGGTTCCCTATGGGGCTGGGGTGTCCCTATGGGACTGGTGGAGTCCCTAGGGGGACAGGGGCTCCCCATGGAGCTGGGGGGGTCCCTCTGGGGCTGCGCGCTCCCTGTGGGGCTGGGAGGGGGACATGGCGGGGACAGCAGTGACCTCGGGGCCTGGCGTCCCTGTCCCCTCCCCGGGGACCCCGTGCCCCCCGCCGTCGCTGTCTTCCTGCAGCGGGTCCCCTTTGTGGGGTACATCTTCGGGGGGCTCAGCGGAGGGCGGATGGTCATCATCCAGGGGCGGGTCCAGCCCCTGGCCAAGAGGTGGGTGCTCCCCCCCCAGTTCCCCCCAGTGCCCCCCAGTTCCCCCCAGTGCCCCCCAGTACCTCCCAGTACCCCCCCCAGCAGCCGGCTGGCCGGATGCCACCGGGAAGGGCAAAGGTTGTGGGAGGGGAGAGCGGGGGGGTGGGAAGCAAACTGGGATGGGGGGGTGTCCCAAACTGGGGGGGGGAAGGATGGTGGAAGGGGGCCGGGGGTGCCCCCAAAGTGTGGGGAGGCTTGGTGGGGGGAACTGGGGGGACTGGGGAGGACTGGAAGTGTCCCCCTTTTGGGGGAGGGGCATGGTGGGGACGGAACTCGGGGGTGCCCCAACCTGGGGGGGGCAGGGGGGGCACTGGGAGGGTCTGGGGTCGCATCCCTAACCCGCGGCGGGGGGGTTGCAGGACCCCCCCCATGGGTGTAGGACCCCCCCTCCAGTGGGTGCTGGGACCCCCCGCCGTGGGGTGGTTCTCGGGGGGTGGTGTGTGCAGGAACCCCCCCGCCATGGTGGGCTTCGTGGTGGTGGTGGGGGGGGGGGTGTCGCCGGGGGGGGGTGGTGTGCCCACGCGTGTCCGCGGTTGCAGGTTCACGGTGGCCCTGCGCTGCGGCGGGGGGGACGTGGCGCTGCAGCTGAACCCGCGCTTCCCGGGGGGGGGTCGCGGGGGGGGCGGGGCGGTGCTGGGCTGCACCGCCCGCCGGGGGGGGCTCTGGGAGCCCGAGGAGCGCTGCGCGACCCCCCCCGCCCTGAGCCCCGGGGGGACCCTCGAGATCATCATCCACGTCCGTGAGCACGGCTACCAGGTGGGACCCCCCCCCCGTGGGTGCTGACCCCCCCCGTGGGTGCTGACCCCCCCCGTGGGTGCTGACCACCCCCGTGGGTGCTGACACCCCCCCCGTGGGTGCTGAACCCCCCCCCGTGGGTGCTGACCCCCGCCGTGGGTGCGGGACCCCCCGACACCCCGCTGTGGGGGGTGTCACCCCGCTGTCCCCCCCCGCAGGTGGCGGTCACCGGGCAGCACGTGGTCGAGTTCCTGCACCGGGTGCCCCCCGCCAGCGTCCAGGCGCTGGAGGTCACCGGGGACGTCACCCTCAGCTGTGTCACCTTCACCGGCCCCGTGAGCACCCCCGGACCCCCCACCCCACCCCGGGGACACCCGGGGCTTGGGGACATCCTTGGGGACAGGGACCTCTAGGGAAACTCGGGGACATCCAGAGGGTTGGGGACATCCACGGGGACAGGGACCTTTAGGGAGGGTTGGGGACCTCGGGAGGTTGGGGACGTCCAGAGGGTTGGGGACATCCAGGGCTTGGGGACATCCAGGGGTTGGGGACATCTGGGGGGATCAGGGACTCCAGGAGGTTGGGGACATCTGGGGAGATTGGGGACATCCAGGGCTTGGGGACACCTGGGACTTGGGGACATCCACGGGGACAGGGACCTTTAGGGAGGGTTGGGGACATCCAGAGGGTTGGGGACGTCCATGGGGACAGGGACCTCTAGGGAGGGTTGAGGACCTCGGGAGGTTGGGGACGTCCAGAGGATTGGGGACATCCAGGGCTTGGGGACATCCAGGGGCTGGGGACATCCACGGGGACAGGGACCTTTAGGGAGGGTTGGGGACCTCGGGAGGTGGGGGACACCCAGGGGGGTCAGGGGACACCCAGGGGGGTGTTGGGGACATCCAGGGGGGTCAGGGGACATGGCGGGGGTGTCTCTGCTGTCCCCGTCCCCAGCACCGTGTCCCTCTGTCCCCCAGCAGGCGGCCGGCGGGGTGCTGCCACCCCCGGCGACCCCCGTGAGTAGGGGGAGAGGGGGGGGGTCGGGGCGCTGGGGCACCCAAGGGTGGGGGTGCTGGGGGGCGCCCGGGGGTCGGGGCGCTGGGGCACCCAAGGGTGGGGGTGCTGGGGGGCGCCCGGGGGTCGGGGCGCTGGGGCACCCAAGGGTGGGGGTGCCAGGGAAGGGACACCCTGGGGTCACCCAGAGGTGGGTGCTGGGACACACGGGTCTGTGGGTGGGTGGGTGCACGTGGATGCAGAGGGGTGGGTGGGTGCTCAGCACCCAGCGGGGTCAGCCGGGGGCACCCAGGGGTGACAGCGCCCACCCTCCTCCCACAGCTGCCGACGCCGGTGACCGTCAGCAACCCGGTGAGTGCAGGGTGCCGGTGGGTGCTGGTGGGTGCCGGCGGGTGCTGGTGGGTGCTGGTGGGTGCCGGTGGGTGCCGGCGGGTGCTGGTGGGTGCCGGTGGGTGCCGGTGGGTGCCGGTGGGTGCTGGCGGTGCCGGTGGGTGCCGGTGGGTGCTGGTGGGTGCCGGTGGGTGCTGGCGGTGCCGGTGGGTGCTGGCGGTGCTGGTGGGTGCCGGTGGGTGCCGGTGGGTGCCGGTGGGTGCTGGCGGTGCTGGGGGGTGCCGGTGGGTGCTGGTGGGTGCCGGTGGGTGCCGGCGGGTGCTGGCGGTGCCGGTGGGTGCCGGCGGGTGCCGGTGGGTGCCGGTGGGTGCTGGCGGTGCCGGTGGGTGCCGGTGGGTGCCGGTGGGTGCTGGCGGTGCTGGGGGGTGCCGGTGGGTGCTGGTGGGTGCCGGTGGGTGCCAGTGGGTGCCGGTGGGTGCCGGTGGGTGCTGGCGGTGCTGGTGGGTGCCGGGGGGTGCCGGTGGGTGCTGGTGGGTGCCGGCGGGTGCCGGCGGGTGCCGGTGGGTGCCGGTGGGTGCCGGTGGGTGCTGGCAGTGCTGATGGGTGCCGGCGGGTGGGGGGTGTCCCCGCAGAGCGTCCCCTTCCACATGGTGTTGAGCAAGAGCCCCGCGGGCCTCATCCCACCCATCACCATCGTGGGCACTGTCCACCCCAACGCCAACAGGTCAGGGTGGGGGTCAGGGTGCGGGGGGGGGGCAGGGTGAAGGGTGGGGGGCAGGGTGCTGTGGGATTCGGGGTGCCTGGGGGCCCAGAGCCGGGTGCTGGGGGGGTCAGGGCTGGGTGCTGGGCACGAGGTGCTGGGTGCTGATGCCAGGTGCCGGGTGCTGAGTGCTGGGTACCGGGTGCCGATGCCGGGTGCTGGGGGTGGGGGTCAGGACTGGGTGCTGGGTGCTGGGTGCTGGGTGCTGGGTGCTGGGTGCCAGCTGCCGGTGGCGGGTGCCCCCGGCAGGTTCCATGCCAACCTGTGGAGCAGCGGCTCCGGGGCGGTGGTGCTGCACGTCAACCCCCGGCTGGCCGAGGCCGTGCTGGTGCTCAACACCCGCCAGGACGGGTGCTGGGGCCCCGAGCAGCGGCACGCGGCGGGTGCCATGCCTTTCCAGCGCGGGCAGCCCTTCCAGGTGGGCAGCGGGACCGGTCCCACCCCCGGCCTGGTCCCAGTCCTGGTACTGGTCCCGGTCCCGGTCATCCCCGTGGTCCTGATCCCAGTCCCCAGCCCTGTCCCAGTTCAGCTCCCGCTGCCAATCCCAGTCCCGGTGCTGGCCCTGGTCACCCCCCGGGTGCTCATCCTGCCCCAGAGCCCACCCTGGGACCAGTCCAGTCCCAGTCCCAGTACCAATCCCAGTCCCAGTACCAATCCCAGTCCCAGTCCAGTCCCAGTCCCAGCCCCAGTCCCAGTCCAGTCCCAGTCCAGTCCCAGTCCCAGTCCCAGTCCCAGTCCCAGTCCCAGTCCAATCCCAGTCCCAGTCCCAGTCCAGTCCCAGTCAGTCCCAGTCCAGTCCCAGTCTCAATCCCAGTCCAGTCCCTGTCCCAGTCCCAGTCCCAGTCCCAGTCCAATCCCAGTCCCAGTCCCATTTCAGTCCCAGTCCAGCTCCTGCTCCTGGCTGTGGCCTGGGGGGTTGTCCCCAAGGGGGTGTCCCCTTCCCCAGGGGGGTGTCCCCAGGGGGGTGTCCCCGGGGGGGTGTCCCCGGGGGGGTGTCCCCAGGGGGGGGTTGTGGGTGTCCCCGTCCCCCGCGGTGACACAGCCCCCCCCCCAGCTGGAGATCCGCCCGCTGAGCCAGGCCTTCGCCCTGTGGGTCAACGGCCGCCACCTCTGCGACTACGGCCACCGCCTGCCCCCGGCCACCGTCGACCGGCTGGAGGTGGCCGGGGACGTCACCCTGGCCTGCGTCAAGTGCTGAGGGACCCCCCCGGGGGGCAGCGGCCACCGGCACCCGCCACCAGGGCGGGGCCCGCGGGGGCTCTGGGCACGGGGCCACCCGCGGCCTGGCCCCGCCTGGTCCCCGCTGACCCCGGGAGGTGCCACCACCGGCCCCTGGCGCGCCCCGGGGTCCCCATTAAACCAGTCGCCGGCGCCCAGCGTGTCCCAGTGTCACTGGGGGGGTCTTGGTGGGGTCGGGGTGGGGGGACACCAGGGGCCGTCCCACAGCACCCAGTTCCCCCCAGTTCCTTCCCAGTTCCCCCCAGTTCCCCTGCCCGCCGCCAGGGGGCAGAGCGCTGCCCGCCCCCCGTCTCGGCCAGCCTCGCGCATGCGCCTCCCACCGGAGGCGCCGGGCCCGCCATGTCGAGTGAGGGCACTTCCGGGTGGCCGCCGTGTGCGGCGGCACGTGACGCCAGCCGCCCGTCATGTGACCTGCGGCGGCGCCGGCCAGGAGGTGGGAGAGCTCCGGGGGAACCGGGGAGGGCCGGGGGGGGGGGGCCCTTGGGGCTTGAGGGGTCACGGGGGGAGGGGCTGGGGGTCTCGGGGTGGGGCGGGGGTGTCCGTGGGTGGGGGGTCCGTGGGGTTTGGGGGGGGATCACGGGGGGGCTGGGGGTCCCTGTGGGTGTTGGGGGGCTTGTCCGTGGGGCTTGGGGGGTCCCTGAGGTCACCGGCGGGGGGGGGGAGTTATGGGGGGATCTGAGCACAGCTTGGGAGGGGGGGCAGATGCCCCGGGGCCAAGCCCACAGCTCCCCCCCCCCAAGGTTGGTGTCACCCCCTGACCACCACCCTCCCCGCGCCCTCCCCCGCAGGCCATGGCCGACCCCCACCCCCCCAGAGTGGTCCCGGGTGAAGCCTCTGAGAGCGACTCGGACCCGGAGCCGCTGCCCCGGGCAGGGAGCGCAGCCGGGGGGACCCCCGGGGCCGGGCTGAAGGTGCCGGGCGAAGCCTCCGAGACCGACGAGGAAGAAGAGGAAGAGGAAGAGGGGGCTCACCCCCCCTCCCCGGTGGCGTCGGCGGAAGAACCGGCAGCGATTTGGGGAGGGGGGTTCCGGGGGGCCGGGGAGGTCCCTCGTTGCTGCAGCAGCGGCTGGAGGAGGGTTCGGGGCGGCTGCGGGGGGCGGTGGGGGGGGCCCTGCGGCGCAGCTACGGCACCGCCGCCCGCCACCTGGGGGGGCTGGGGGGGGCGCTGGGCCGCGCCCAGGCGGGGGCGGCCGCTGCCGCCCACTGCCTGCGCCTGGCCCGCCGCGACCTGCGGGCGGTGGCCGCCGCCGTCGACATCATCACCGCCTGCCGCCTGCTGCCTGACATCCGCCTCTGAGGATGGTGACCGGGGGCTTCGCGGCGTCACCGGCAGCCTCGTGGTGGCACCGGTGGCGGCAGCGGTGGCTTCACGGTGTCACCAACAGCTTCGCGGCATCACCAGCGGCTTCACGGTGACACCAGTGACTTAATGACATCACTGGCAACTTTATGATGTCACCAGCAGCCTCACGACATCACCGATGGCTTCATGACATCACGAGCAGCTTCACAGTGTCACCAACAGCTTCATGGTGACACCAGTGGCTTCATGACATCACCGGTGGCTTCACGGTGTCACCAACAGCCTCATAGTATCACCGACAGCTTCACAGTGTCACCGGTGACCTCATGACATCACTGGCAGCTTTGCGGTGTCACCGGCAGCTTCACGGCGTCACCAGCGGCGTCACCAGCAACCTCATGACATCACTGGTGGCATCACCAGCGGCTTCACAGTGTCACCGGCAGTTTCATGGTGTCACCAGTGGCCTCATGACATCACCGGCAGCTTCGCAGTGTCACCAGTGGTGGCACCAGCAGCTTCAGGGTGTCACCAACAGCTTCACGGCGTCACTGGCAGCCTCACGATGTCACTGGTAGCTTCACAGTGACACTGATGGCTTCGTGACATCACCAGCAGCTTCACGGCGTCACCAGCGGCTTCGCGGCGTCACCGGTGGCTTCGTGGCATCACCGACACCGTGGTCACCACAGTGTCCTCCCGAAGGGCCAGTTGTGGTGGCACCGGCACCGAGTTGTGGCTCTGGCCCCACCGCGCTGTCCCCAGAGACCTCCACGCCGCGGTGGCATCATCACCAGTGTGGCCACAGGGCCATCATCACCAGTGTGGCCGTAGTGGCTTTGGCCACCAGGACCCAGACGCTGTGGTGACGTCATCGCTGGTGGCCTCGTGGCCACCACCCCCAGGACCCCCGCACTCTGGTGACGTCATCACCAGTGGCCTCGCGGCCACCACCCCCAGGATCCCCATGCTCTGGTGACGTCATCACCGGTGGCTTTGTGGCCACCATCACCAAACTGCGGCCACTGGCGTCCCCAAGTGCCACTGCTGCGTGTGATGGAGCTGAATAAAGGCCTGGTGGTGGCACAGGCACAGTGGGGACACCGGTGTCACCATGGTGGGGGGACAGGGACACCCCCCACGCGGGGAGGGGGGTGACGGGTGCCATCGCGGTGGTGGCCCAGGGGGTAGGACTGGTGGCCTCTGTCCCTCACCATGTCCCCAAGTGCCAGCGCTGGCCCCTAGGTTGTCCCTGGTGTCCCCAGGAGGGGGGACACACACAGTGACAGGACAACACCCCCCCCAAGAAGCAGGACACACCCTGGGGCCACAAAAGGGTTTATTGGGGGGGGACAACACACCCCAACACTGTCACCCCCGCCGTGGGGACACGGGGACAGCGGGGGGGGGCGTGGCTGTCCCCGGGGGTGTCACCCGCGGGTGTCCAGCTGGTCCATGTACCTCTTCAGCGCCTGCAGCCGGGCATCGATATCAGCCAGCTCGGCCGAGGGCTCCTCAGCGCAGTTCTCTGGGGGGGGGCCGGGGGGAAATGGGTTAAGAAAGGCTGAAATTGGGGGGGGCACCCCAAAAAATGCGGGGGGGGGGGCAGGGGGAGCTTACCTTTGCCGTGGCATTTGCCGGCAGCACTGGCCACAGGCGGGCAAGGAACCTAGTGGGGGGCAGGAGGAGGTGGGGGGGGCACTAGTGGGTGTCCTCCCCCCCAAGGTCACCCTGATTTGCGGCAGGTCCCTAAAGAGGTTGGGGGCAGGGAGGGGGCGGGGGGGTCACTGACCTCGCCACGGCTGTTGCAGGACAAGGCGCTTAGGGGTCCGCGGGTGTGTGTCGCCCTCCTGCCCCTGTGCAGGGGGTGGTCAGGGGTGGTTAAAGGGTGCTGGGGGGGGGTCAGGGTGGCGGGGGGGGTCACCCCACCGTCCTACCCCCACTCTGGGCGTTACCTGGGTGGGTGCTCCTCAGCCCCGCTGCTGGAGCTCACTGCCGAGCGCCGGCTCCGGAAGCTTTCGGCTGTGGGGAAGAGAAATGGGGAGGAGGTGTGAGCTCATGGCAGGGGAGGGGGGAGCCCCAGCACCCAGTGAGTGGCCCCCCCCAGCACCCACAACCCCCCCCACCCCCGACTCACCCGAGCTGCTGCGCCCACAGCTCCTGGCTGGGCTGGCGCTGCCAAAAGCCGCCCTACGCCGCTGGCTGCACCCAAGGGAGAGACCCGTGACGGATGGGGGGGGTCCAAGGGGCCCCCCCAGAGCAGGGAGGGGGGGTGTCAGGGGATAGGGACAGTGACACTGACACCCCCCCAGTGGTGGCACACACCCCGCCCCCGCCGTGTCACCTCTTACTTTTTGAACTCAATCTCCTTCTGCCGCTGCTGCCGGGCCCGGACGAAGGCTGTGGGGTCAAAGCGCGGCGGGTGGGAGCCTGGGGCGGGGGACAAAGGGACAACGAGGGGGTCGGGGGGGGGGACTCTGCGTCCCCCAGCCCCACCCCACACGTGTCCCCAAAGCGTCCCTGACCTGCGGGCAACGACGGGGACCGCGACAGGGGGCGGCCCCGGCTGCTCTCCCGGGAAGCCAAGCGCTGCGGCGGCGAGGGCCGGGGGGTGGAGGGGGAGCGTCGCTGGCTGGCGGGGGTCCGGCTGGCAGGGGTCCAGCTGTTGAGGTTGGGGTGGGGGCGACAGCACTGTGAGGGGGGGGACACATGGGGACACCCCACGGTCACGGGGGGGGTGGTTCTTTAGCCCTCCTCACCCCCTCTTGCAGGCGGCCAGCTCGGCCGTCAGGGTCTTCACCCGCTGCTGCAGCCGCCGCTCCGACATCTTCAGCTCTACCAGCTGCCGGGGAGGGGGGAGATTGGGTGGGTGACTGGGTGCCCCCCACCCAACCCCCAGCACGCCCCCACCCACCTCAGTCAGCTGCTGCTGCTGCCTGTGCTGGTTCCGCAGTCTCTCCCACTGCAGCTCCTCCTGCACCCGCTGCAGCCTGGAGGGGGGATTACGGGAGGGGGGCGGTTTGAGGAGGGGGTCTCTCCTCACTCCGCGCCCCCCCAGCACTTCCTAGGTGCCCGGCCCCACTCACTGGTCCCGGAGGTGGCGGATCTCGGTGTCTCGCTCACAGTTGTGTCCAGCCCGGAGCTGCACCAGCTCCTCCCATAGCTCCTGCATCCGGCAGCGGAGGGCAGCAGGATCCGGACCCCCCACGTAGGGCAGTGGCAGCGGGTAGTTAATCCTGGCGGGGGGGGACGACAGGTGGGGGGGTTGAGGCTGGTGCTGGTGCCCCCCCGTCTCGTCCCCGTTGTCCTCGTTGTTCCCCCTGTCACCTGTCAAACTCGACGGAGTAGACGAGGATGAGGTAGCGCTTGGCGCCGAGGGGGGAGGTGGTGGGAGTGGGGGGCTGGATGCTCACCCCCCCTTTGCGGCTGCAGAGGGTCTCCAGGTCGGCGAAGTTGAGGAGCTTCAGGCTGACCGACGGGCTGCTCTGGGGTGGGGGTAAATTTGGGCGGGGGGTGTCAGTGGGACATCCCCACCCCCAGCAAAAACAAACCACCGGCCTCACCTTCATCAGCGCTGACTCCAACATGCTGCAGAAAACCCCAAATTCCTTAAAACTGCCCGTTTTACAGGTCAGGTCCTCAATGGCTGCGAGGAGGTGGGGGGAGAGGTGGGTCAACGTTCGTGGGGGGGTCACCTCACACCCCCCCACACCTCGGACCCTCCCCCCAGGACTCACAGGCGGCGTCAAACCGGTCCCTCCACTGGTCGCCGGTGAGTTGAGCCTCCAGCTCCAGCTCCAGGGTGGCGGGGGCCCGGCGCAGCCGCACCGTGTGCACCCCCGGATGGAAGGGGTAGTCGGCCTGCAGGGACCACGGCTTCTCCATGGCCCTGGGGGGGGCGGATGGGGAGGGTCTGTGAGGGGGTGGCACCCCGGGAGATGGAGGAAGTGGGATGGGGAAGGGGGGAGGAGAGGAGGCTGTGGCACTCGGGGCGGGGGGCGACAGTGGGGCACCCCAGGGTTCCTGGGGAGGGGGGGGTGGGACTTGGGGGTGCAGTTTGTAGGGCTGGAGGGGGGTAGCCCAGGGCACTGAGGGGGCTGTTTAGGGGGGCTCAGGGCTCTGGGGGGGTGTTTGGGGTAGCCCAGGGCACTCGGGGGGCTGTTTGGGGGTCTCAGGGCTCTAGGGGGGTGTTTGGGGGGGGCAGGGCTTTTGGGGATGTTTGAGGTGGCCCAGGGCTCCCCTGGGGACACCCAGGCGGGCCGGGGTCTCTTCCGGGGGTACTAGGGGGCTCTGTAGGCGGCAGATACCGGGCCCAGCCCGGCCCGGGGGTGCCGCTGGGGCCCGGAGAGCCCCCCCGGGGCGGTCGCCGAGCCGGTGTTGAGCCCGGTGCCGCCGTCGGCCCCAGGAATCCCGGTCCCGGTCACCCACCTCCCTCCGCGCTCCAACGTCCCCTCAACGGTAGCCCCGCCTCCCAGGCAGGCCTGCCCACGCCCAATTGGCCGGCCACGCCTCGCCCCGCCTTCTCACTGGCTCCCGCCGCTGCCTGTCGCCTCGTGCCGCGCCTCCCTCCAGGCAGCCGTTAGCCCCCTTCGCGCCCCTCCCGCTGCTATTGGCCGTCGCGTGGAGCCCGCCTCCGCAGGGCCATTGGTTACGGTGGCTGTCAGTCATTCCGCCGAGAAGCCTTTGGCGCTCTCTGCTGGGAAGGAGCCGCGGGGAGGCCCCGCCCCCTCCAGGTGGATGCGTGGATCTGTCCGTAGGTTCGTGGGTCAGTCGTGGGTCTCTCTATAGGTCCATGGATCTGTCTATGTGTCCGTGGGTCTGTCCGTGGGTCTGTGGGGCAGTTTCTGGCTCTGCCTGTGGGTCCGTGGCTCTGCCCATGGCCAGCCAGCTCTCCCCGCCCACCATCTCCACCGCCCCGCCCCTCGGCACAGCGCGCGTGCGCCCTGAAAACCCCCAGCAGAGCGCATGCGCACTCCTTGTTTCCCCTCTCTCCGCGCGCAGGCGTATTGACCCCCTCCCGGCTCTGCGCATGCGCGATGGGCCCTTCCCGCTCCGCGCAGGCGCACTAGAGTCCCGCCGTCTCCTCCCGTCCCGTCTCGTCCCGCCGCGCTCCGGCGGCCCCTTTAAGGCGCGCGCGGCCGGTATGTAACGGGAGCGGGGTCCTGGGCGGAGCGGGACCCTCCGAGGGGTCCTCAGGGACCTTCAGGGCGGCGGCGGGGGGGGGGGTGAAGGGACCCGCTGAGGCGGCGGCGGGGGGGGGGGCGGTCCCCGCTCCGGTACCGAGCCAAGGCCCCGGCGCCCCCCGCCATGCCTTGGCGACAACGCCGGCGCCACTGGTGTCACCTCTGCGAGCTGCCCAAGACGCCCTGGGCCGTGGTGTGGGACTTCAGCGAGGCCGTTTGCCGCGGCTGCGTCAACTTCGAAGGGGCCGACCGGATCGAACCACTGCTGGAGGCCGCCCGCCGCCTGCGGCACCGCCACGGGCAAGCCCGGCCCCGCCAGGCCCCGCCGCTACGGCTGGAGGAGGTCGCCACCACTGCCACCACCGACCCCCCAGCCTTACCGGCGCCGCTGCCGCCACCCGCCACCGAGTGCCTGGCGGAGCTGACAACGGCCCTGCACGGCCACGCCGAGGCCTGGCCGGGGAAGCCGCCGGCTGTCCGGGAGCGTCTGGCCGCCCTGGCCGGTTGCGCCCCCTTCGACGTCCGTTTCCGCAAGGACCGCGCCTCGGCGGGGCGAGTCTTGGCTTTCGACACTGCAGCAGCCCAGCCGCTCTTCACCGAGTACTCCCGCGGTTCCGGCAGCGTCTCCGGCGGTGCGTTGGGGTTGGCCAAGCAGATGTTCCGGGACTGCCCACAGGTCCCCGGCAGAACCGGCTGCTCCAGTTACAAGTACCCGGAGGCTGAGAAACGCCGGGGAAGCGGCGAGTGGCAGCTGCTGGGCGACCTCTTCACTGAAGCTGCCCGCTTCTTCCGGCCCCCGCCGGCCGCCACCACTTTGCCACAGCCATGCCGTCACCGTAAAGCGGCGGCGGTGGAGGAGGAGGAGGAAGAGGCGGTGCTGAGCTGCAGTTTGTGCCGGCGGCAGTTGGAGGACACGCACTTCGTGCAGTGCCCGGCAGTGCCGCGGCACCGGTTCTGCTTCCCCTGCGCCCGTCGCGCCATCCGGGCCCGGGGCGGGGGGGTGTCCGGGGAGGTGCATTGTCCCAGCGGGGGCCAGTGTCACCTGGCGGGGGCCGGGCTGCCCTGGGCCTTCATGCAGGGGGAGATTGCCACCATCTTGGCCGGCGACATCCGTGTCAAGAGGGAGCGGGACCCCTGAGGGACCCACTCCCCGTCGTTGCTGCCGTGCCTCAGTTTCCCCCTTTCCCCCCGGCTCCTTACACTAATGCGTCCCCGCGCTTCTTTTGGGGAGGGGGGGTGATAAGTGCCTGTGCCCTGGGGAGTGGGGGGGGGGGGTCGGGGGGGTCCCCCAAAGCTCTGTGGGGGGGTGGGGGGGTCAATAAAGTGATAGGTTTTTTGAGGGGGGGGTGATTAAACTGCGGCTTGGCTGGGTTGGGGGGGGCGGTGGGGGCGTGGGTTCTGGAGTGCTGGGGAGCGGGAGGGGGCAAGTGGGGGGGGCTGGGGGGACAGGAGAGGATTGGGGAAGTGGGGGGGCAATTGGGAAGGGGCTGGGGGGCAGTGGGGGGCAGGGGGAGAACTGGGGGAGAATTGGGGGGGCTGGGGAGTAATTTGGGGGGGCAATTGGGGGCCGGGGGAGAAGGGGGGGCTGGGGGGTAATTTGGGGGGGCTGGGGGAGAATTGGAGGGGGCAGTTGGGGGGTAATTGGGAAGGGGCTGGGGGTTAATGGGGGGCCAGGGCAGAATTGGGGCGGGGCAGGGTGGCAATTGGGGGCAGGGGGAGAACTGGGGGGGCTGGGGGGTGGTGGTGGGGCAGTTGGAGGGGTCCCCCCTCGCCCCCCCGCCCCCGTGCGAAGAGCCGTCACGCGCGCTCGCCAGAGCTAAGGTCCCCTTCCACCTTCCCACACCCCACTCCGCGCATGCGCGCAGCAGCGCGCCCCCCCACCCCGCCGAGGGGGCGTGGTTTGCAGAGGCCCCGCCCCCCGGTGGCGGCTTCCGGCGGGCCCTCCGAGACGTCGCGGATGGGGTGAGGCCGCGCGTGCGCAGAGGCGCGGGGAAGCTGCTGAGCGCGCGGGTGGCGGTGAGGGGGGGCGGGGAGAGGGGGCCTGTGGGGCAGAGGGGGGCTGTATAGGGGGTCTATAAGGACTGGGGGGAGAGGGGGCTCTATAGGGGGGTCTGGGGGGGAGAGGGGGGTTCTCTAGGTCGTCTGTAGGGGTCTAGGGGGGAGGAGGGGGCTCTGTAGGGGGTCTGTAGGGGCTGGGGGGGAGGAGGGAGCCCTATAGGGGGCTCTGGAGGGGGGAGGCAGGAGGAGGGGATTCTGTAGGTGTTCTGTAGGGGTCGGTGGTGGAGGAGAGGCCTCTACAGAGGCTCCATAGCGGCCGGGGGGGGAGGAGGGGGCTCCATAGGAGCCTGAGGAGCTGGTCTCTATAGGGGCCTGGGGGGGAAGGGGTCTCTATAGGAGCCCTGGGAGCTCCGTAGGGGCCGGCGGGGTGCCGGGGGTGGAGCCATGTGGTGCTTGGGGGGGGATATGGGCTCCTAGCGGGGGGGTGGGAAGGGGCTCTATAGGGCCCTGGACACTGTGTCACCACTATAGGATCTATATGGGCCCAGGGCGGAGGAAGGGGGGGGGGCTCTATGGGCCAGGAGGGTGGGAAATGGGGCTCTATAGGAGCCCCTGGGAGAATGTATGTTGGGGGGGGGTGCTATGTAGGGACTGGGCGGGACTGGGATTCTATAGGGTACGTGTAGGGGCCCTGGTTACCAGTGACTTGGGAGGGGGCATATATATAGCGTACCCAGAGGTTGCATAGGGTGATCCTCCAGAGGCCATATGGAGCATTGCAGGGGCCGTATGGGGTGTCTCTGGGCCGTATAGAACATCCAGGGGCTATAGGAGCCACCTCGGGGCCATATAGAGTGTTCTGGGGTCCTACAGGGCATCACAGAACCTGTATAGAGGGTCTTGGGGCCGTATAGAGCATCCAGGGGCTGTATGGGACACTCGGGACAACCCAGAGGGCCTACAGGGGCTCCCAAGGGCCATAGGGGGCACCTTGAGCTGTACAAGAGGGTCCAGGGGGTGGTCCTTATGGCTTCCTGGGGGTCCCTATGTCACCCCAGGGGGGTCCCTGTAGCTCTGGGGGGTCCCTATGAGGTGTGACGGGTCTGTGTGTGTCCCCCCTGCCAGGGCCATGGCAGGGTCGGGGGGGGCTGAGGGGCCCAGCCCCCGCATGAGTGTGGCCTCCCAGTTCTTCAGTGAGGAGGAGGGCAGCAGCGACGGGATGAGCACCTCCGAGCGGGTGGGCACTGGGGGCACTGGGGGGGGACCGGAAGCATGGCTGGGGGGGGCTGGAGCGGGACTGGGAGGTGCTGGGGGGACACTGGGAGGTGCTGGGGAGGACTGGGAAAGACTGGTGGCATGGCTGGGAGGGGCTGGGAGGTGCTGAGGGGACACTGGGAGGGGCTGAGGGGGGAACTGGGTGGTACTGGGAGGTGCTGTGGGGGACTCTGAGCCACTGGGGGGTCCCAGGGATCTGCTGGGAAAGACCCAGGGATTGGCGAGGGGTCTGGGATCCACTGGGGCGGTGTCTGGGATCCACGGGGTGGGTTCCAGGGGTCACAGGGGTTCCAGCATCTACTGGGAGGGTCTGGGATCCACTGGGTGCATCCCTGGGATCCACCAGGGCCATCCCAGGGCTCAGTGGGAGCTTGTCCAGGATCCACTGGGGGGGGTCCCCAAGGTCTGGGGCAGGACTTCACACACACACCACCCAAAGGGGACCCGGTGGCTCTGGCCAGCTGGTTGGTGGGGAGGGGGCAGGATCCAGTGCTTGGGACACAGTGGCACCTTCGGGGGGGGCAGGCTGGAGGGCATACTGCCGGCGACACTGGGATCTCCACCCGCAGCGTGGTGGTGGATCTTGCTGAACCCGGCGGCCTTATCAGCAATGACTCCAAGATCAACCTCCTCAACGCAGGTGAATGGGGGGGTCCGGGGGGGGTGGGGTGGGGGGGGTCCTGGGGGGTGTCCCAAGCGTGTCCCTCTGTCTCGTCCGTACGCCTGTCCCCAGGTGCAGGAGTTGATCCCATCAACACGGAACCCGACGTTGCGGGAAACTTCCTGGATTGCAGTGGGGGGGAGCGGGGGGGGGGTTGCTGTCTGGGCGGGGGGGGGGAGTCGGGTGGGATGGTAGTGGGGGTGGGTGGGGGTGTTAAATGGATCTATGGGGGGGTGAAGTGGTTCTGGGAGGGGTTGAGGTGGTTCTAGAGGGGGTTG